>JARHVA010003575.1:0-600000 GCA_037957365.1 Torreya grandis
ATGGATAGAGCTAGAAATTTTCTCTTTGGAATGGATAACCATGTATCTTATGATGTTTTGATCTTGATTATTATGTTATTCCATAACATTACTTTAAATTGTACATTATTTAAGTTTTAATTATTTTTGGTTGAAATGTGTTTCATGTTGGGCGGATATTGATATAACTTTGCTTTTATTTTAAATCTATTGATTTAGATGGGAATTAGTTGGTAGATAGGACCATTCAATTGGAAAAACATTATTAGAATCATGTTTTAGGCACACTTTTATTAATATTGATGGGTCTATTAGTGGTTACATCAAGTTACCTTGACTTTTATTCTTTGGATCCGTTCCCACAACATGGTGATAATTATGTTGTGATTATTAAAATTGTGGATGTAAATCTCTATTATTCCTTGTTGGGAAATTACTATTAAATAACAAAGTTTCAAAAATAATATCACACTCTAGGTGAGTGCTAGTACACTTGTAAGACATATATTAGAGCTTGCCCATGCACAATATTTCTTACTTGGTAAGGCTTTTTTATTTTTAGTTGTCGAGAGTATAGCATGTAGTGCACTTACATGGTGTGTGATTCTATATTTCTTAGATATGTTCTCAAATAGAAACCATATAACATAGATATGGTTTCCATAGAAAACTAATTTTTTAATTTGAGAGTTCTTAATGTAATTAATTTTGTAATTATTTTTAATTATATTAATATTGAAGTATTACAAAGAAATAAGTAATTTGAGACAACAAAAAAACCAATGGCTAAATTATGCCTATTTTGAATCAAGTTTTTGAAGTTATTTTGAATTAGATGGAAACTTGATAATAATGGTGAGTTAAATAATGGTTAAGTTGTTAATGGTTGAGGTAGATTATATTTTTTTTTCTCTTTAAAAGTTGCACATGGTACTTTGAAACAATATGTACCTTGAATATATACTTAGATCACAGTTTTATGTTGATCTTATATAGTATTAAATGACTTATATACTTATGATATCTTGAATTATTTTATAAATGTTTGTATATTATACTTATGTTATAAAAAATATATTGAAAATACCTTGCTTAGAAATCTATTTATATGAATATCATGGTAGATATTTGTAGAAGGATAAACTTTCCAACTAATTATTGACATACTTATTTGTGTAATTTAAGTGTAGGTCAATGTTTACAACATAAAAATTTGTGCACATAGTATAGGCTTCTTGTGTAGAGTTATTATTTTTATGTAAATGCTCATTTTAGTTATAGTAGGTACTAATCTGGTGTCAGATTGTGATGTAAATTATGTAATGAATTCAGATAAATGTATACTTATGTATATTATAACAACTTTGATAAATAAAGAGGAGTTGTATTGTATTACCTTTAAAATTATATGGACATTATTTGATAGGTTGGGTTTGTATCCCACGACCATGTTCAATAAGAGATTTAACAAGTTTGTTCTATTGTATTATTACTTATTTGTATAATAAGATAGTTGATAAAATGAGTGAGTTTCATAGTTAGCACTCTCTTCAAAAAAATTATGCTTTTGAAATCAATTGGTGAAAACACACCTTGATTTTATGTTGGGTATTCATTTTACACTTAAAAAACATATTGTGAAATTAACTCAGAGATTATCAACATAAAGCTTAAAGATTTTCTTATAATCTTGAGTGTTAGTATCTATTTATTAATGAAGATAGTTGTGACAAGTGGATTTTTTAGTGATCATTTAGGATCAACCATCTCTTCAGACAAAACCTAAGAAATGATTTTAAACTCAAGAGAAGGATTAAAGTTTAGATGAATCATTTTTGTCTAATGATAATGAATGAGAAATGAAATGATAGTGTTTATCACTTTCTCTTGTTATTGATAACCATTTAGTTAATAAAATGAGAGTTTAGCTACGAGAAGCAATCTCAAGCCAAATATGTTTGCCTTAGAAATGAGATTAGAATAAATATAAAAACATATTACAACTGCAACTAAGACTCATTACCTATTCCTTTAGCCTACATAATTTGTATTTTGTGAACAAATAAAATTTATTCTCTGAGATATTTTTACTCATATAATTATAGAAAGCATTTATAGGACCAAACCCCAATCTACTTTAGTTTTGCCTACATAGTCAATTTGGAATTGATGTTAAATAAATACTTAGAATTGGTTTTTTCCATAAACTAAGAGTTGAAACCAAATTAATTTAGCTCTAAATTATATGGCGTGTGTTCAAATTTAGATATTTCATAATTTTTATATTTTTAACAAGGTTAATCCAATTTGTAATTAAATTTTCTAGGCAAATTTTTAGTCGCTCAAAACCCATTTTGGTTTAGTGATTTTCAATTGATGTTTTTGTTGGTTTATTCTATTATGTTGCCTTATTTGAGACAATTTTTGCTTAGAGAATTGGCTTTAGGTGCCAAAATTATTTTTCTCCCTTGAGACATATTTTAACCAAGGATACTTTGCACCCATTTTGTTGAGATGAGATAAGACCATAATTGGTACTTCTTATGTGTGAGTAGTGGTGGATGTAAGTAGGTACTTTCTTAATTTTCATTTATCTGTCTCATTGATTATTATTCTGAAGACAATATTATATTATTATTTTCCTTGTATAGTACCATTGGATTACTCCCTCATTGTTCTATCAGGTACATTACATTTGGACAATTTTATAAGGTAGTTTTTATCTCTACCTGGTATTCCACATGATCTTAGTTTATCTGTATGCATGAATTCATAAATATAGGAATGACCAATGTTTGGATTGTTTTCTTACATTGGCCTTGTTTTTTGTTTAGTGCACATTTTTTAAATGGTAAAGAATGTTAAGATTCCTATTCATTTTGAGTAAGTTACTTGTGCATGTTAAACTTAAATCAAAGATTTCCTGCTTTGTCTCATTCATCCTAGAGATGTGAGTAGTAGTACCTGTGTTTTGATTTTTTTTTTAAATGATGTGTTTTTATGCATACTTCGGTCATGAAATTTTGGTCATGGTATAACTTAATATAAAAGTTCTAATACTTGAGAATGTTTTTTTAAGTTGCAGTTACTTGAAAGTGGTAGCATGGTTTGCATACCATTAGGTGTATTCATTCCTATGCTCACATTTTCAATTCTTATTTCATTTTTTATAATTGTAGTGATTTATCAAGATATTGAATTCTTACAGTTATTTGCATAATCAACCTAGATTTATTAGGAAATATCAATGCATGTGGGTGGAGCCTCTCCCAAGAATTAAAATGTTTGATCATTCCTTCCTAGGTGAGTGTAGGTATGTGCTTCTATTATTAGCTTACTTTGAGACACACATACACACACATCATAGTGGGGCATTATGTAGACACCTAATTTTGGTTTATCACCCTTTTCCATTGTGTCTCTATCATACACTATCACACTTAGTTCACTTGTGTAAATTTGGATATTTTTAACCTTTATGTCCTCATTAAAATTTCTTCAAACTTGATTTACATTTGTGTATCCTTAGTTTCATGTTAGATTTATCTGTTGTTAGATTCAAGATCCTAGTCATCCATTCTTTGAGCTATCTTATCTCTATTTCAAATATTTTTTCCTCTTAGTACAAAATTGGTGGTTTGTTGATTCTATCATAGATGGAATCAAAGACTTATCAACTCTATCCCTCATGTTTGGTGGGTTCATCTACCCTATCTTGATTTCACACTCCTTAAATTTCACTTATCTCCCTATCCTATGTTCGGTCTATCTAGGAGAGGTGAAACCCTCTCTCTTACTTGCATTGGGATTTCTATCACATGTACAAGAGAATTACATTGGCTCTAATTCCAAGTGTGTGAGATATGTATATGGAACTCCTCAATAGGTTATCTAAGTTAACTAACTTGCACACACTATTTTGTTTCTACATTTGAGGATTAAGTCAAGGAACAAAAGAGAAGCATTTTAGTGCATTTTTATTAATAATTTCACATAACATAATTATATCCCTATTTGTCATCGTAGTGCCCACTTGCTTAGAAATTTTTAGAACCTAAAAAGTAGTAAAGTACATAATCAATGCCTAGGTACATAATTGGTAGTAGTAGAGGTATACAATCATAAGCTTACTATTTTTTCTATACATAATTAAAGACCTATTGATTCTATCCCATAACATAATTAATTTTATATTTATGGGATCACAACATAGTTAAATACAAAGTCTTTTTTTATTTATAAAATTTGATAATTATGTCCAGGTGTGTCTATTTTCATTTATTTATCTTTTCATCATTGCTACTTGTTCAACCATTATCATACTTTCAAATGTTATTTATATGCATAGTTCAGATTTGAGTGTTTTAGTTTATTTTTATATCATAAATCTAGCATATGATATAATTTAACTTTATTTTGCATAATATTATTTCCCATTGTGCTTATTTCATTTGAAACACATGTAACTCTATGTGTTTTTTTACATTTTTTTTAGATGTTTAATATTCATTTTATTATGTCTTATGATTTCATTTTTTTATATTTTTAATATTCATTATGTTTTATTTTATGCATGGGAAGGACCATATTAATCCATATTTAAAATGAAAAATGGTTTGTGATTATATATGGATCAATGATGATTACTAGAATCCTGGAGATCCAATCGATGTAAGTGAATCTCAGCCCCACTTCTAGTAGTGGGAGTTGTAGATCAAGAATCTAAGAGAAGTCTATTCATTATCATAGATATACAATCAAAACAAATTAACAAACATGTATCTCAAGTTCAATCCCTCTGATTAGGCAAGGTTTAAGAAAACATAAACAAATAAAAAATCATGATATAATAGCTATACATTTCCAATGATCTACCTTCCAAATCAAATTGTAAGTAGAATAGGCTCAGATTGTAGAGCTAATGAGTCTTTAAAAATGGTTTTATATCCAAAATGTTAGAAATAGTGTCTCTGATGTCAAAGGTCTAGCATTAGTGATAAAGGCCCCATATCATGTATTATCTAAAGGTGTTTTTAATGTTCATATTTTGGCTAAAATGTGTTGATATTTATTTAATATTAATAAATATATTTTTGGTTGCATAAAAGTCAAAAGAGGGCCCATGGAGAAGTCAAAGAGTCATGAGATAAAGACAAAAGACGAATGGGACACATTTTTCCCATGAAGAGTCATCTTGAGGAATTCCAAGAGACACCAAGTGAAGACAAAAGAGGAAGGGCACAATTTCTCATGAAGGGACACTTTGAGGAATTTAAAATGCCACCAAGATAAAGACAAAAGGGGAAAGGATGAATTTTGCATGAAGGGTCACTATATGACTTTTCAAATGCAAGGAGTCGAAGGGTGATGCAATTTTGGCACCATTTTCCATGTGAATTGAAAGGTCACAAAGGGTGAATGCCAAAGGTCATTTGGAAAGATATAAATAAAGGCTTGAAAATCCATTTGTAATATGCAAGAGAGTGCATGGTTTGTAATTTTTTTATATAAGAAAAGAGGAGAGAATAAGAAAGAGATATTGTAGAGTTCTATCATTTGTTGAGAAAGAAACATTGAGAGATTATTGTGTTTTATACATAAGAGGGGTTGGTGATCCTGTGTGGATTGGTGCTCAAGTATCTTTGCAAGGGGTTGGTGCTCTTGTGGGTTGGTGCTCACAAATAGTTGCTATGTTGGTGCTCAGCAAAGGGGTTGGTACTCCTTTAAGTTGGTGCTTGTGAACTTTTTAATTTAAGTTGGTGCTCATTCATATACTTTATATTTCTCTCCATGGTTTTTACCACATGGGGTTTCCATGTAAATATGTGGTGTCTCTCTCTCTCTCTTGTGTGGTGCATGTTATTGCTTCAATTTTATTGCACATCTTGAATGTATGTTTAAGTATTTAAAGAAAAGAAATTTGATTTAAGTAAAAGATATATGATATTTTGATTAACCCCCCCCCTCTCAGTATATGTCACACTTAATAATTGGTATCAGAGTAGGTTCTTTTGGAAAGATTTTTATAGCTTGAAGGTAGATCAAGGAAAACATGATGGCTAGATCACATGAAGGTTTTTATATAAATAAGGCACCTTTGTTTGATGGGATAAATTATGGTGTTTAGATCATAAAGATGATTACTTATTTGATGTCTCTTGTATTTGACATTTGGCAACCACTTGTGGATGAATACGAAGAGCCACAAACACTTGTGACTACTCTGGTAGAAAATAATGCAAGTGAAAATAATGCTAAAGCTTTAAATGTTATTTTATGTGGTTTATGTAAATCAAAATTTGTTAAATTTATGAAATAAAAATCTACTCATGAGACTTGGGTAAAGCTTGAAAATATTTACAAACGTGATGCAAAGGTTTAGCAAGCTAAGCTCCAGACTTTTAGAAGATAGTTTAAGAGTTTGAAAATGGAAGAGGAAAAACATATAGTGAGCTATCTTTTACAAGTTGATCAAATAGTTAATCATATTCAAGGCCTTAGAAAAAATTTAAAATAATTAGCAGTGGTACGAAAGGTTTTGAGATCTCTACCAATGAGATATGATGTAAAGCTTTCAGCAATCAAGGAGATGAAGGATCTAGCCAAGTTAAAGATGGATGAACTACATAGTATTTTCACGTCATATGAGATGCAGACTGAACAAGAGAAACCCTCAAAAAGGTAAGCTACTTTCAAGACATCAAATAAAGACAAGGCTAAGATTCAAGAGTCAAGTGATAGCTCTAGTGATGATGAAGATGACAATGGATCTTAATTCATCTGCAAATTGAAAAAGGGCACAGGTAAATATCAAGGAAAAACACCTTTTAAATGTTTTAATTGTGAAAAGATTGGACATTTTGTAGCTAAGTACTCATATAAGAGTAATGGTTATAATAAATAAGTAAGATCTACATACAAGAATAATTTCAAAGGCAAATTCAATAAGGGATTCAAGAAGAAGAGTTTATATTCTAAAGATCCTAGCTCAGCTAAAGACAGTGGAGTCAGTGATTTAGATGAAGAAGAGATTTTATTCATGACCATACATGAAGATGCCTCCACAAACAAAAGTATAGATGAAGCTAAAGTGAATATAGAAGGAGAACTCATTTGTGCCTTAGAATAATTATAAGCTCTTGAGAAGAAGAATCAAAGATTGAAGCTCTAGATTGAGAAAAATGAAAAGGAGTCAAAGGAAATAATTGAAGATCTACAAGCACACATTGAAGAATTCAAAAATACTAAAGAATATCTAACATCTCAGTTACAAAAAGTAAGTGAAAAATATGAAAGGTATGTTGATTACCTCTTTAAAAGTAGATCTTGAGAAAGCAAATAAATCAATCAATGATAAAGTAGCTAATGATTCAAAATTTGAGAATAGCACTAATATGTTGAATAAGATATTAGAAAGTCAAAAATCAATATCAGATAAGATAGTCATCATATTTGAAAAGAAAAAGATCTATGTTTAAGCTCTTACAAAAGAAGAAAGAAAAAGGGAATAAGTTAAGAATACAAAGGACATCTCAAACAAGGAAGGCTGGAAGGAACATAGCTACAAAAGGCAATGATGTCAGAGACACACAAATAGGTTCTATTTTTATGGTTACTATTTTTATTGTAATGGATATGGTCATAATAAAATAGAATGTTGGAAATGGGCTAATAATTTTAGAAACATAGAGAAGGAAACTCATGAAAATTCAAGCAGAAGCCATAACTCATTTGCTCCTCTATCCGGATTTGATGAAGAGGCCATAATATGTTACAAGTGCAATAAATTTAGACACATAGCCTAGTATTTTAGAAGCATGTTTGAGTTACTCAATAAATACCATAGTTTCAAGGCTCCATTCATCAAGAAGAAAGTTCAGATAGGTTCATGGTAGAAGAAACAACTTGAAAAGTCTATGTTGGTCTAGATAGCTTTACATGGAAGAAATGAAGAAAAGCCATGGTGCATTGATAATAGATGTTTGAGGCACATGATAGGAGACAAGAGCAAGTTAATAACCCTAAATAAGATCAATGGTGGCATAGTGAAATTTGGAGACAATACTACTGCCAGAATTGTCAAAAAGGGTACACTAAGTTTGGATAATAGTATAACTAAGACTGAAAATGTTATGTATGTAGAAGGTATTAAGTATAATATTTTGAGTGTAAGTCAAATGTGTGATCAGGGACACACATTAAATTTTTATGTAGAAGGTTTTGAAATTAGGAGAAAATATTTAGATGTGTTGATTACAGATGCTCAGAGAATAGGAAACATTTTGTATATGTTATCAGATATCAAATATCAAAGATGTTGTTTGAGTCAGATTGAGGAAATTTGGCTATGGCATAGGACAATGAGACACATAAATTTTGACAATCTTGTCAAAATCAGTAAGAATCAAGAAGTTAGAGATTTTCCAAAGATTACAAATCCCTCTAACATGCTTTGTGAACCATGTCAACATGGGAAGTAAGTCAGAAGATGGTTCAAAATAAAAGAAAGTCTACCACTTAGATGTTAGATTTTGTTCACACTAATTTGTGTGGACCTCTGAGAACTCAAAGTACTCAAGGTGAGAAATATTTCATGTTGTTTGTTGATGATTTTACATGTATGACTTGGGTCATGTTTTTGAAGAAAAAAATAGAAGCTTTTAGCCACTTCAAAGCATTCAAGGCTTTTGTTGAGAATGAAACTAATTTGAAGATTAAGTGTCTGAGATCAGATCAAGGAGGAGAATTTATGTTAGATGATTTTACTGAGTATTGTGAAGACCATGGGATAAAGAGACATTATTCAGCAGCCAGAACTCCACAGTAAAATGGAGTAGTTGAGTGGAAAAATAGAATAGTTTAGGAGATGGCAAGGATAATGCTAAATGAATTCAAGATACCAAATAAATATTGGAGAGAGGTAGTAAGTACAGCAATGCATATTCAGAATAGATCATTATTGATATTCAATAGTGAAAATACTCCCTATGAGATATGGAAAGATAAACCAACTACAGTTGATTACTCCAGAGTTTTTGGTTGCAAATGCTTCATAAAGAGTACTGATGAAAAATTGGGTAAGTTTGAATCTAGAATAGATGAAGGTATATTTCTTGGATATTTTAGCAAAATTAAAGCTTATAAATGTTATAACAAAATAACCATGAATATTGTTGAAAGTGCAAGTGTTAAGATAGATAAAGATGTAGCACAAAGATCCAGTGATCCATTAGACACTCCTAAAATCATTGAAGAAGAAGATTTTGAAGTGTCAAATGAAGATGAAAAGGAGAATCAAAAGGACATCAAGACCCCATCCAAATAAGTTTAGATAAATCATAATAAGAATGGCATCATCAGGAACATAAATGAATAAGTTCACACTAGAAGGATGATGATAAGTGAATCTGAACAAGTAAATTTTTCTTTGTTATCTAAAATTTAGTCTAGAAATTTTTTAGAAGCTAGACATGATGAGCATTGGGTTAAAGCAATGGATGAAGAATTAAATCAAATAAAAAATAATGATACTTGGGAATTAGTGCCTAGACCAAAAGATCAAAATGTGATAGGAACAAAATGGGTATATAAAAATAACTTGAATGAAGATGGTGAAGTTACCAAGAATAAATCAAGGTTAGTATGTAAAAGATATGTTTAGATTGAGGGTATAGATTTTGAAGAAACTTTTGCACTAGTGGCAAGACTAGAGGCTATTAGAATGTTTCTTACATATGCAGTGTTTAAAAATTTTCAAGTGTTTCAAATTGATGTCAAGTCTACCTTCCTAAACAAGAATCTAAAAGAGGAGGTCTACATTAAACAACCTAAGGTATTTATTCTCTCAAATGATAGTAGCCATGTATGTAGATTGAAGAAAGCATTGTATAGATTGAAACAAGCTCCTAGAGCTTGGTATGCAAGACTTGATAAGTACCTACAAGATCAAGGTTTTAAGAGAGGTTTTGCTGACAATAATCTCTACATCAAAATAGAAGGTGAGCATCAATTTATTATTGTGGTATATGTTGATGACATAATTTTTTGACGAAACATTGAAAAGATGAAAAAATAATTTTTTGATAATATGTAAAAATAATTTGAGATGTCTATGCTTAGAGAATTGTCATTTTTCTTAGGGTTGAAAATATTTTAGTTAGATAAATTAATTTTCATATCTCAAAGTAATTATGACAAGGAAATGTTGAAAATTTTTGGTTTTGAGGATTGTGCACTAGTTGGCACACCAATAGGTACAAGGAACAAGGTGAGTAAGGATGAAGATTCACCTATTATATATCAATCTTTGTATATATCTATGATTAGTAGTCTTTTATATTTGACAGCATCAAGGCCAAACATCATGCATGCAGTAGGCATGGTTGTGAGATATCAGGTAGCCCTGAAGGAGAGTCATATTTAATTGATGAAGAGAATATTTAGATATGTCAAGGGGACATTGGATCATGGATTGTGGTATCCCATAGGAAAAAATTTTACTTTGGTTGCTTATATAGATTCAGATTGGGTTGGTTGCTTGGATGACAAAAAGAGTACAAGTGGAGGAGATTTCTTCCTCGATGATAGCTTAGTATCTTGGCTAAGCAAAAAGCAAAAATAAATATCACTTTCTATAGCTTAATTAGAATATATTGTAGTGGTATTGTGTTATACTCAAGTGATTTGGATGAAGTAAACTTTGGAAGATATCAAGGTAAAATATGATGAACCTATTTTTATTTTTTGTGACAACACAAGTGCTATTAATATTTTTAAGAATCTAATGATGCATTCAAGAACAAAACATATTCTTATCAGATATTACTTCTTGAGAGAGTAGGTTATAGATATATAGGTTAAGATGGAATATATCAATACTAAAAAATAGATTGTATATATTTTCATAAAGGCTTTACCAAAAGACACATTTGAGTATCTACGAGAGAAGTTGGGAGTAATTTCTTTTACTTCTTTCCATTGAGTATCAGCATTGATTGAGGGGGATCTAAGTGTTAGCTCTAGGATAGGCCCTTTTCCATTGATGTCAAAGGGGGGGAATAATAGTAATAGGTACAAGGAATAGGTGCAGAAATAGGTATAAGATGCTATAGTAAGGGGGAGTTACTATATGTGCAGGTTAGCATGTGTAATATAGGTTTCAAGATGTGGCATTTTTATTTTGAGGTTGCCATCAATGATAAAGGGGGAGATTATTATAAATATTTTCATTGATGTCAAAGGTCTATCATTGGTGATAAAGTCCCCATAGCATTTATTGTCTAAAGGTTTTTTTAATGTGCATATTTTAGCTAAAATGTGTTGATATTTATTTAATATTAATGAATATATTTTTGGTTGCATTAAATTTAAAAGAGGGCCCATGGAGAATCCAAAGAGTCATAGGGTAAAGATAAAAGAGGAATGGGACACATTTTTCCGATGAAGAGTCATCTTGAGGAATTTCAAGGGTCACCAAGTGAAGACAAAAGAGGAAGGGAACAATTTCTCATGAAGGGAAACTTTGAGGAATTTGAAAGACCACCAAGATAAAGACAAAATGGGAAAGGATGCATTTGATCATGAAGGGTCACTATGTGACTTTTCAAATGCAAGGAGTCGAAGGGTGATGCAATTTTGGCACCATTTTCCATGTGAATTAAAATGTCACAAAGGGTGAATGCCAAAGGTCATTTTGAAAGATATAAATAAAGGATTGAGAATCCATTTGTAATATTCAAGAGAGTGCATGGTTTGTAATTTTTTTATATAATAAAAGAGTAGAGAATAAGAAAGAGATTTTTTAGAGTTCTATCATTTGTTGAGAAAGCAACATTGAGAGATAGTTGTGTTTTATACACAAGAGGGATTGGTGCTCCTATGGATTGGTGCTCAAAAATATTTTCAAGGGGTTGGTACTCTTGTAGGTTGGTGCTCACAAATAGCTTCTATGTTGGTGCTCAATAAAGGGGTTGGTGCTCCTGCAAATTAGTGCTTGCGAACTTTGTAATTTGAGTTGGTGCTCATTCATATACTTGAGATTTCTCTCCATGGTTTTTTCCACATGGGGTTTCTATGTAAAAATTTGGTGTCTCTCTCTCTCTATCTCTTTTTGGTTCATTTTATTGATTTATTTTTATTGCACATCTTGAATGTATGTTTAAGTAGTTAAAGAAAAGAAATTTGATTAAGTAAAAGATATATGATATACTAATTCACACCCCCCTCTCAGTATATCCGGTGCTTAACACAAAATAGGTGGCACTTATCATTTTTATATGAAATAATTGATTCAACAGTTGGAAATTGAAAGAATAATAAGCTTGAGATAATCAATCAGTCAAGATTCGTGAGCCTCCTGAATGGAAGATGAAGCTTGTATTTATAAATTGATCAAAATACTAAGAACCATTCATCTTGATTGAGATAGAGGTTTGAGAATGAGTCCTCACATATCCTTGATTGAACATGCAATATATTTCATTGATTATGGCTTAGAATGTGTAACAACTAAGTGTGCAAGTGAGAGTTAAAATCTTTTTAACTTGCACACTTTGCCTAGTGATAATATCAATGTGAAGCAATATTACATTTATTGATTTAATAAAATAGATAATTATAGAAGATTTGAAATTAATTTATTATAAGAATAAATAGATTAATTAATTATAAATTAATTAATAATTATAATAAAATAAATAGATTAATTACTTAGAAATTAATTAATAATTAGATGAAAAGTAATTAGATGAAAAGAATTAATTAATAATTAGAAGAAAGGTGACATTTATAATGTTATTTGTCAAATTAATATTTCATTTAATTGATATTATAATAACATTTATAATTAATAGAAATGATTCAAGACATTGTAGAAGAAATAAATGATATGAAATGGTGTCCCAATCAGGGATGCACCAAAGTGATTCAAAATGTACATGGTAAATTGTGCAGTTGGTTTGGATTAAAATGACATTTTTGTACGTTCTTGTGGAAAATCATTTCCATATGAAATTTTGATGTAAAAGTGATGAAAATTAAGCGTCTACATTTATCCCCTATTTGAGAAGGTATTTTGAAACATTAGTCGAAGTAACAACTTTTCAAAGAATGAAAAACTCGCTATAATAATTGAAAAATGATTAAAAAATGATTTGTTTATAATTAGATGAAATGTTTTTTTTTGAATTTTATGAATAAACAGGTTCAAATTTATGCCCTAGATGGTGCTTGATAAGCCATAGATGCCCCCTCGGGGGTGAAGTCAAAAAATAAGAATGAGCAAACGAGCCCAAAAAAAGAGGAAACATGGTCTAGAGAAAAAGAGTGAGCAGATAAGCCCTCAAAAATAGGAAAACAACATGGTCCAAAGAAGAAGAGTGAGTGTATGGGCCCTCAAAAAGAGGAGATAACATGGTTCAAATAAGAAGAGTGAGTGGACATGCCCTCAAAAAGAGAAAACAACATAGTCTAGAGATGAAGAGTAAATAGGGTGACTTATAATGACAAAGAAGGTTTGATTTGACCCAAGAAAAGTAGAATCGGGAAGGAGACATCCCAAAATAAGTGGCATACTTTGAAGTTACTCAAATAGGTTGAAAGTGGTGAACTCATTATGTAAATCAAGAATCTGAGATAAGTCTACTCATTCTTAGAGATATACAATCAAATAAAATTAATAAACATGCATCTCAAGCTCAATCCTTGTGATTGGGCAAGGTCTAGGAAAGCATAAACAAACAGAAAAACATGATATAATAGCTATACCTTTCCAATGTATTTACCTTTCAAGCCAAATTACAAGCACAATAGGCTTGGATTATAGATCTAAGAAGTCTTTAGCAAAATCATTATATCCAAAATAGGCAACACTTAGCCTTGTTCTATGAATGAATTTATAAAGCAATTGGAAATGAAAATAATAATAATCTTAGGATAATCAATCAGTCAATATTCATGAGCCTCTAGAATGGAATCTAAAGCTTGTATTTATAAATTACTCAAAATAATGAGAACCATTCGTATTGATTGAAATGGAGGGTTGAGAACGAGTCCTCTCATCTCCTTGATTAAGATATAGGGTTGATAATGAGTCCTCACATCTCCTTGATTGAGCATACAAGATTTTGCATTGATTATGGCTTAGAATGTGTAAATGAATTTTGCATTCTATGTAACTGAGTGTGTAAGTGAGAGTTAAAATGTTTTTAACTTGCACACTTTTCCTAGTGATAATATCAATGTGAGGAAATATTTAATTTATTGATTTAATGAAATAGATAATTTCAAAATATCCAAAATTATTTTATTAGAAGAAATAGGTGACATTTATAATGTTATTTGTTAGATTAATATTTCATTTAACTGACTTTGGAATAATATTTATAAGTCATGGAAATGATTCAGGACATTGTAGAAGAAATAAATGATATGAAATAGTGTATTTCCCCTATTAGGGATGTACCAAAGTGATTCAGAATGTGCATGGTAAATTGTGCAACTGGTTTGGATTAAAATGATGTTTTCATGTGTTATTTTGGAAAGTCATTTCCATGTGCAATTTTGACATGAAAGTGATAAAAATGAAGTGTCTACATGGGTGTTAATAATTGGGAAGATAATAATTAAGGATGGGATGATATTATTGACCCTTACGATTGTGTTGTTTAGTATAAACTCTAACTAGATATTTTGACTTTATGACTGTATAATTATGATTGTATTAGTATAACTTTAACTTTATTATTGTGTTTACTTTATTATTATGGGATGACTTATATTATTCTTTTTTATTTATAATTTTTGTATTCACATTTTACCTATAGTGTCACAATTAAACTACATAGAGTCACAATCACATGTTGTTAGTGGCATTATTCATCTTTATATGTAGTGTCCCCATTAAAATTATATAAAGTCATAATCACATATTAATTATCTTTAATATTAATATTGATACTATAATTATTTATTTATAATTACATAATAAGATTTTATTTGTTTATAATAATATTATAAAATAACTTTGATTAACTAAAGACTATTTTTTTTAAATATAATTTCAAAAATTAAAGTCAACTAATGTTATACTTCAACCTAATAATGCACTTAAATTCAAACATAGTCTCAAACTTAATGTCACCTTAAAGTCAAACCTAATGTCACACTTAAGGTTAGATATAGTATTGAACTTAATATCACCTTAAAGTTGGATATAACATATCTTTAACATAAGACATTATTTCACCATAACATTAAGCATAATGTCAAGGTTAAGGCCACCCGAATGTTAGGTTAAAGTCACTTATCATTTCATGATAATGTCAACTAAAATTCACCTTCACATTAGATGTAAATTCAACATTAAATTCAACCTAAGGTCACCCTACAATTGTATTCACATTGGTAATGTTAAGGTGACTTTAGGTTGACTTTATCTTGACTTTGTATATCATGTACATTAAAGTCAGACTAAAGTCTATGTATGGATTCAAATACAAATTTAATGGGTTGATTTAGAATTTGGAGAATTCTTGTTTTGTGAAGAGAATACGACTTTAGCCATGCAAAAAATTTTAATTATCTTCTCTTTTTATTGCTTGTCACCCCTGATTTTATTAGTTTTATCACATTCTAAAAGCTCGCACTAACTTAAAAATGATGATTAAGCATTATTTTTGGTAAAATGCTTGTAGCACAATTAACTATGATGGAAGTTGTAGGTTAGTAAGGATCCATTTTTTATTTACATTTGGTTTTAGATTTTATTCTATATTTATGAGATTGGTTGATTTCATTTATTTATCTTTTATGTCTCTTAGGATTGTTATGGCAATGTTTATTACAAGTCTTCTACAATTCCTTTACCTTTATCTTGTTAAGTGATGAGTTCTAAAACATTAGTTTATTATGACTATGCTAGAGTGCACACCATATGTTGATGATTATTTTCCTTAAGATATAGGTTATATTGTAACTAATGTCTATATACATGTTAATGAGGAGAATTTTTACATAGATGCAAATTTTGTATGCAACATGGTATAGGTTCTTAATTATGGCTTCCCAATAGGTTGGGGCCTTAGGGCACATCCCATGTTTACTTAAGGGAAAATATTTGGTCATTATGGGGACATATCGCTTAGAAATAAGGACCCAAGAAGACTCTATAATTTGAACATGAAAAACACCAACACTCTCTAAAGAATAGCTTAAGTGATGAAGTAAAATAAAATAAGTCTTAATCTCTTAGATATGGATCATGATAAGTAGGAATAATGAGGTACCCTTATATAATGAAAGATAAAAATGAAAGATGAATCTATTGTAAATGACTATTGAATCTGATGAAGCCTCTAAAGGAATGAATATAATATAGCTTCCATGAATCTAGATTTGTGAACAAGAGTGACTGTGTGTGTGTGTGTGTGTGTGTGTGTGTGTGTGTGTGTGTGTGTGTGTGTGTGTGTGTGTGTGTGTGTGTGTGTGTGTGTGTGTGTGTGTGTGTGTGTGTGTGTGTGTGATCCATCTAACTAGAATGCATGGGTAAAATACATTGAAGAGGGTTGGGTCAGAAACTAGTCTAAATTTTAATACCACCAAAGATTGTTGACTCAAAAATTGTTTTGAATTTTGAAAAAAACAAATAGTGTTGACTTAGAAATAATGTTCTAAATTTTGACACTAGCAAAGATGGCTAAAAAACATTTTTTTAAATTTTGATACAAAAAAATATGGGTCAGCAATAATTATGAATTTTGATACCAACCTCTACATCCACATAGTATATAAAAATAAATAAAAAGTATATAACATACTTGACTAAACTAAGGAAGCATTAATAGTACACAATACCTCCCCATAATGTTGAGTAAGGAGTGAAGACAAAGCAACTCAATCTCTCCAAAGTGTCAATGTGGTAGGCATGCAAAAAAGCACAACAAAAATTCTCTAGTGAAATTGCCCAATATTCCACATGAATAACTCATCAGCAATTAGGATCTTTAAAAATAGGTAATGTGAAAAAAATGCCCTCTAAACAAACTCAAATCCAATCTGTACCTAAATATAATATTTAACACTTATTGTGAGGTACTAAAAAACATGAAATTTGGTCTAGAAAGCACATTAGAAGAGTTTAAAAGGCCATTTTAGTTTTGATTGGGTCATTTTCACCCCTATGAATTATCTAAATATGTAAAAAACACCATCTACATGGTTTGACAAATGATCTATAGTATACCTAGAGGGTATAGTAGGATAGGGAATAATCCCACATGCTTTAGCATATGTAGAGAGATAGGTAAGAAATAGTATAAGTATAGGGGTATATGGTGTTATAGAGTATCCAATAAGAATTGTAATAGAACCTTGCTCAAATGAGGTATCCCCCTCGAAGTGGCCCATAATACGGAGTTGTTCCTTCCATAAAAGGAACTGGTGTTTGTAATCTACATTTTGGTTAATATATGAGTTGAATCAGATATTTAATCTTGGTTAGAGTAACAAGTCCCTAAAATATGGTATCATATCACTTACTAGGGCTCTTTCTAATATCTTTATTTTAGACACATTTTGGAGAGGCACATTTGGGAGCTTCATGGAGCAAGTTTAAGAAGTGCAGATTTTCATTTTTTGCCCTAAATAAACTTGACTGTTATTCTTTAAAATTCTCATAAATAGTAATGAATTGATTCAACATTTTTTTAGATTTTGTGTGTCTTTGTTTTATCTTTCCATAACATTTTGAATTTCCTTTAGTGTTTTAAAATTTATCACAATTTTAGTGACTTTTACTATTGTAAAATATAAAATCAAATCAAATTAAAAAATAAATAAAATTAGTCATATTATAAGGACACATGTTTGTTTGAAACCAACATCCAATCTTCTAGTTATCATGGGGTTTTCTATTCTCTTAGGAAATCATCTCACTAGTGCATTGACTCAGCTTTGACAAACTGGCACAGTATAGAAATATCAGACTAAGTTTGAGACATTAGCCAATTTCACTCTACTGCATTCTTCATCTGTTACTTCATTAATGGACTTCAACATGTGATTCAAGTAGAGGTTAACATGTGGCAACCTTGGACAATGATGGAAGTGGTGGGCTTATCCAAGCTCATGGAAGACCGCATTAGCTAATAATGTCTCCAAATACTCCCTTAGACCACAAAATCACTAGATAAAGCACTAAAAGTGCTCGAGCACTCCTCCAATGAATCCATTTAGGCACCCAGCATGCTTGAGTAGACCCTAGATGAATCAAAGCTACCAAACATAGATCCCAATTAGGGAATTGAGGCTCCACCTCCCTCGAGAAAAAATGTTGAGGAGAGGCATATCCCCTTAGTTGGTTCACAAGGACAACTACTTTGTGCACCCTTGTTTTATATTTGAGGTGATCATCATTGAGATTAAACTTTCATTTCTCAACTCTCACTACCAGATTCTAGTTGTGGTTAGTCCACTCATTCATCTTTATGCACATCCACCTCCTATTTTAGTGCTTGTGTTTGCCTCATTATTGTACATGCTCCTATCACAACATAGACAGAAGAAGTAGAAGTAGAAACACATGCATGGTAAAACTTCCATCTACTCTTCAACTTATTTTTGGTTTGGATTTCATTTGGTCCTCCTATTTTTTATCATGTTTCAAGGGTGAAACATATATAATGGGGATGAAATGTAATGTACCTAGAGGGGTATAGTAGGATAGTGAATAATCCCACATGCTTTAGCATATAGAGAGAGATAGGTAATAAATAGTATAAGTATAGGGGTATATGGTGTTATAGAGTATCTAATAAGAATTGTAATAGAGCCTTTCTCAAAGGAGGTATCCCCCTCAAAGTGGCCCATGATATGAAGTTATTCCTTCCATAAAAGGAACTAGTGTTTGTAATCTACATTGTGGTGAATATATGAGTTAAATCAACTATTTAATCTTGGTCAGACTAATAGGTCTCTAACATGATCTCATAATGTTATAAGTAGGAAAATAAAAAGTTGAAACTACTTTTATTTAGCATGCTAAATGTAATAAGAGTGTATGATATGCGTCAAAAACAACATGAATGAAAAATGGTATAAATATATTCAACAAAACTCCTCCATATGTAGATTCACAAGAAACATAAATATAACCAAATAAATAACTAAATATGAAACAATGTGAGATGGATATTATGGATTCCAACATGATACCATATTTAAATGAAGAAGACCCAATAAAACTCCACAATGTAAACATAACACACCATCCACACATATTTACTCATAAGAGAAAACATTCACCAATAAAAACAAAATGAAATAATTAAACAAAGTAATATATAATGTAAGTGTGCAACTAATAATGGTATACACTAGAATAGGATCTCCTAAGAGACTATATCTCCACCAGCTCAAGATAGGCTCCTCTAATATCCCATCCAAATAAGGACATAAAGGTTCCTTATATAATAAAAACAAGAGATGACTAGGAAATCATTATTGATGGATTGAAAGGTGGGTCCATTCTCCAAAGTACGCCTAACCCTTCACATGCATGTGAAGATAGCTACCAACATTAAAAATGAATTAAATAATGTTGTTTATATATCAAATTTTACGTTGGTAGCAACACTACATAAGGTATAATTCATAATAAGTGTGAACATGTCACACACCAAAAACATCTTGGTGTAATTTTACGTTCTATTTTCATTGATTATATTTATCATATTTTACTCTCATTTAATCTTATACTTTATAAAGTACCTTATATGTTAGATGTGTCCTTGTATGGTTAGTTATCTCATATATATTTGTGTGTCTATTACGCTTGTTATTCATGTCTCAAGTGTTTACACTGTGTTTGCCCACATATCTAACATATTTTCATTTTTTTAATAGGAGGGAGCATAAGTGTTCAAAACACTACACCAACACATAAAAGGGAAGCCTAATTTATATATAATATGACTACAACAAAAAAATAAACAAAGACTTTAATTATGAAAGAAAAAAAATTGAAACTGAAATAAAAGTGTATAAA
Source organism: Torreya grandis (assembly GCA_037957365.1). Classification (NCBI taxonomy): domain Eukaryota; kingdom Viridiplantae; phylum Streptophyta; class Pinopsida; order Cupressales; family Taxaceae; genus Torreya; species Torreya grandis. Next base: position 20,021 of record JARHVA010003575.1, read on the forward strand.
CCTCATAAAGGGATCTTAATAGATAAATACCTAGTTTCAAACTCACCTAGATCAAAAAAAGACTATGTATGATCAAAAACAAGCTATGGGGAAATACATAATAAAATTGAGAAAGTAGTTAGTGATATGAAATAGTGATTAGAATTATACAACTCAATAGTGGTTAGACCAAAATCAAAGTCTATGAAAGCATTTTTCCTCTCAAAAATCAGTCAGCCTATTCCAAAAAAAATCAAGTCTGATGGATTTAAAAATTTATGAAACCATACATAATAAATAATTCCCATAAACCTCTCTTTGATGTATGAATAGATCTAATTGATTTATCTTTCACTTGATCTCAATTCCACACTTTGAATACCTATAAATATATACACATTTATTATTTGGGTTGAGTGGGCTACCTCATTCAATCATGTCCTTCCCTTTACAATAGGTGTATAGTTTGACACTTAACTCTTATGCATGTTTGCAAGAAAATGTGTGTATCTCTAGTTCTAAACCTTAATATTATGATATGCATCTCCATAATATAAAATTATATGTTATTTTTATTAGGCCTTCTCTAGGTACAAGTATGCAAAATATGTACAATGGAAAAAACTTGTATTATAATAATGATCAATAGACATTCACTTGATAGCTTAGGATCACTTATACATACTTATGAAATTCCTTAGGATGTCTTGTATATATAGATTTCCTAAAATAAAATAAAAGACCTATTGGTGTGTAAGTTGACATAATAAAAGAAGGAAATGTTGATAGAAGAGGGTTCAAATAATGGATAAATCCAAAAAAGGGCCAAAGGACCCATAAAATCTACAAACCATTATCAAAATGCTCCAATAAGGGTCAAATCTTTATCATATCATTTTGAAAATAATTAAAGACCAATAATTGAATAAGAACATAAAACATGGAGACCTAAAAGCATAAATAAACATAAAGGAGATAGAAAATATAAGAAATTAAAATGCACATTGCCACACAAAGAAGGAAGGATTGATGAAAACACAAGAGAAAACACCAATAAGAGCCTAATTTAAACCAATAATCCACATGCACAAAATCACATGTATAACTTTACAATTACAAGGCTTGTACCAAAATTAAGTGTCTATATAATGCCCCACTTTAATGTGTGTGTATGTACATTAAAGTAAGACAATAAAGGTGGACTTTTTTGTGGTCACCTCATGACCTATAATTTAAGCTTCTTGATATGAAAGTGATCTAAAAGTCAAAATGAGGTGATATATTACCTTTTATTAAAACATCTCTTTAAAAACTTGTAAAAAAAGAAAACTTATATCCTCACTATCTACATGAATGTTCCACCAATGCTCAAATTTTAACATCTTGAGTGTAGTTGCAAGCAAACGTGAATACATGCAAGTACATCAATGTCTTGATAAATTGATAATAATGTAACCAAATGAAATAAATTAAAATATTGAAAATGAACAAAAGCTAAAAATACACCTAATGTTATGCAAACCATTTTGCCATCTCTAAAAGACTTGGAAACTGTCTTAGGCCTCATCACTACCAAGTGGGAAAAAATTTAAACTATATTATATTGACCCATGCCATGTGGAAAAATCTATTTCTTTGCAAAGAATCAAACACATGGAACCTATTTGTAACCTCTTGATATTTTTAACCTCTTTACATATGTAACCTTTGGACATTATTTTAACCAAAGAATAGAATAATTTGACTTTATACCCCCTTTTAAGGTGAGGGATAAACCAACATATCACTCATCTCAAAATAAAAATATCATGCAAACCATGTGTAACATATATAAAATAAAATATATATAATAATTGTGAAAGCTCATGTAAACCATAGGATAATATATAAATTTAAAAATATAGAAAAATTTGATCATATAAGCTCAATAGTAACAAGTAATTTAATACCAATATGCTAATATATAAGTAGTATAAGCAAAGGGTGAAAATGTAAGAATAAATAATATGCCCCACTCTGCATAGTTTTCTCAATAAGATATATCCATTTATACTCGAAATTTAAATGTGTGTAATATGCCCCTTAATGAGCAAGGTATACGCAATTATGTCAAAGGATACAATGCCCCTGCATTGATAAGTGATACAGGTGCACAGAAATGTATTTCCCTAATGTAGGCAAGGTATAATTGATAAAAAAAGGTACCCATGTGAAATGTGCCCCACTAAGGATAAAATTTAAATAATGATTCCCATGACAAATGTAACAAAATCATGCCCACATGGTGGGATATAAATAGATAATTAATTTATAGTGATGATGTATTTGTGAAATAGATATGATATAATCAATTAATCATATTTATGTTATGGCCTTGATATAATAAGATATTATCAATAAATCACAAGAAAGGACAAAGAGATAAGTGATAAAAGCATAATAAACTTTATGCTGCTAATATATGTTAGACAAAACTTCTAAACAATTCAAATTGATAGTCAAATGTCCCCAAGTGTGTTGTATAAGGTAAAATGTATCAAAAAATCATGACAAAAATAATGAATTATATCAATTTAATAATGAATATTAATCTAATGGAAGAAGAAGATGGGGAGAGAAACAAACCAGGTTGAGATAATTGAAAAGTTGTAGAAAGCCCTTGGGCTTCAAATCAGTATAATTAAGGGTTTGTTTAATGAAAATAAGAATCCCAAAAAATACTTCAAATACATGTAGTCATATATGATCAAGGAGAAAACCATCAATAAAATAGAACCGCAATAATATTTTATTTATTAGGACTTATTCCAAGACATTTTCTAGATTAAAGAATACTTAGATTATGTTAAAAGTAAGGTGGAGAGAGTGGAAAATGAAGTGTAGGCTATCAAAGGGAAGATAGATATTAGTATATCCACCATCATAAACTGCACATCAAACATTAATACCCTTCATGAGAATTTTTAGAAGAAGAAATATAAGGACGTTCAAGAAGGCCCTAACAAGAGAACAAGGGGTAAGAAAATAAAGTAGGGAGAGGAAACATATATGATTGAGGAAACTTCATTTTAAAATTAGTTCTAGTCACTTAAGGAAGATTGGGAAGTAGTGGAGATCCTATGTGACCTTGATGGCCACAAGTGGCGACTAGTTCTTTTTTCATCGTCTCTCTGGGTCTTAGCACTTTTGTTGATGATCTGTTAATGAGAAATGGTTTTTCTACTGACATTTTGTTATATTTTGGCCTTTGTGGCTTAGGCCTAACCTATTCATTGTGTGATTTTTATTGGTGTTACTATCATTCTCTATCTTTTTTGTTCTTTGTAAAATGGTATGAGACCTTTCAAAACCCATTTTTTGCCAATAATCAAAAATAATAATTGGAAAAACAAATTTTTAAAAATGTGGGCTATATAAATCTCAAGTCAATCCATAAAAAAATCATTGTGTCATTTTTAATTATAGATTTGGATGACTTGATCTCTTATAAATAAACATGGCCACTAAATAAAATGGGATTTTTTAATCATTTAAAGTGAATAAGCTACAAATGATAAGTACTGAAATTGATAATTTTAGTCAATTTTTAAGTATTTTCAAATTTTCCAAAACTGTTTAGAATAAAAAATAGAAGTTTTTAACCTTTCCATTTTTGGAGATACCTTTTCAAAAGTGTTTAACCTATCCAACTATGGACATAGTCTCTTCTAAAAATGGCCTCAACTCTAGAAATTTTGATCTAAAAAAGGTCATGCAATAGTTTTTTTCTAATTTGAAAAATATTTTCTATGAATTTCATTTTGATCATAATTTTCTTAGTGTTTAACTCTTACTTTGTCTTTTTGTGTTTGTAAAATGACCCCCATTAAAGAGATCATGATAAGGGATGCATGACAAATAATATGAGTGAGTTTTATCTAGGTGATGAGGACCAAACACATATTGATGCATAAGGATTTATCCATGTTATCTGACTAGGTGTGGTTCCATATGACATATCATTGTTTACCACCTTGATAGAGAAGTGGGATTATAACACTTGTACATTTTGGTTTCTCATTGGAGATGTTATTATAACATTATAGGATGTGTGCAAGATTTTCTAGATTCATATCATAGATTGATAGGTGTATATAGAGTATCTAACTCAATTGGGGTGACTCTCAATCTAGATATATTATATAGGGGATCAATAGGGGAAATGGGGAATTTACCGTAGCCTTTTCTTAAGTGACATAATGATAGGGACGTTGCACATCAATGAAAGAACTTTATTATTTTATTGGATTCCTTGTTATAAATAGATATCAATGGGATCACCATTGCATAAGTTATGAAAAAGGTCTTCAAGACTTCAAGGAGCATAATATTATTTATGTTTAGGGGTGGTGTATGCTTTCTCATCTATATAAGGATTTATATCAATTCCACATGAGACCCAAGGAGGAGGTATAGTGTAAAGGACACTACTATAGGTGTGGGCATATGAGCATCTACTTTTTTTTTAACCCATAGAAATACCCATAGAGGGATAGATTTTTGAGAATCTATATGCAGCTAGATAGGTGGAGATATGCCTTAAGAGACATGAAGTGAGTAATACCACAAGCTTATGTAGTTTTTTGAGAGTTGTGGGAGGGTATCATAATATGGTGCCAAAATAGAGAATTTTGGATGGTCTAAGGATGCCACACATTTTTTTAAAAAAATTGTTAGTAGATGTTACTATGACAGGTATGTATGGGTTGTGGAGAGATTATAATATGAGGTTGTGATATGACAGTTCATAGCAATATAGGATAGACCCCCAACAAGACTAGTATGGAGGATATATTTTTTATGCCTCCAATTATTAGGAGAGATACCACCTAATAGGATAACAAAGATAATTGACACAAATGATGATGAGTTATATGTCTCCTTTTTAGAGCTAAGACTGAATGATAAAGGGGTCACATATACATGGGTGATATGGAGGGCAGGGCATGACTTGTACTATTATTATTATGGATAGTAGTAGCTATAGGTGGAGACATTTAGATACATGATGCACCACACATGGGTGAGGGAGTTTTCAAGAGAGTGGAAAGAGATATGGTACTATAAACTCCCATACTTGATGAAGCTCCATTGGATCTAGGTATAAAAATGTGTATTATACATTTTTCAATTATATAATAAGTGTTTCATTTTATTTCAATGTTTGATGATTATATTTTTTGGAAGTGTCAACACATTTATTATAGTGATCCATGTAGAATTGTACCAACTAATTTATGATGTCCCTGATGTTCCTAGATTGTTAGAGAGGGCCAATTATAATGTGGACCCATATGCATATCTTTTGTATCATACAATTAAAGTGAGGACAATGTAGCTAATGGAGGATTATGAGGTGGATGACATATAATATGATGTTGAGATGTAGAGGTAAGGGGGAAAAGTCTCCAAAACATCCTTATCTAGTCCAAAACTTAATTGATCACATTCACTTGCTTTGATTGATCTTCAAGGTTCCATATCCTATCCAATATTTCTCTTGATTCTTGGGCTTAATAGTATCCTTCACATATATAAATATATCTTGTAATCTTAAAATCACTTCTTTATGGCATTAACCTCTTTCAATACACTCATATTTGTCTTCTAATTCAATCCATTCATTACACTCATAAAACTTTCTTACAAACTTTCACTAGCTTCTCGTTAGGCTATTCTCTTAGGTCTCAAGTACCAAATTTGGATATAGGATTTAAGGACTCAATATTCCTACATCTATGGTCTTATATTATAATACCACACCTTCTTTAACACCTTGGATGTGCTCAAACACACTTCATCCTTCAATTCTACGCACAATGCTCTCTTGGTATCCTAAGGCTTGTAGCCTTTTTTTTTGACAAATCTATGTTGTACAGATGTGTACCTATGTACCTTAAGAATATGAATATATTTTTTAGAACCATATATTTTCCTTTATGTCTATGTCAAATTCCATGGTGTAACTCCACATTTAGGCTACTTCATTTGTACATGTTCTCTAAATTAGGCCTATTTAGCCCTTACACACACCCCAACCCTAAAAAACATATTGTACAGCATGGAAACACACCAAAACCACTTTATTCACTTAGTAAATATTTATATGATCAATACTACAAAGTTTCATCCTTCTTTTATGGTTAAAACTCTCTAAACTATCAAATCCCTAATCTAAGGTTTTCCTTCCCCTACACAGGCCTGAGAGCCTAATAAATTCCATATCTTGAGTTTTACAAAACTTCAAAGGACCCAAATTTCATATTTAGGTCCATTTTAATTTCCCCTCACTATCCAACGAAGTTATACCTCTTGTTTTACTCTGTCAACACTTTTAATGACTGTAATACAAGGTTTCTACATGTTTTTTCATAACTATGTAAGGTTTATAAGTCTATACACCCTTATCTAAACCCTAAACCCCACTTGGGTCATTACTCAAGGTTTATCCACCTTATCAAATATAAAACTCACCTAAAATACTCTCCATCCACATTTCATTGATCAATTAACTCCTCCTTGTTTACTGACTATACAAATAGGGGTCTAGACTGTGTCAAATACATAGAGTACACAGACTGTGTAATTGTTTGAAATATGATTGAATTTACAAATTTTTATTTCTCCTATAATACCAGATCTTCCCCATATATTTTTTTCACCAATAACTCATTAATCCCATGATCATTTCCTTATCCAAATGTGTGTTCTTTCATAATCTTCTAAAATAGGGTTTGGAGACTATGCACTCAAGGTTGTGTTTGTGATTGCTTGTGTAGGGACGGTGTACTAAATTTTGTACTTATCCATATATTTAGACCAAATGCTATTTTATATTTATCAATTATTCATTCCCATAGATCATCACCTAGGTTTCAACCAATATTATTCACTCAACTTTGTACCCTATTGTCATAAGCAAGTGTGCAAGTGTAAGGTTCTTGAACAGCAATATCTTTACCTGAGTTGGTAATGTTTAGGAATGTTGCATCAATCCTCAAGGGGTACATATTATCTTAATACATTCCAAATAATAATATTAAGAGTAACCTTCATCTGGATAACTTTAAGAAGTCACCCCAAGACTCCTTATCAAACTGTAACCTATAGTCATTATCCAAACGTGCAAATTAACATAAATGTAAACATATTTATGGCCTCAATGGCCTTTAAGGGAAATGTAGGATTCAAAATAATCATATATTATTCAAGAATACAAACATACAAAATTATTTCCATATTTATTCATTGGAACATCAAATTATTACATGATTGGTTTATTACAATATTCTATTACCTTTTTTTAGGAGTCTTATACAATTTTTCATCCTCAAATTATCCTCCCTCTTATTGGATATCTCTCTCTTCATGTTCACTCCTCCTACACGATTCAAATAACTACAATGAATTTTTCTTCCCACTTTAACGTAGGTTTCATGGTAGCTACATCAACTTGGTTTTCATAACCAACTTAATGTACAAGTGTAGTTTACATTAGTTCACATGGCTAAACTTAATGACTAATCATGAAATATATGCAAACCTTCTTCTCATGACTTGAGTGGACCTCTTGAAAAAACTTTTCTCACCTAACCATTCCAAACCATGCATATGACCCTCCTAGCATTAGTTACAATATTTGAATTTTTAAATTCCTTGTTTTGAAGGGAAAACTCCTAAAAGCTATATAACACCCATTGAGGACTCCGAATGGACTCCACAGACATAAATGGGCCTTAGAAGGTCCATCACACACTTTGACACCCAAAATTGACCAACTTTGACCATTTATTGACAATAACTCAAAAATTATTTTTTTTAGCTTGATGCTCCTACATCAGGCTGTATAGTTATAAGCACAATTAACATTAAGAGGTGTAGATGTGGGTGCAAGTGTAGGACCTATGGCACCACCAACTAGGTAAGTTCATCTTTCTCATACTATTTTTAATCATTATTTAACATTGTATAGGGACCACACAAAGACATTAGTTAAGAAATGACACTATCAAAAGAATGAGAGATTAGATTGGGCTCAAAATAATGAAAAATCAAGGAATAGAGATATATCTATAGTATTCACAACTCCAGAGGGTAGTATACCTTTAGATAGGGATAGGAAAATATATGTAGATATGGATATAATACTTGATTACTTGCCTCCCCACTAGAGATGATATATATAGAGGTCATGTGACTTTTTTTAATCTATAATGTATGTGTCAAGAGATATTTGATATACATATTCAATTTTATTTTTATTTATTTATTATTATCTATGTTTGCACGTGTATGTACGTCTTTGATTTATTTTTTTTCATTTGTTTCAATGTGATGGCCTAAATACATGTAAGATGTAAATAATGAAATATATGATGATGAAGTACGTAACTTAAAATGAAATATATTGATATGTTTAAACACAAAGGAAATAAATACACTAACTAATAATATGAATAAGTGTGTAAATGTATAAATAGATAATATGTTAAGGTATACTTATATTTCTCTATTAACCACTAGAAGGTGTACCCAATAAATTATAATTCTCAAAATCAATATCTCAAATGCATTGATATGTATCATCAATGTCAAATCGCCTAAGAGATGTATGAATAACTTATTGTTCTTGTTCACTTTCTTCTATATAAATGTAGCTAGTAACAGATTTTTGCTTAGGTACCTACTTGAGTTCTTTTTGAGATGTAATGGAAACCACTTTGGGATTATTTAAATCTTGTTTTACATTTTTTCTATCTCATTGGATTATAAGAGTTTCACCTTTATATTTAAATGTATTGTGTTATATTTTAATATCAAGTGTTGCCTTCATTGTTTGTACCATGGAGCTCATAACATAGCATTGTATTGCATCATGGTATACATAAAAAAAATATAAGAATTTTTTTTGGACCAACTATGATTGGTAATGTAATATAACCTATGGCTTTATTAAATGTTCAAGTATGGATGGTGATACTTGAGTTAAATCATCTAAATTATGCCCAAGTGTCTTAACAAAATTGATAGCACATTCAATCGAGATTTATCATTGACCATGATTCCATGTATTTGATTTCATTTTATAAACTCACAAATGACTAAAGGTTTCATATGAGATAAATGTTACAATGTAGTATCCTTAGGAACCGTAGGGGAAACATTATGATATTTTTGTCATTCTAAATATTTTGAATTTTGGTTTCTTAGTAGGTATATCAAGTTCAATGTCACCACTATTGATAAGATATTGGATCTTATGTCTTAGATCAAATCATCTATTTATTATATGACCATTGATTATATGGTAATCACAAAATTACTTTGGATTAAATGTCCATGGTAAATGAGTCATATCGTAACACCTAATAAGGTAAGACAATTATATTCTTATCAAGTAATATGTTTAATATTACACTTTAAATATCCTTAAGCTTTTAAATAGAACAATATATTTGTGGGGTTACATTGTGGCCTACATTGTTACATAAATCAAATAAATAATATATTTATTATTTACACATAACCAAATATTTAAAAATTGGTTGTGTGAACAATAAATTATTTTGTTTAATTTGAAGGGGTGGATCAGTTTGTTAAAATTTTCCACAACCCTTATAAAGGTGTTTTAATTTTGGTGAAAACATATTCTTTTATTATTACAACATTGTGTTTTATGGGAGTGGCAATCTTCAAACTTTATGTGAATAATTTTGAATAAGTGAGGTGAAGAATAAATTTACTAGGTCTATGAATGTTTCTCAAATAATAGAATAAGATTTGTAAATTATTTAACTCGTTGAATTTTTTCTACGTAAATATTGTGTAATGTGTCATCTCTTTGTTTCCTATTACAAAAACTTAAATTTCATCACATTTAGTGTTTTAATTAACTTTGTTTAAAATCGACACACTAACTCAATCACCATCCCAATTAGAATTTCCCACTAACATTATATCCCTCCCTTTTTAAATAATTAATTAATATATATTAATTAATTAAATCATGCACACATCATTTTTCAAAACTAATTAAAATTCAAAATTTCTACCTCATCCAGATATCTTCCACACTTCTCTCAATTAAGTGTTGAGTCATCCAACCAACTCCTTAACTTCCTCAACCAATTATTGAGTCACCTTTAAACATTTCAACTACCTCGGTGAGTCATCTAACTACCTTGACTCATTCCTAAGATATTTTCAACTACCAACTAACTTTCCATCTTCTTCTCACACACATGGAAATTAGTCATCATTCATTGAGATGAGAACTCAAATCTAACAATTGATTATTATAATAATTAAACAAATATGTATTATTATCAACCTTCATCTCATCACCCTCAAACCTATAAAATAAAGTGTCATCTTTCATTTTCATCATACACTTCAAGCTATCAAATTACTTCCAAGTTCATAATACGCATCCATTGAAAATCTAAATAATCGACATCCATATGCTACCCAATTAACTTTTCTTTTGAGAAATAAATTGAGCACTTGCATCCAATGAATTAAAATCAAATCATATGTTTACAATGGAGAAGATGATGAGTGTATTTTACATTTTTGTAAGTATCTGATTATTTAGTTTTCTTTTGTTGTTTTTACTCAATTGGAAGTTTTAGTTTAGATTTAGAATAGGAAGTTAGAATTCATTTGTTTTATTAGTTTTATTAGATTCTAAATTTTTAACTATCAGATTCTAACACACCCGGTGATAATTTTCCCAAATATTTTTATCTTATCAATTTTTTCTTATTTATTTTTATGGTTTAAATAAAATATTTTTTATTTTTATGCATGTTTTAGGTTAATTTGAATCTAATTTGTTTGCTAATTTTACTTATTTTTATTTATTTAATTTGTTTTCTTGAAGCTAATTTATTTTTTTAATTAAAAAACACACGATTGTTAAAATAACAATAATTTTTAATTTACAATCAAGGATTCTCTAAACTTTTGTAGGTTTTTCCACTTTTTATCTAACACTAACATGTTAAAATATCATGTAAATTAGTACTGTATTTTAGGAAATCATAAAATCTCTGATTGTTTAGTTTTTTAAAAAAAACATGACTATTAAAATAGTAATATGTTTTTTTCACAATTTAAGTTTTTCCTAAATTTTTATAGGTTTTCTCAGATTTACATTTACCAAAACTTTTAAAATTTTATGCAAACCAAGATTGTAGTTTTGGACATACTGTCAAAGTTGTGGTTGTTATTTTAATTTTAATTTTCTCATTTTTCTAACTTTTAAGTTTGTATTTTTTTCTTAATATTTTAGCTAGCTTTAAGGTTTCTTGGATTACCAATACTTTTGGATAAAAATTACTAATATTTTTATGCATGATCGTTAACCAAAAAAGGAAGAATAAAAATTTAAAAAAAAATCTTTGTTGTTAACCTTGCTTATTTAAAGTTTTTTTATCTTTACAAGTTTAGTAATTAAATCACTTTTTCATTTATAAAGCTTTATGTTTGTATCACATAGAGTTGTGTATGTTATTTCCTTGGCATTACATTGCTAACAATATTAGGAGATAGAAAATAACTCTTGTTAATTTGTGTTACCTAAGTTAGACTTGTGTGTATGCTCTTTAAACTTTGGTGTTATATTGGTGACGATACTTGGAAATTATAAATGAGTGTCAACCTTTTTTTTAACTTTCCAGGGACTTTATCGACCATAGATTTCACCACCATGTGATAGACTAAACCCCATGTACTAGTGGGATATATAAATCAAGGATCTGCTATTTGAATTGTATAAGCAATTATGTGTTTTAAGCACACTATGATGTAATGAAATTCCATGCTCCAATACCCAAGGTTTTAATAGTAACCTCAAACATTAATTTTTTCAACATCAACCTACTAAAATCCTATGGCTAGGTTGGGCACATTGGGACTATACCCATTTTTGTGTGTCTATTAAATATTCTTGTTATATGGTTTTGGGCCTTAATGTACTGAAAGGTATATAGAAGACTCTTTTTTAAATAATATTTTACAAACCTTAATCTTGGGATAGTCATTTCAACGGTTTGAATTGTAGTGCATTAGAAAGTGATTAACTTGATAAAGTTACTCTTAACTTAAACTTGAAACCAGATTAAGTGAGATATGGGTATGATTTTACCTCCATAATTAGTTCTCTAAAACATTGAGCCGACACTTTCCAATGGACAAGTCAGTATATATGAGAACTTATAAGACATTCAAGTCCTTTTGCCTAATTTTATCCCTTTATGTGACTTACATATTTCTTTTTGGTTAAAGTAGAGCTTGCTTATTATTTTATTTATTTATTTGCCTCCTTGTAAAGATGATGTAATTGAAGCTTTTGTGTTTGCAAAACAAGTTTAAAATATTTAAAAACCAAAATCATAAATCAATAAAGAAAGTCTAAAAGTCAAAACTTGTTGTCAAACATTTATATTTCAAAGTTCTTATATAATTTTACAGTTTTTGAGTCAAAATTTCAAAGTAATATCTCACATTACAAGACCAATGGCCTTATTGAATAACCCTGAGTTTTGAGAACCTTTTGGAAATGACCATTTCCAATTTATAAATCAAGAACATCACATTGATTTCAATGAAAATGTTAATGATGAGGGACCCTATCAATATGAACATACCCATGAGGTAGCTTTGCATAAAAGCCCTCATCTCAAATCATTAACTATCTCTTAAAAAATAAAAATGAGTTTTTGTTATAAGTTTTAGGTCTAGGAGCCATGTTTCCTTTAGATTTTGATCCCAAGGACTTATCACTCTTAATTACAAGGAAGAAACTACACGTCTCATCTAATAGCAAAGAACATATTATGATTCCCTATAAAATATCAAAGCACTTATAGGTTCTAATAATACCAATCAACGTGTCTCCCAAACTTATATAGAAAAAGGTAAGGTAGTTATAGATGAAACACCTCAATAAATCCATGCCTTTTTTGTTGAATATCATGTCAAAAAAAGAGAAATGGAAATAGCTAAGCTTAAAGCTAATAGTCAAGTATTCATTCGATTAATCAATAAATAAATCCACAACCTAATTTGAATGTATATTTGAGTTTAAATCAATCTATCAATCCAAATGTAAATCCTAATTCAAATGAACATTCAAATTTAAATCAATCAATCAATTGTAATCCAAATCTAAATTCAAATGTGTATTCAAATTCAAATCAAACCCCTAATTTAAATTTGAATGTCCATTCAAATTTAATTAACAATCTAAATCAAAATTTTAATATCAATTCAAAAACTAATCCAACCAATCAAAATCAAAATCAACATTTGAATGTCAATTCAAATACTAATCCAACCAATCAAAATCAAAGTAAACATTCAAATTTTACTTTGACTTCCAATCTGAGCAATCAAATTCAAAACCAACATTTTGTTTCAAATAGTATTCCTAATTAATTGACAAATCCAAATAAATTCATAATACAATCACCCAATCCACTTTCAAATCCAAATTTTAACCAAATATTATCATTCAAGGATGTGTAATTTAGCCAAGAATGGCAAAACATTAAAGACAAGATATAAGGGTTACAAGATGGTAGTTATTACAAAAGTAAACAATTCAAGTTTGAAGAAATTTATCCACACCCCTTCGACATTACTATGATGATGGTACCCTTTCCTTCACATTTTGAACCCCCAAAGTTTGATAAGTATGAAGGAAAAGGAGATCATAAAGAACATCTTAAATATTTTTAAATGGCATGCTCAGATGTTGTTTATAGTTATAGTTATGATTATCTATTAAGGCCCTTTTCATGTAGTCTAGGGGTCAAACCCCAGAGTGGTTTTTACACTTACCTAAAGGATTAATCACAACATTTGAGGGCATTTCTAAAAAAAAAATTAGTCACTTTTTTTATAATATTGAACATGAGTTGGCCATGTTAGACCTATAAACACCAAACAATGCAATGGGGATATGTTTGCCTCCTTTCAAATATGGCATGCCTTTTCCCATGGTCACCTCTCGATAACAATTTATAGCTGTCATTGCAAATAATCTTAATTTAGAATTGGGCCATCAATTAAAACTCCATTATGCTACATCCTTTTATGAAATCATATAAAAAGGAGTTCAAATTGAAAGAGCCTTAATTTTTAAGGGTGTCATCAAAAAATTTAAACAAGATAATTCTTCTTCAAACCAAAATGAAAAGCCTAAGTTATATGCAAAAAAAATGTGTTAGGAGATGGTGTAATCAATGTTAAACAAATTCAGAACACCCAACCTATCAACAACATCTTCATACTAACCGGTCAATCTCAACAAGACAATCAAAAATAAAAATTATCTCCTTTGGAAATGCCATATGATGCAATATTTCAAAAGTTTTTTTCTAAAAATATGATCAAATTCCCTCATACAAAACCCTTTGATGAGAATCAAAATCTCAAGTGGTATAAAGATAACAAATATTATGACTACCACAAAATCAAAGATCATTCCACAAACTGTTACATGAGACTCAAACACTATGTCCAAGATCTTATTGATAATGGTGACATAGAAGTAGAGGATGATGCATTAATTTATAATAATAAAAAACTATGGATATATCAAGATCCACTTTTAAAACATGAGCAAGGGTGTACTAAATGAAATCAAATTCAAAGCCAAATGAATATTGTCAATCAAAGCAATCACCTATTTTATTATATTATCAATCACATTGATTGTATGAATCATCGTGTTTTTATTTTTATAATTAAATCCAAAGATTTTTCCATCACTATGATGCATGCAAATATTAACATTTGAAGTGTCCCTTTTCCTACTCATGAAGGAAAATATAACATCATAAAGCAACTTGAGAAAATGCCATCACAATTTTCCATTTTGGACTTTCTCAAAACATATCCCACTTATAAGGAAATTTTGTATAAAACCTTGAAATAATCCATAGTTCCAAAAAATATCAATCCATCCAACTTCCAAGTATTTTTAGGACACTTTTCCTCAAACAATAAAGTGACGTTTTATCATTCATATATTTTACCCTGGGGTTCATCCCATAATTTTCCATTGTACATAAAAGTCATAATTTTTAAGCATAAAGTAAAAAGGGTGTTTATAGACAATGGATCAAGTTTAAATTTATGTACATTAAGTTTGATAAAGTTTTGGTATATTATACAATATCACTATATCCTAATACCATTACTATAAATTCATATGATAACAATGAGTGTGAGCTGGTAGGAACCATCTATCTTCCACTTATGGTGGGGCTTGTCATTCAAGAAACCTTCATTCATGTTCTTGATCTAAATCTCCCATACAACCTACTCCTTGGTCATCCATGGATCCATGACATGAATGCAATTCCATCTACCCTCCATCAATGTTTAAAGTTTCCTCATAACAACATGGAAGTTACCATTCCAAGTGATCCTCAACTCTTTCAATATTGTAAACTATTGGAAGGGAGATATCTAAATTCCAATTTTATACCATTTACAGAAGATACTTTTGAACCTATCAAGTAATCACTAAATATTTCCAAATATATTCATCTTGATGAGTTACTCTATACATCTTCCAATCAACCACCAACATTTTCAAATCCACCATCCACATCTAAGTCGACATGTCTACCATATAGATTTTTCATTGTGGATGCAGGTATGGGAGAATATAAAATTTATGATGCCCATTACTTATGAAAATTCATATGTTCCCCAACAATCATGATAGGCCTAACCATAGAAAATAAACACAAGTGGTTCATAAGATTGGAAAAAAAAAATCATGGAAGGTAGATTCATTTTTGAAGAATAAATCAATGATTAAAACCCCTCTTGTCTCTATTATAATGAACTAGCTAAGTGTTTCCAAAGCAATAAATATCCTTTATGTGTGATATCATTAAATATAAATGAAAATTTCTTGGTCTCTATGAACAAGGTCTCATTTAACCTATAATGTCTACAACACAAAGTCTTTCATGGTATTGGATTCAAACCATCTAGTGTGAGTATATGCAATTATGATACTGATTCTTTTACTACATCTGAAAAAGTCTTTTCAAATACCAAAACAAGTTCCATCTAAAATACTTTTGAATACTTGGAAATCACCAACCTATTTAATAATAACATTGTTTTAACACTCGATTTAGCCTTTCCACAACTTATCATATGGTACCAACAATAATCACCCTCACTTGATCATTTTTAGAACAATGAGGCCATATCCAATTTTTTGAGAATTAGAGATCATATACCAGTAGGAGATCATAAGAAGGGTTTTTTAATTCATTTATATAATTTTTCATACTTTGGGTAAATTATACCTTCTATTCATCCACACCATCATACAAATAGTATAGTTCGGTTGACATAAATATCAGATGATGAAGTTCTAAATTTACAAAATATTGATAAAGACATTTCCAATCAGGAAGACCTTGAAGAATAACTTAATATTCCTACACTTTCAACAAATTTTTAAGAATAATCTACTTTATTAATTAAAAATACCATTGACATCAATATTTAATAGAATAAAGTCCTAAGATTGTGAAACTTGTTGTTTCCCTTAATCCAGGACAATCCACTTTTAATCTACTCTTCAAAGAATTTTTAGATATATTCACATGGTCATATGCAAACATGTTAATTTTAGATCCTTCACTATTTGTTCATCACCTTTTTGTATATAAAGATTTAAAACCAGTCAAACAAAAACTTATAAAAATACATCAAATATGACACTCTCATGAAGGAAGAGTTGTAAAAATAGTTAGAGGTTAACTTCATACGATCAATAAAATACTCAGAGTGATGTCAAATATAGTATTAGTCTCTAAGAAACCAAAATGGATCAAAATATCCATATATTTTACGGATGTCAATAAATTATGTCTTAAATATAATTTTCCTTTACCAAACATAGACATGATTATTGATTCCATGGCAATTCATGAGATGTTGTCCTTAATGGATAGTTTTTAAGGTTTGTCCTTAATGCACAATTTTTTAAGGTATAATAAAATCAAAATAGCTCCTTCAAACCAACATAAAACAACATTTATAACACCTTGGCACATGTTTATTATCAAATAATGTCATCTGGCCTCAAATAATGTTAGTTCCACTTGTCAACCGATAATGAAAATTATCTTTCATGATATGTTCAATGATATCATTAAAGACTATGTAGATGATATTTTGGAAAAATAATAAACTATATTAGGTCATCTTATTACACTACACAAAAAATTTAGACAGTTGAGATAATACAAGGTTCATCTCAATCCTAAGAAGTGTGTATTTGAGGTTACTTTAGGTAAGCTCTTGGGTTTCATTGTATCATAGAGATGTATATAGGTGGATCATGTAAAAGCCAAAACTATCACATAAATGCCTCCACTAATAAATCTCAAGGAACTTTATAGTTTATAAGTTAAGATTCAATCCATACGAAGATTCATAAGGAACATTATTTTTTATTGTAATGAGGAATACAAACAAGAATTTAAAAATATTGAACACTGTTTATCAAATACACTGGTCCTATTACCACCAACTCCAGGGAAACTTCTATTACTATATATTTCAATAACACAATGTGTATTGGGGCATTGTTAACACAACATGATGAACAAGGAACATAAAAATTGGTATATTATCTAAGTATAAATTTGGTATCCTATGAACTAAAGTATTTTTCAATCAAGCATGCATATCTATCTATTATTTTTAATTCACAAAAAAAGTGCCATCACATGCTCAATAATCAAACTAGAATTATTGCCAAAGTTGATACACTTAAGTATCTCCTTTCCAAATCAGCCCTAACTAGGAGAATGGCTAAGCGGGTCATGATAATAAGTGAGTTTGATGTAGAGTATGCCAATAAAAAATATATTAAAGGAAAAGTACTTGTAGATACCTTGGTAGAAGCACCATTGAAAAATATCAATCCTCTCATCATAAATTTTTCAAATGAAGCAATCATGTCTTTAGATGAATCATTAGAGTGGTAGTTGTACTTATATGGGTCTTTTACAAGTCATAAATCAAGGGAAATTATTTTTCTCATCACTCCATAAGGTGATATCATTATTAAATCATTTCAAATAGGATTCAATTGTATTGATAACATAAAAAAATATGAAACTCTTATTCTAACTCAAAATTATAATTCATTGAAACATAAAACATCTCCTAGTTTTCGGGGATTCATGGCTAATCATTAAACAAGTAACTAATTAATGCCACTTATAAATAAATGGTGTATAATAATAAATATTGATTTCATTCTATATAATTTGAGCAATTTCCTTGAATAAATAATAGGTTAGTTGATGCCATGGCCACGATTGGTTTGCTCCTTAACATGTATCTAGATTATAGTCACAGCCAGTTCTTTGTGGAGAAATTAATGTGTCTAGTGTATGATACTCCTAAATCTAAAATGGTTTACAAGGTTGTTAGTCCTACTTCCCCTTAGTACCAAGATACATACACATACCTTCATAATAATATAATTCCCCCAACTTATCCCAAAATCAAAAAAAATCCTTCATCTAATGAGCTTCTCCATTTACCATCCTTGGAAATATATTATACCATGGGGGTTATGATAAAACTTTATTCTGGTGTTTAAACTTTGATGAGGCAACCTTAGTCAATTAATAAGTTCATAATGGTATATGTGGTGCTCATATTAGGGGCATGGTCCTTGTAGATAAAATTATGTGTTAGATATTACTAGCCAATGATAGAATCTTATTCATGCCAATATGTTAAGAAATGTATCCCATGCCAAAAACATGATAACCTAATCCAAAATTCATCATAAGATTTATAACCCATTAACAATCCCCATCCCTTCTCCATAGGTTATACCTCATTGAAAAGGTCAATCCTAATTTTTCAAATGGGCATAACCATATAATCACCGCCACTATGTAATTTACTAAGTGGGCTAAAGTCGTTCCTCTAACTTACATATTCGACAAATAAATTTTCAATTTTATCTTGAACCAAATAATTTATTGTTATGTTATCTGATTTACCATTATATCAGATAATTATAAGTCCTTCAAGAATTAAGATG
Source organism: Torreya grandis (assembly GCA_037957365.1). Taxonomy (NCBI): domain Eukaryota; kingdom Viridiplantae; phylum Streptophyta; class Pinopsida; order Cupressales; family Taxaceae; genus Torreya; species Torreya grandis. The sequence continues at coordinate 39,150 of JARHVA010003575.1, forward strand.
ACAATATCCTTTGCCAAATATATCACATTAAGCATAAATGGTCTACACCATACTGTCCCCAAGGCAACAGTCAAGCAGAGGTATTAAATAAAAAAATCCTCAAAATCCTAAAGTGTCTTGTCAATGACATTGGTCATGATTAACATTTACAACTTTACCCTAATTTATGGGATTACTTTAATATTATTTGTACACCCATAAGGGTAACCCTGTATTCCCTTGTTTATGGCACTAAGTCCATATTACCTATTGAAATCAAGATTCCATCATTAGGAATATCTCTACAAAATCTGTTGAAGAAGAAACATATTGAATATCAAGGTTACATGAGCTTGACCTCCTGGATGAGAAATGTCTTAATGCCCTTAACCATTTACAAGTCTATCAAATCCATCTTTGTCATAGCTATAATAATAAAATAATATCAAGAGAGTTTGAAATCAGAGATCTTGTTCTAAATCAAAACCAATAGAATACCAATGTTGATCACAAAAATAAAGACAGATTTGAACCTAATTGGTTATGTCCATACATCACCATTTTTTAAAATGGATCAAGTGATTACAAACTAACAAAAGAAGAAGAAGAAGAGCTTGATGAACCCATGAACATCATGCACCTCAATCACTTCCATGCTTGGACTATTCTAGTGTTGTATATATGTAAAAAAAAATAAAAGAGAGAGAGAGAGAGAGAGAGAGAAATAATTCATTCAAAAGTGTAAACCATTCTTATGGCACTTTGCACAAGTACCATGGTGAAAACTAATTTCTAGAACCATGTGTAAACCATTATCTATATACACCCTAGTTACTTGGAGACATCCCATAACATTATCCATTATCCATTTGTATACATCTATTATCTATTTACATATATCCTTTTTTATTTGTGTATATCCCATATTTTTAGTTGCCTATAAAAATTTAGTTAAGCTTTGATATTGACAGTTACATAGCCACACATTGTATACACATAATGTTTTTAACTTTTATTAAATACTAATGCTTTACATCTTACAGGAACCTATCAAAGCTCAATCTCTCTAAGTACATGCCTTAAAGGGTGCAATGGGAAAGGGATGGGCAAACTATTGGTGCTTCATAGGAATATTGTTTCTTATTGACACATATTATCAATCCAACCAATTCCTAAAACTATTCCCTAAGTTATTACTCCTCTTTTGCACACTCCTCTAGTATTTTCCCACTTTCCATCCTTCTTTTCCTCACCTTAATCCCTTTTTGTCAATCGATTGTACTAGGTCAACTGGGTCAACCTTGTATAGTTTTGGGTGATTTTCACTTAGAAACTAGTTTGGCTCTTGGCTGAAAAAACTCATGACTTAGTGAATAATTGACTAAAATTATGCTTATTGACCAATTTTTACGTCTGTACAATTTTTTCAACCATTTTCATGGAGAGCCGAATAGTAGTTGCAAGAATATGTCATTTCAGAGGTCCAAAATTGTAAGTCAAGGAAGCTAAGGTGTTTTGGCTCCATTTTAGTGTATGTCAAGTTATCCATAGGTCAATTCTAGGCCCCTCATAAACTTGAATTACATTATCAAAACCAAGTCAGGTACTTTGAATGACTCAACTTGTTAAAATCTCATGAGTAGAAGTAATCCAAGTTTATGAACCTGAATTACTCCTTCCAATGCTTTATGGGTTTCCAATGATGCATGACTTTGAGTTTTCCAAGGAGCAAGTCTTATGACTTTTACAATCAAAATCAATCAAAAAACCCGAAATGGTCTTGATAATGTTTCCCCCCCAAGTGGCCCTTTAGACTTTTTTGAAGGGCACTTTGTTTGCCTAAGTGTCCCTTTAGACTTTTCTAAAGGGCACTTTTCTTGCCAAGTGACCCTTTGGAAAAGTTTTGAAGGGCACTTTTTAGCCCAAGTGTCCCTTTGGAATTTTTTGAAGGGCATTTTTCTTCCCAAGTGACCTTTCAACAAAGTCTCCCTGTTCATACTCATAGAACAAATCTCTGTTTGGGGATGCATGAAAAGATGAACCAGAATCTAAAATCCATGATCCTACCTGACTATCTGAAGAAAGTATGAGAGCATCCTGCATCACAATATTTGCATCCTTTGCTTCTCCCATACCTACATGTTGATTCTCTTTATCTCTCAACCAACACTCCTTCTTTGTATGTCCTTTCTTTCCACAAAACCAGCAGGTAATACCTTTGGACTCGGATCTCCTTCCCGACCTTGATTTCCCTTGCTCAACCTTCTCCCTTTGCCTTTCCCTACTTTCTGCACTTAGAGCATTCCCTGATGATTCACCTGTGCTTCTCCTGCGTATTTCTTCATTCAAGACACACTCACAACATCATCAACTTTTAAGATTTTAGAAGCAGATGCAGAATTACTTACTGCCATAACCATACCGTCCCAACTTTCAGGCAAAGAACATAAAATCAAGAGGGCCTTTACCTCATCATCAAAAACAATATTGACTAAAGCTAGTTGGTTTACCAAACCATGGAAATCACTGAGATGAGTATGTACCGATCCACCTTCCTGCATTTGCAAAGTAAATAGCTGTAGAGATCCCCTGACAAGTGGTATCAGAGCTACAGTTTGTAGGAAGCAGAGTATTGTTTTTTGATTACAGGTCATTCACAAGGTTTTCTGATTGAGTGGGAGTTCAGCAATGGCAGAAGAAAGCAGGCTACGAATGGAGAAGTTTAACGGCAAGAATTATCAACACTGGAGGATGCAGATTGAGGACTATCTGTATCAAAAGGATCTGTACTTACCATTGGGTGGGGTTGCATGCAAGCCCACAGATATGAAGGATGAAGAATGGAACGTTCTTGATCGAAAGGCTCTCGGTTCCATAAGGTTGAGCCTTGCATCATCTGTGATTTCCAGCTTATCACAGTGCAAGACAACAGAAGAGTTGATAAAGTCCTTGGCAAATTTATATGAAAAGCCCTCGGCTTCTAACAAGGTATACCTTATGAAGCAGCTATTTAATTTGCAAATGCAGGAAGGTGGATCGGTACATACTCATCTCAGTGATTTCCATGGTTTGGTAAACCAATTAGCTTCAGTCAATATTGTTTTTGATGATGAGGTCAAGGCTCTCCTGATTTTATGTTCTTTACCTGAAAGTTGGGACGGTATGGTTATGGCAGTAAGTAATTTTGCATCTGCTTCTAAAATCTTAAAAGTTGATGTTGTAAGTGTGATCTTGAATGAAGAAATACGCAGGAGAAGCACAGGTGAATCATCAGGGAATGCTCTAAGTGCAGAAAGCAGGGAAAGGCAAAGGGAGAAGGTTGAGCAAGGGAAATCAAGGTCGAGAAGGAGATCTGAGTCCAAAGGTATTACCTGTTGGTTTTGTGGAAAGAAAGGACATACAAAGAAGGAGTGTTGGTTGAGAGATAAAGAGAATCAACATGCAGGTATGGGAGAAGCAAAGGATGCAAATATTGTGATGTAGGATGCTCTCATACTTTCTTCAGATAGTCAGGTAGGATCATGGATTTTAGATTCTGGTTCATCTTTCCATGCATCCCCAAATAGAGATTTGTTCTACGAGTATGAACAGGGAGACTTTGGAGTTCTTTATTTAGGGGATGGTACGCCTTGTCAGATAGTTGGCAAAGGGAAAGTGCAGTTGAGATTGCAGATTGACAACACGTGGGTGTTGAAAGAGGTCATGAATGTTCCAATTCTAAAGCAGAGTCTGATTTCTATAGGAAGGTTGGGAGATGAGGGATGCATAATAACCCTCACAGCGGATTCTTGGAAGGTTACCAAGGGAGCACTTGTTCTAGCAAGAGGTAAGAAAGTAGATACTCTTTATCTGTCTACTTGTATTACTAATTCTACTTCTGGTGTAGATTCGAAGATGTGGCCTAATAGGCTTGGTCACAAGAATAGGAAGGGAATGGAAGTTCTTGATTCAAAAGGTATGTGTTCGAATTTGGAAAGCATAAATACAGTTCATTGCAGAAAGAGGAAATTTGATGCTTTTGACAGGAACAAAGAAGCCTTGGTGTTTATGAAGGAGATGAAGGACAGAGATCAGTCACAGGGGTTGAATAAGTCTGAGCAAGGCAGCATGGATAGAGGTTTGATCCAAGAAGAGCTCGCGGATGAAAATTTCATCACTTACAGGAACACACAGACACTGATGTCGGTAGCTTGGCATCGACGTTAGTCATCCAGATACCGACATCGGTCATGTGCAGACCAGCAGGGTCGGTAGGTCGGATAGGAGAAGTCTGACGTCAGTCATAAGGACCGACGTCAGTAGGAGGGACACTGGGGTCAGCCAGGGAAATGATGTCGGTAGTCAGGATCAGTGCAGGGAACCGACATCGATCGGGAGCAGACTGGGAGATGGCCTATATCGGTCACTGGAACGGATAGTGGGTGAATCTACTAAGTCTCAAACACCCATGTGGAGGTCAGAAAAGGTATGTGAACCTCATATTTGTCGTTCACCTTCTTTATATTGCTTACTGATAGTCATGAACTAGGAATATGGAAGAAGCAATGCAGGTAGAATCCAAAAATAGTGGGAGCTTGGCATGGATGAGGAGTGTGAGTCCTTGGAGAACCAAACAGGTATTTATTGGTAGTGTTGTCAGCTGGAAGAAAGCACTGGACAGAGGGATGGATTCCCATTTTAGAGAAGAGTGTGGATGGACACATGAGACAGAAGGCTATGGTATATGGTCTTGATTATGATGCAGAACAATGGAGGTTTGACCATTGTATTTTATCTTTACCAGGTTGGATAATATTAGCTACATTATCTTGTTACTGTATTGTGTTACTTGTTGCAGGGTTTCATATACAGGGAGTTTTCTGAGCTAAGGGTAGAGTTGGTTTAGAAGTATGTCATGGAGAATTTGGGAGCAGCAAAATTCTTGTGGCATAAGAGACAGGTATTACATCACAGGTTTGCGTGGTGGTTGGTCTTCAAGAGTGACATTGAAGAGGGATACAGAGCCTAAGGAACAAAATAGATGGTGTATAGGTACAGGTACAAGTTGCAGCTATTTATCTCCAAGTGGGAGATTGTTGTGGTGTGGAGCTAAAAGCTTCAACTGCTTGCAGACACTAGAAGGAAGGATGTTGAAGAACCAGAGCCACCGGCGTCGGTAGTATGACCGACGTCAGTTACAGGTAGTGGAGAAGGAGATCGGCGACGATAGAGAGTCGGCCGACGTCGGCAGCACTAGACTAGCAGAGACCGGCGTCGGTCGCCTGTGCGGTCCAGAACTGTTCGTTGCATGAATAATTAGTTAGTTGAACCAAGTGTTTGCATGCTAAGGGGCTAATTTAAGTCGCGGGCTATGTGTGTAATTTTAGTAGTTAGAGTTCTATTTTTGTAAGCATGGGATCCTATTTAAAGACCCATAAGGCATGTATTGTAATTATTCTAAGGCAAGTAAAAGCATTGAAGCTAGCAAGGTCAAGGAGATCTACAGGTGTAAGGTCAAGGAGATCAGCTGAAGCATTCAAGGAGGGATAGCAACTCAGGCTTTAGAGTTGTTGTGTTGAGCAAGAGAGAGAGGGAAGAAGGTCTTGAGGTGTGGCAAGCCTTTGAGGTGGAGGAAGAAGTGGCATCTTCCTTATTGTATTTTATTCTAGTAATATCTAATACAAAGAGTGTGTATTGTCTCTCAAATTCTTTGTTGTCTCAAGTTTCTAGCTACTTTATCATTCTGGTATAATTCCGTGTTTAATTGCATATAAGAAAGTAATCAATTGTGCTCTAATTGGTAGAGCTGTAGAGATCCCCTGACAAGTGGCCCTTTAGACTTTTTTGAAGGGCACTTTGTTTACCTAAGTGTCCCTTTAGACTTTTCTGAAGGGCACTTTTCTTGCCAAGTGACCCTTTGGAAAAGTTTTGAAGGGCACTTTTTAGCCCAAGTGTCCCTTTGGACTTTTTTGAAGGGCATTTTTCTTCCCAAGTGACCTTTCAAACTTTTTTGAAGGGCACTTTACCTTTGAAAATGCCTTTTGGAAAAGTTCTGAAGGGCCATTTCCTTTAGAAATTCCCTTCAATTTTTTTTGAAGGGACCCTATGCCTTCCCTAAGTGTCCTTCAAAACTTTTTCAAAGGACACTTTCCCAAATGTCCTTCAAGAAAAGTTCTTGAAGGAACTAATCATTGCCTTTTGGGTAAAATCCCCAAAAGAATTCCTTTGAACAAATTGTCTGAAGGAATTACTTCAAGAAAATTACTTGAAACATAAACCCGATGGATCCCCATGACATTCCATAAGACGTCAAGTTTAATATATCCAACTAGCCATTGAGGTACAACAAGATGACATGTCACAAGACATCAAATTCAAGGTGGCCAACTAGCCATTGGGATTCAAAGGCATGACATGTCGTAAGATGTCAAATTTAGGGTAGCCAACTAGCCATTGAGATTCAAATATGACACATTGTAGGACATCAAATTTATGCCAAAAGTCTTCAAGCAGGAAGTAAAGCCATTTAGAGAACCTAATAGGGTCTTAAGCAAGGGTAGTGCAAATTAGGTTTCCCAAAGAGCTTTACTTATGAATTTTAGAAGTAAAAGTAATCAAAAATCCCAAAAAGGAAGAGAAAATGCTTTAAAAGTTTTCAAAAGATCTTTGCTTATGACTTTTACAAGTAAAAGCAATCAAAAATCTTGAAGAAGTAGCAGTAAAGTCACTTGGAAAACCCGAATGGGTTTGCAGTGCAAAATATGAGAGATCTCGGGAATAATCTAAGGTTCACAGTAGTGATCCAAGATATTTCTTATGGAGGTTCATCTCACCATTGATTTTATAGTGATCCTGTTCATTTCAAGAGGGTGAATCCAAGAGAGGGACAAACTCCAATTGAATGAGAGAATAGCTGGAATCAGTTTCACCAAGATGGTGACTGCAAACCATTTTGGAGGCTTCTATTTTGGCACCCAATATCTCTCTCTTCTCTCCCTCTTTTGATATAAATAAGACCCTTGGGATCTTGTTTTTATCATCCACAGATATTATGGTGAAGCCCTACTAGAATGTTTTGCCATTTTCTTGCCTTTGAGCAAAGAAGCATAAGTCTATTTTCTTTCTAAGTTCTAGACATTTTCCTAGGCATGCAAGAGACACAGAGTGACAACAAGTGATGTTTTATCCTTTTTTTCTCTATCCTTCATTTTTTTTAGCAAAGAGTTAATCCAATAGGTCATGTAGAGTGCATTCTAGCTATATGAGATTTTGCACATGTGTAACTTTTTTTCTAGACTAAACAAGTCTTTTCTAGTCATTTACCTTATGTGATCTCATTCATTTTGTCTCTACATTGAAATACTTATGTTTGAATCTTCTAGAGCTTGAGTTATAGATTATATTTTGTTGTATTGTGCATAAGTATAGGGCATACATGTTGATACTAATTCTTGGTGTATCACTATCTTAGGCTAGGGTTTTCATTTATGTAAACTTCTGACTCTTTTCACTCATACAAATTGGTTCAGTAGTCTTATTGCACAAAAGCTAATACAAGGATCTAGCCCTTTCAACCTAGAGGTTCATTTCCACTTATAGGCACACCCACAAGCTTGGAAATGTCCCAACGTTGCCTAAATATGGAGGAGGCCTAAACAGCCCTCTTCTAGGGTGCAAGATTTGGAGACAATAGTTTTGGCATGCTTGGTGGGACCTAAATTATTATTATTTCAATGTTAATATTGGTCTTGATAGGCCTAAGTAGTATAATTAACCCTAACCTAGCATTTGATGACTTTAAAAGGGTGTGAATCCCTGGTTCTAGACCAAGTTTTATACATTATCCTACATGGTCCTCATAAGGTCCTTAAGATTTTTTGGCAAGCCCTTTTAACTAAAGATTTTCCTAAAGAACAATACCCTAAACCACTCCTTGCCTTGTTAAATCCTTAGCAAGGAGGTTTTGGGGAAGAAGCAGAAGAAGTTGAAGAAGATCAGGGAGAGGTGGAAGTTGAAGAAGAAGAAGAAGACATAGATGATCATAGAGGAAGAAGAGAAATGGGAGAAAGGGGAGAGATAGATAAGCATCAACCTTTCCCTAATTTTAATACCCAAAACCCAATAGAGCTTCTTACATATGACCCCATCCCTCCAAATGCTACCAAAAATCTTCCTAGTTTCAATGGAGAGGCTTTTATTACCCCATCTAAACATATTAGAGACATCTCTAATTTCTACAATTTCCATAATGTTATTAGGCCAACAGAGCCATTAGGTTGCTTGTTATGTATTTAAAATGCAAAGCACTTGACTGGTATAGAACATGGGAAGGGGGATACATTATAAGTTAGGATGGTTTTGGAGACCTATTGGTGACAATATTTAAAAATAAGAGTGATCATGCTTCCTTATTACATCAACTGAATGTAATAAGGAGAGGTCCAAATGAATCCATAGGAGATTTCAACAAGAGATTTCAAAGAATATGTTATTAGTTACCACCAATCATGAGACTTCCTCCTAGCTTTGTGTTCCCAACACACCTCAAAGGGATTGGTATTGATGTTGTTGTTATGTTGCAATCAATGGGAGGATTCACTCTTCCAGGTACATATGAACTGGAAATTGAGGCTAAGAATAACTTGATTCAAGCTAGAAGACTCCCTCAAAGAGTTTCCACACCTTTGTTGTCCCACAATTCAGTTGAAGATCTAAGCATGTCTCAGGTTCCTAATGCCAATGTGAATCCAAGAGCCTTTCCCAAGAAGGTGGATAACATTATGGACAAGGATGAAGAAATCAAATCATTAAGAGCTCAACTCAAGCAAGCTCAATATCAGGAAAGTGCTCCTCCTAATGCATAATATTATCCTCAACAAGAATATAAAGCTCCATCCTAATACAATTATCAAGGGAGAAGACAAAATCAACAAGGTTACAATAGGCAGCCCAATGCATATAATCCAAATTCTACTCCTCTTATAAAGGTTGTTGTTTTAGTTCATGCAAATCTAGTGTAAGGAGAAGATCATGTGGACCAATGGGGGTAGCCTCAAGGTTAGTTTGCACATGATGATGGAGGAACTAGCTACACTTTGACTACACAAGAAGAAGCTACTCCTTACATGATAGTAGAAGTAGCATGTCCCAGCTAAAGGGATCATCATGGAGAAGGTAGCAACCCAAGTGTGGGGATGATGAACTTTCAAGAGAAGGATGATTTTATGTTGACTCAAGGCATGTTAATTGTAGCTAATATAAAGTCCAAGAATAAAGCCTTAGGAGAAGGCCAGGAGCCATGAATAGTTCCAAGTGATACCCCTCCAAGGCCATAAAATGATAATCAAAGTGCTACACCTTCTACAAGCCATGTTCTTTAATAGAATTAAAATGTAAATGTAGTTACCAAGATTATAACACAGTAGGCTACAGCTCCTTTATTATCATCAAAAATGTAGGAGAAAGTGAATACTCCATCTCTAAATATTGTGGACTCATTAAAGAGCACTAAGATAAGCATATCCCTTTGGGAGGTTCTACATATACCTAGTCAAAAGGAGCTTTTACAAGAGCAGTTAGAAAGCATGCAGGTGGCTCCTCAATCTTCAAGGCATCATAGTGTGGCTCTCACAAATTCTCCAAATCATCTTTTGGAGCCTTCCACTAAAGCTAAAAAGCCTCCACCCTTATACCTCACACTTATTATAGGAGATAAGTTAGTCCACAATTATATTTTGGATAGTGGAGCAAGCACTACTGTTATGCCTAAAGTAGTGGCTAATAAGTTGGGTTTGAGCTATTAGCACATAGTAAAGGCATGTTGTAGCTAGATGGAACTCCAACCAAGATAGTAGGATTGGTCAAAAGTCTGAAAATGTTTTTACATAACTACCCAAGATTCCCTATCATGCAAGATATTATGGTGGTAGACCTTCTAACACACTTTAATGTATGCTTGTCTAGGGACTTTATGGCCAAGATAGGGGGATACCTTTCTACTGATTGGTCCTTTCTATATTTTAAGACAAGTTATGGAACCAAGGTAACTATAAGGACTCAAACCTTAACAAGGTTCCACATTGAGCCATACTTGGAGACAATGATAAATGAAAACTATATAATCAGCAAAGAGGAGGAAACAGTCCTAAATAGTGAAACATCTTCTCCTCTTGAAGGTATTTCTGACCTCTATCTTGACAAGTATATCACTAAAACACATGTCCTTTATCCTTACACTTTTATTAAAGAAACTAATTTGGGAGTTTACTGCATGCATGAGAAAAATGTCCCAATTCCTTCACTCACCAATGAAGATCATGAACTTGATGGCATGTGGGAAATGTTCTTTGATAGTTGAAGGATCAAAGTAGGTGCAAGAGCTGGTGTGATGTTGGTTTCCCCATAAAATAATCATTATTACTCTTCTTATAGGTTTCACTTCAGCTGCACTTATAATGTGGAAGACTATGAAGCCTTAGTTCATGGTCTCTAATTGGTAAAGAAGATAGGAATCAAACTTTTGAAAGTTGATGGAGATAGTGAGCTAGTCATTCATCAAGTGAGAAGTCAAGATACAGCTAAGAACCCCTTGCTCAATTATTACAAGCATATGGTATGGGATCTAATTGAGTATTTTGATGCCTTCAACATCCAGTCCATACCAAGAGACTTGAACAAGCACATTAATAGATTGGTTGTAATTGGAGCACGTTTTGACTCAGCTATTGACATTGAACAAGAGAAGGATCAATCTCATAACAAGATCATTGTGAGACCTTCCATTCCAGTTAATGAAGTGTCATGGAAAGTGTTTGAAAGTGATGAACACATTTCACACTTATTGCAAAATGAGGTAGGCTTCTCTTCAAGAAACCAAAAGAAGTTTCATAATCATTATGAAGAGCAAATTATACAGCTGAAGACAAAAAAAATACCCAAGGGTCTGATTACCTTGGAGAGTGTCTTCAATGAGGATGATCAAAATAAAAACTAAAAAATGAACATGTCAACAAAAGAAGAGAACTATAAGCGAGTTCTAATTTTCAAAGATAAACTTTTGAAGATTGGCAAGGCTTGTTCTTAGTTGGAAAGGCAAGATTTTATTGCATTATGAAAAGAGTTTCATGACATCTTTGCCTGGGAATACAAGGACCTCAAAGGGTTTGACCTTATTCTAGCTCATCACACCATTGATTTGGAGCATGGAGCTAAATCAGTAAGGCAAAAGCAAAGGCCTATCAACCCTAATGTAGAAGAACTCGTGAAGAAAGAACTGACCAAATTGATTGAGTCTAGAATTATCTTTCCTATCAAGAACTCAACTTGGGTAGCCAACCTTATGCTGGTTCAAAATAAAAATGGATAAATTAGACTTTGTGTATATTTTCATAATCTAAACAAAGTGTCTCTCAAGGATCATTACCCATTCCCTTCCATGGAACAAATTTTGCAAGTTATTTTAAGTTCTCAGCATTTCTCACTTCTTGATGGTTATGCAGGTTATAATCAAATATAGGTAAATGAAGGGGATCAATTTAATATATCCCTCACCACCAAGTAGGGGACCTTTGGCTACAAGAAGATGCCATTTGGTTTATCCAATGCTAGAACTACAATTTAAAGGGTAATGGACATGGCTTTCAAAGGTTTGATCAATAAGTTTCTGCTTGTCTACCTTGATGATATAACCATTTTTTCAAAAGATATTGTTGATCATATGGGACATCTAAGTAAAGTGTTAAAGAAGTGCATAAAATACAATAGATCCCTCAATCCAAAGAAGTGCATCTTCGATGTCCATGAAGGTAAGCTTTTAGGTCATGTTGTTTCAAAAGAAGGCTTATCCATTGACCCCAAAAGGATTTAAGCTATTCTAGGCTTGTCTTTGCCTCAACACAAGAAAGGGTTGTAAAGTTTCTTTGGAAAAATAAACTTTGTAAGGAGGTTTATTCCAAACTTTGCAACTGTGGTAAAGCCTATCACATCCATGCTAAAGAAGAACCAAGTTTTTACTTAGACAAAGGAAGGTAAATGCTACTTGGAGGAAATCAAGCAAGAAATTGTAGCATCTCTCACTCTCTTAAATCTAAATTTTGCTAAGGATTTCATTCTTTATAATTTTTTTAATCTAGACACAATCTCAACCATGCTTACACAAAAGAATGATGATGATGTTGAGCAACCAATTGCTTTCTTCAGCCAAGGCTTAGAAGACTATGAAGTGAGATATTATTTTGTTGAGAAACAAGCTTTAACCATCATTAGAGATTTTAAAAATTTTAGGCATATGGTTTTCAACAACAGGATCCATGTCATGGTCTCCCATCCTAGCACGAAGGATTTTCTCCTAAGTATGGATCTCAATGAGAAGAGAGCTAAATGGATCATGAAGGTGATGGAATATGACATTGACATCAAGGTAACTAGCCTAATAAGAGGAAGAGATTTATGTGAGCACTTAGCATCTAAATTTCAAGAGCCAAAAGAGAAAGCCTTGGTAAATCAAGTTCAAGACCAGCCAACTGATCAAATGCAAAATCAAAGTTGGACACAAGACTTCATTGGTTTTCTCCAAAATGGTGAGTGTCCCAATGACTTGAACAAATCTCAAAGAAGGTATTTTAGGTTGAAAGCTATTCCTTATAATCTTATGGATGGAATTATCTTTAATAAATATGTGAGCAATGTGTTACTAAGATGCATTAACAATGACCAATTTGATATGCTACTAGAAAGTTTCCATAATGGTGCAGATGGTGGTCACTTCTCTCCTAGAATAATAGCTACAAAAATAATGAGAGTTGGTTACTATTGGCCTAGTCTTTTTAAGGACTGTTATCATTGGTATAAGGTTTGTCCTCAATGTGCTTTCTTTGTTGGCAAATAAAAGCTTGTTTCCCTTCCATTATGTCCTATCAAAGTGGACCAGCCTTTCATGCAATGGGGCCTTGACTTCATTGGCATGATCAACCCTCCATCAAGTGGAAAACACAAATGGATATTGACTGCTACAGACTACTTCACAAGATGGGTAGAGGTTGTTGCTTTGAAGTAAGCAAATGAAAATGCCATCTTGGAGTTATATGAAATTATTATAACAAGGTTTGGGGCTCCTCATGTCATCATCTTAGATAATGCACTTGTTTTCATAAGTGCTAAAACTTTTGATTGGGAAACAAAGAGTGGAGTTCATTTTAGTACCTCATCCAACTACTACCCTCAAGGTAATGGATTAGCTAAGTGTACCAACAAGGACCTCATCAATATCATCAAGAGGACATTGGAAACCAATCAAAGAGCATGGCATATCAAGCTAAAAATAGCCTTATGGGCAGACAAAATCATTCCCAAGAAGTCAATTGGTAATTCTCCCTTTGTATGTGTATATGGGAAAGAAGCTAGGTTGTCTATATCACAAGAGTTCCTTATCTTGGAACTTGCACAACAGCTAGAATTAATTGAAAAGACTCCTATGGAGGTTAGATAGAATTAATGTAGTTGCAAGAGATAAGAGATGATACACAAAAAGCTTTGGAACACCATCAAGTCCTCATGAAGAAATATTTTGACAAAAGGGAAAGGATAAGAGTGTTCAAAGAAGGTGACTTGGTCTTGAAATAGGATGAAGATAGAGCAAAACCAAGCAAACATACAAAGTTTGATACCTTGTGGAGTGGTCCTTACATCATCAACAAGTGCAAGCAAATAAACTCCTTTCAGCTATCCAAAATGGATGGAGAAGAGCTGCCTATTCTAGTGAATGGAATCCACTTGAAGCCTTGCATTTGACCCTTGTTGGCCATGTCTTGTCTATACTTTATTTTGGTGTGTTTCCTTTGTTGTTTTTGTTTTCCCTAAGTGCTTTTTAGCACACGTGTGTTTTCCTTCCCTTTGTTTGGTGTGCATCTCTGCCTTGTGTGTGTAATCAACCCAGTTAGTGTGTTTTTTAACCAAAGCTTGTTCAGTTCTCTTTGAAATGCCTATATGAGTGACTCCATGCCCAATGGAAGGATTTAGCTTACTAGTCTTTAACATAGTAGGCATGCCTCCCCTCAGAATCACCAAGAATGTTAACCAATTTTCTCCTCAATATAATTTGTTCAACCATTTTCATGGAGAGCCAAATAATAATTGTAAGAATAGGTCATTTCAAAGGTCCAATATTGCAATTCAAGGAGGATAAGGTGTTTTGGCTCTATTTTAGTGTATGTCAGGTTCTACATATGTCAAGTCTTGGCACCTCATAAACCTGAATTACATTATCAAGACTAAGTCGGGTTCTCTAAATGACTCAACTTGTTAAAATTTCATGAGTAGAAGTAATACAAGTTTCCAAATCCAAATTACTCCTTCTAATGCTTTGTGGGTTTCCAATGATACATGATGTCCAGTTTTCCAAGGAGCAAGTCTTATGACTTTTACAAGCAAAATCAATCAAAAAACCTGAAATGGTCTTGATAATGTTTCCCCCCCAACTGTCCCTTCAGACTTTTTTGAAGGGCACTTTGTTTGCCCAAGTGTCCCTTTAGACTTTTTTGAATGGCACTTTTCTTCCCAAGTGACCTTTCAAAAAAATATTTGTAGGGCACTTTTTAGCCCAAGTGTCCCTTCAGACTTTTTTGAAGGGCACTTTTCTTCCCACATGACCCTTCAAACGTTTCCAAAAGGAACTTTGTCTTTGGAAATGTCCTTCAAAAAAGTTCTAAAGGGCCATTTCCTTTGGAAATTCCCTTCAGAATTTTTTGAAGGGACCCTGTGCCTTCCCCAAGTGTCATTCAAAACTTTTTCAAAGGACACTTTCCCAAGTGTCCTTCAATAAAAGTTCCTGAAGGAACTAACCATTGCCTTTCAGGAAAAATCCTCGAAAGAATTCCCTTAGACAAATTGTTTGAAGGAATTACTTCAAGAAAATTACCCAAAACATAAACCTGATGGATCCCCATGACGTGCCATAGGATTTCAAGTCTAATACAACCAACCATTCATTGGGGTGCAAGATGACGTATCACAGGATGTCAAATTTAGGGTGGCCAACTAGTCTTTAAGATTCAAAGGCATGATGTACCATAGGATGTCAAATTTAGGGTGGTTATCTAGTCATTGAGATTCAAATATGGTGTGTCATAGGACATCAAATTCATGCCTAAAGTCTTCAAGTATGAAGTAAAGCCATTCAGAGAACTTGACAAGGTCTTAAGCAAGGGTAGTGTAAATCAAGTTTTTGAAAGAGCTTTGCTTATGACTTTTAGAAGTAAAATCAATCAAAAATCCTATAAAGGAAGAGACAATGCTTTGTTGGTTTTCAAAATAGCTTTGCTTATGACTTTTACAAGTAAAATCAATCAAAAAGCTTGAAGAAGCAAGTAGAAGTAAAATCACTTGGAAAACCTGAATTGGTCTATACTGTAAAATGTGAGAGCTCTCAAGAAGAATCTAAGGTTCACAATAGCAATCTAAGCCATTATTTTGGAGGTTCATCTTACCATTGATTTTGTAGGTATCTTGGTCATTTCAAGAGGGTGAATCAAAGAGAATGACAAACTCTAACTAAATGAGAGAAAAGCTAAAATAAATTTCACCAGGATGGTGACTAAAAACCATTTTGGAGGCTTCTATTTTGGTGCCTAGGATCTCTCTCTTCTCTCCCTCTTTTTCTATAAATAAGACCCTTAGGATCTTGTTTTTATCATCCACAGATAATATGGCAAAGCCCTGTTGAAATGTTTTGCCATTTTCTTGCCTTCGAGCAAAGAAGCATAAGTTTGTTTTCTTTCTAAGTTCTAGACATTTGCCTAGGCATGTAAGAGACACAAAGTGATAGCAAGTGATGTTTTATCCTTCTATTCTCTATCTTTCATGTTTTTTTTAGCACAGAGTTGATCTAATAGGTCATGTAGAGTGCATTCTAGCTATATGACATTTTGCACATGTGTAAGTTTTTTTTCTAGACTATACAAGTTGTTTTTTCTTGTTATTTACATTGTGTGATCTCATTCATTTTATCTCTACATTTAAATACTTATTTTGGAATATTATAGAGCTTAATTTATAGATTATATTATGTTGTATTGTGCATAATTATAAGGTATACATGTGGATACTAATTCTTGGTATATCACCATCTTAGACTAGGCTTTTCATTTATGCAAACTTTTGACTCTTTTCACTCATACAAACTGGTTCAACAATTTTATTGCACAAAATATAATACAAAGAGCTATCCCTTTCAACCTAGAGGTTCATTTCCACTTATAAGCACACTGATAGGCCTAAAAATGTCCCAACATTGCCCAAATCTAGAGGAGGCCTAAACAGCCCTCTTCTAAGGTGCCAGACTTGGAGACAATAGTGGTAGGTCAACTGGGTCGACCCTATCAACCAAGATTTTTGGAAGGGTTTAGGGTCAAATATACCTATATATGCAAGATAATTTCATCATTATTTCATATGTAATCAAAATTTGTTATTCACTTGTGCTTATTTACAATTTACTCTTCTACCATTCTACTTGAGAAGTCTTAGCTTAGAATTTCTACTTGGAAAATCTAGTCTTGTGGATAAGTCTTAGATGCTTTGGCATTTCTTAGTGATCCTTACAAACCATAACAACCTCTTTTGAATCCCATTTATCCAAGGGAGAGATTGAGTCTCAACGGGTTCATCATTCAGGTAAGTATTCTCTAACTTTACTCCTCTTTTTAGTAGATGGAAGTAGCATAAATATTGGCTTCAAATAATATTACTCTTCTTATTCCATGTATTAGGGTCTTGTTCATACATAACTTAATTTAGATTATCCTCTGCATGTTTTTATTGTTTACTAACCCCTCATATTGTGTCAAAAGCTTTGGTGAGCACTAGATTAGATTTACTTTAATTATTTTTAGTTTAGTGAAATATCAAAACACATGACTCTCTTAGGGTTATTACATGATTGTGCTTGACTGAAGGCTTTGGAACCCTCCCTAGCACCATGTATTTTGATAAGATATCCCTTAATCAGGTCTAACATATCTCCATATTGGTTATGTTCTCACTTAACAAATTTGTCCCCAATTGAAAGTGTATGGTATGATCTATCTTCTTCAAGTTAGGATTGACTTATATACATGATGCATTTTTAATTGCATACTTTCTAGTGAATTTGATGTGAACCTCACCCTTGCAAGTTTTAATTTCACTTATTTCATTAATTTATCATTTTTATTAGCATATATTTGTGATACTAGATCAACTATATCGACAATATTCTAACTTCTGTGCACAAGTTTAACATATAGTTGCATCAATATGACTATGTTCTATTTGTGCAATATTTTTACCATGTTTAGGCTACTAGGTAGACCCAATTGACCTTGTACATTTTCAAGCATCTAGTTCATCATACTAGGTCAACCTATACATTTTTTAGGTTTTTAACAAATAGGATCTAAAAAGATAGGTCAACACATTTAGCAAAATTTACAAGTACAAACCTCCAACAACAATCTCATCTTTATTTTCATCCTCCAACCCACCAAGATTCCTTTCTATCCTTCTTTGTCATTTTACCATTTTTTATAGTTCTATTTTTCATAGTTTGTAGTCTTTAAAACTACCCCTTTATAGTCAACTAGGTCAACCCTATCAATGTAGTTCTATATTATGTGTTCTATCTAAAAATATAGGTTGACTATGTCAATGTATTTCATTTTCATACCCTTACTTTTGTAGTACATATGCAAAAGTATCAACCCTATTTTGTATTCTCTGCATACACTATCGACTAAATCGATATTACATTATGTTTTAAAGTTAGAATTAACCCATATATGTTAGTAATTAGCTCACACTTTCATTTCTTTTTTCTTGCATGCTTAGAATAGATCACATATTATAATTAGGTGGTTTTCAATATAACATTTAGTTTCACTATTTTCTCTTTTTATTCACACACTACCAAACTACAAAATCTCACAAAGCATTTTAACAATTATCTATCCAAGGCCAATCTAATTGGATTTCATCACCAAGGGGGAAGCTGACTTTATTTTTTGGCCAATATAAACACATGGTTAATGGTATATTTTGGCTAGGCACCTGAAACCCTTATCATTTCGATGTGTGAAGTGAGGGAGTAGGCCCCAATACCAATTTGATACCATTGCCAATACATATCCCTTTCAACCTAAATGTCTTGAAGCCATCCTTAGATTGATTTCTAATTTCTTGCTTATAACCAACTCCCTATCACATCCAAAATCATATTCTAATAGTCTAACAACATTCAAGTTGACCACTTGGTTAGCTTTTACTTTCCAAGTTGATTGCTTTCTCTTTACTCAATTATATGTTGTATTGCAAAAACTTGCATTAACTAGCATTAGTGCAAGGTTTTGTGTTGTGTGCCTTAATTATATCAACCTCATTGACCCAATTGATTGTGTGTTTCCTTTCATTTCTTAATTTAAAAATTAGTTGCAATTTTTTCCTTGTTTCATTACATAGTCATTCTTGTAGCCATAGTCTCTTACAAGCTATTTGTTTTCCCCTACTTACTATACTAGGTCAACCCTGTCAACTCTATAGAGTTTCTAGCCCATATTTTCTATACCAAGTTAACCTTGTCGACTCTATACAGGTTTCAAAACATATTTTCTCTACTAGGTTAGCACAGTCAACTCTATAGCTTTTTCTACTTTCTTTGTTTATCGATCTAGTTCCCTGTTTCTCTTTCTTAGCATTTTGTTCATTTCTCTCAAGTCATCATGAAGTATCCTATCAAAATCTTCTTGGATAGATTGAATCCTATTAGATACTATATGGGATATTCATTTCTCCCTCTTTTTTATTCCCAAGAGCACCATCACTCTTGTGGCACCTCTTCCCCTCCTTCATCCATCACTTGTAATATGGTACAAATCACACCTCAAGATGAATTTGATGGGTCTGATCTATTTTATACCTACCAAGATACTTCTCATCTTCAAAACCTTCAAAATAATGTGGGAATAATTAACACAAGTTTAATTAATAATCCTTCTTCTAATAACCCTTCCCCCAATACCAATTTGGGGAGTGCTCCTACCAACACCAACCCACCTCCTAATATAACTCAACTTCTTGCCCAAGTTATCCAACAAATGAACATAA
Organism: Torreya grandis; assembly: GCA_037957365.1. Classification (NCBI taxonomy): domain Eukaryota; kingdom Viridiplantae; phylum Streptophyta; class Pinopsida; order Cupressales; family Taxaceae; genus Torreya; species Torreya grandis. The sequence goes on from JARHVA010003575.1 coordinate 58,239, forward strand.
TGTAAAACTCTAAAACCAATCAAATGAGAGTTTCATTGACTTAGGTACCTCATCAGGTCATGTTATCATGATCCAATTTTATTTACCCACCTAAGCTACACTTAAGTGGGGGTGTTAGTGTAGGATATTATTTTCCATGTATTTATTATTATGGATTATTCCTATACATCTATTTAGCTTGCTTAGGTGTAATATTGATATCACGTACATGTCATTATAAGGTAATTAATGTTCACATGCATATGTGAAAATTGTAGTCAAATTGATGGGTGAGGATATCCTTAACATTTACCCACCAAAATTGACATATTACACATGGAGCACACAAATCATTTGGCAATTGTTTTCTGTTCACATTGCCAAATATATTGGCTCTATGCCTCCATTATACCTATAAATATGGCTCTCATCTAAGTTATTTTCAATGAGTTATGAATTCAATATTATTATAATTTTAATCTATTTGGATTTCAATCTCAACAATAGAATTTTGCTTCTATTTGCTTTGCATTTGCAGTTCGTGTGTTTGATTCTATCAGTTGGATCTTGGACAATTCCATAAAGTAATGCCTTAGAATGGATGGATCATTTTCAAAAACTCCCTTGATAAAATAAAAGAGTCATTGCTTCATCTGCCTACACTTCATCCTCCTTCCAATGATCGATCCTTGATCCTATATACTTCTTTCACACCTATATTAGTTGGGGCAATGCTTGCCCAACAAGATGATATTGAAAGAGAGTATGCCATTTATTACATTATTCAAGGCCTCATCAATTATGAGACATATTATACCAAATTCAAACGTGATTTCCTCACCATCTATTTCATAGCTAAAATGCTTCGACACTACATGTTATACCAGACCACTTATGTCATCATTCATTCTAACCCCCTTCATTATTTATTCCCCAAAGCCTTTCTTCCTGGAGATAGCATTAGAAAATGGATGGTCCTTCTTATGAATTTAATCTTCACATTGTGACTCAAAAATCTATCAAATGATAGTTTATAGCTTATCAACTTACTATAGAACCTATGCCATCTACCAATCACCTTCAAGATAGTCTTCTCGATGACAATATCCTATATATTGAAGGTCTTAATCAAGCTATCTCTCTCAAATATTATTTTCATAATTTTAATACTTAACTTAAAGTAAATAATCCAGATGAATCCAATATTTCCTTGATACTACTAAACCTAAAGTAGTTATCAAAGATCTTCCTAAAATTAATGTTGACATACATGAGGATACTTGGACCCTTCACTTTGATGGTGCTAAATGCCTTCAAGGATCTAGGGTGAGTTGTATTCTTACCATTCCTTTTAGTAAAATCATACCTTTAGCTTTTTGCTTCACCTTTGATGTCACCAACAATATGGCCAAATACAAATCTCTAATATTGGCATGAGAGCTGCCCTTGATTTAGACATCCAATACCTACATTCTTTAGGTGACTCTTAGCTTTTTTTTTCCAAGTCAATGGTGATTACCAATGCAAAAGTGAAAATCCCATTACCTATCATCAGATTGTAACCACTCTCACTAAGGATTTCATCTCCTTCACTATTGAGCCTATCCTTCAAGATCAAAATTCCATTGTTGATTCCCTCACTTCTTCAGCATCTCTCTTTCATCTCCAACAAGTTTTTTTTGATCCTACTTATCTTATATAAATAATAAAATATCCATATTCTACTCAACCACTAGATTCTCTTATCTACCACATTGAGGCTATCACCATTTGATAAAGTCCATGGTATAAAGACATCATTCAATTTTAGGAACATCAAACTTATCCTCCTAACTTAGACTCTCATGAAAAGACATGCATTCATAACCAAACTTTTAAGTATGCATTTCGACATAACATCCTTTATTATCACAATGTTAAAGATACCTTGCTCTATTGTGTTATGAAATATGAGGTACCTCCTCTTTTTGAACAATCATATGGGAGAATTTATGGTGGTCACTATAGCAAACATGCTACAGACCATAAATACCTACGTATGGGTTACTTTTGGCCTACTCTTGAAAAGGATGAAATTGAATTTGTAAACAAGTGTACTCTTTGCCAACTTCATGATGATATAATTCATTCACTTCCATCTAAGCTTCAAACTATCGAATCTCCTTGGTCATTTTCCATGTGGGGATTAGATCTCATCAGCAAATTACCTCACTCCCAAGATGGACATGTTTTTATCATCATAGCTACCAAATATTTTACCAAATGGATTGAATCTATATCTCTTATTAATGTCACCGGTAACATCATTTCCAAATTTATTCTTAATCAAATCATTTTTTGCTTTGGTGTTCCCCATACTATCATTTCAAACAATGGTGGTAACTTCAAAAATAAGGATATTAAATAGCTTTATGCTAAATTCAAGATCAATCACAATTTTCTACACAATATCATCTATAATGTAATGGTCAAGCTAAGGCTACTAATAAAATTCTCAAAAAAAATCTCCAAAAGACAATTCATGAAACCCATGTGGATTAGCACATTCAACTTTATCTTGCTCTTTGGGCCTATCAGACAAGCATATGTCTTACCACTAGGGCAATGTCATTCTTTCTAGTCTATGGTTTTGAATCAATCATTCCTTTGTAATTTGAGCTTCCCTCTCTTCGTATATCTCTTTAGGGTATCATTATCAATGAATAATTACTTAATGTTCACTTTCATTCTCTTGATCTCCTTGATGAACATCATCTTTCTGATTTGCAACATAACCACCACTATAAGGCTCGTATTGCCAAACAACATAACAAACATGTTAAATTCCATACATTTAACGTTGGTGATCTTGTATTTAAATTAGACTACACCCATGATAAAGAAGGTAAGTATACCCAAAAATGGTGGGGTCTCTATTTAGTCAAAGATATTCTTGGTCCAAGTACCTATTGCCTTCAAACCAATGAAGGCCATGTTTTCAAAGAACCCACCAATGCACAATTCCTTAAAAAATACTTTGCCTAAACATTTCCTTCTTTTCATGCTTTCTATCTACATCTATCTAACATTTTTTTCAGGTTACTTATATTGGTCTCTCCATTTATAGTAGTTCTTTCTTATCACAAACCTTTAGTCTTTCCTTTTTGGTCTTTTAGTTTCCCTTTTATCTGATGAGTTACATTGTAAAATTATGGATAAGACCCGGTCTTCCTCATGATGTACCATAGGCTTCTTTATTTTCATATTCTTTTTACACACTTTTTTGGCATCCCTTAGAGTTTTCTTTTGTTAGTTGCATTGTAAGACCAAGGATAGGACCTGGCCTTCCTCAAAAAATACCATATTTCTTATCCCATTTATTTTTCATGTGCTTTTTGGCACCCTTGTAGTTTTCTCTTTTATGAGTTGTAGTGTAAGACCATGGATATGACCTGGCCTTCCTCATAAAATTACCATCTTGTCATTCCTTTTCTAGAATGTGTTTTACAATAGTTACAAGTTTTTTATCCTTGTTCTCAACTTTATCTTTTTCCTCTTTTGATAGATGAAATTTTCACAACAATCTATGTTAGCATGTTTTCCTCCACTTCCCTTATTCTTATGATAAGGAATCACAATTTTTTGTCATTCTATCCCATTTTTTCCTTTTTTCATATTTTTTGTGATTTGAAGTACCTATTGCCTTCAAACCAATGAAGGCCATGTTTGCAAAGAACCCACCAATGCACAATTCCTTAAAAATTACTTTGCCTAAACATTTCCTTCATTTCATGCTTTATATCTACATCTATCTAACATTTTTTTTAGGTTACTTATATTGGTCTCTCCCTTTACATTAGTTCTTTCTTATCACAAACCTTTAGTCTTTCCTTTTTCATCTTTTAGTTTCCCTTTTATCTAATGAGTTACATTGTAAAATTATGGATAAGACCTGCTCTTCCTCATGATGTACCATAGTCTTCTTTATTTTCATATTATTTTTACACACTTTTTTTGGCATCCCTTAGAATTTTTTTTTGTGAGTTGCATTGTAAGACCAGGGATAGGACTTGGCCTTCCTCACAAAATACCATATTTCTTATCCCATTTATTTTTCATGTGATTTTTGGAACCCTTGTAGTTTTCTCTTTTATGAGTTGTAGTGTGAGACCATGGATATGACCTGGCCTTCCTCATAAAATTACGATCTTGTCATTCCTTTTCTAGAATGTGTTTTACAATAGTTACAAGTTTTTTATCCTTGTTCTCAACTTTATCTTTTGCCTCTTTTGATAGATGAAATTTTCACAACAATCTATGTTAGCATGTTTTCCTCCACTTCCCTTATTCTTATGATAAGGAATCACAATTTTCTGTCATTGTATCCCATTTTTTCCTTTTTTCATATTTTCTGTGATTTAAAGTACCTATTGCCTTCAGACCAATGAAGGCCATGTTTTCAAAGAACCCACCAATGCACAGTTCCTTAAAAATTACTTTACCTAAACATTTTCTTCTTTTCATTCTTTCTATCTACATCTATCTAACATTTTTTTCAGGTTAATTATATTGGTCTCTCCCTTTACAGTAGTTCTTTCTTATCACAAACCTTTAGTCTTTCCTTTTTGATCTTTTAGTTTCCCTTTTCTCTCATGAGTTACATTTTAAAATTATGGATAAGACCCGGTCTTCCTCATGATGTACCATAGTCTTATTTATTTTCATATTCTCTTTACACACTTTTTTGGTATCCCTTAGAATTTTCTTTTGTGAGTTGCATTGTAAGACCAAGGATAGGACTTGGCCTTCCTCAGAAAATACCATATTTCTTATCCCATTTATTTTTCATGTGCTTTTTGTCACCCTTGTAGTTTTCTCTTTTATGAGTTGTAGTGCAATACCATGGATATGACCTCACCTTCCTCATAAAATTACCATCTTGTCATTCCTTTTCTAGAATGTGTTTTACAATAGTTACAAGTTTTTTATCCTTGTTCTCAACTTTAGCTTTTGCCTCTTTTGATAGATGAAATTTGCACAATAATCTATGTTAGCATGTTTTCCTCCACTTCCCTTATTCTTATGATAAGGAATCATAATTTTCTGTCATTGTATCCCATTTTTTCCTTTTTTCATATTTTTTGTGATTTGAAGTAATTCAAATTGTTCTATGTGTCACTCCTCTTGATTTCTTTTCCTTTCACTCCATCTTCGATAAATAAGGTCAAAGTCAAGATAGCACTTTTATCTCAACTAGATTTACAAAACCCTTAGATCTCATGCTCTCTAAAGTTCTCTCTCTTAGCAACCAAGTCCCAAGTATTCAAATTAAAGTCATCTTTAACACCCATGTTTGGTTTTTTAAATATGTATAGAGGAGGAATAGAAAAATCCATCAAGAAATTCAAAATAAAAGGCAATGATATACAAAAGGAAACATACAAATCTCAAAATTCAATATCACACTAAAAGACATGATTACAAGCACATCTCCTATCTCTAATCAAATATCAAACTCCACAGTTGGTCTTATATAGAGCTGAGGTCCATTAGGGTGTGGTAGGCTAGTAGATTGGAATAGGATAATTCAACAAACTCTATGGTTCTACCTACTTTCTCATGCAATTACCCAATCTTCATAGTAGACTAATGGCTCTGTAAGGGGTCCTAAAGAATGAGGAACATGTTGTGAGAAAGTAGGTCCATTTTAATTTTCATGGGATGATCTATATACTGCATTTATTGACCTAGGACTTATGTGACTAAGAGAAACTCTTCAGATTCCTTAAGGTCAAAAGTCCTCTTGTTTTGATAAAGCTAATTTGAGTGTCTTTACTTTGATAAAGAGTTCCTTTAACTTGGTTTTTCCTTCATTCTCCACTCTACCCATTTCATTTCCCCCCTTGATAGGAAAATTATGATTCCAAATCTATTTTCCCCTCTTCTTCTATATTCATTTCTTCATCACCTTTTAAAAACATGTTAGCACTACTTTGTTTTAGTTTTATCTATCCTTAGATAAAAATAACATGTTTGAGTAACTATGGATTACTTTCTTTACACCATAAAATTACATTCGTAGACTTGTTTTACTTTACTTTTACCATTTGCCATTATTGTACTACCCTTCCATTATGAACACCTAAGTATATACCTTTTACCATTTTTGAGTGAGGTTGGTTTGTTACTTCTCACTCTACAATGTTGTTTTCCCTTTCATGCACCTTTTTCCATTTTTGAGTGAGATAAGGATTGTTATTGCTCACTCATCAATGTTGTTTTACCATTTTGTTTTTTCCTTGTCCATCTTTGTTTAAGTAAGGATTGTTACTTCTTTTTCATTGATGTTTGATGACCATCCTTTTTGACATGTATCCTTGGTTTGACTTGGTGAGTTTGTCTTTGTTACTTGAGGTTTACTTGTTTGAGTTTTTGGGTCTTTAGTAGCCTTGACTTTTCGGTTACCTGATTTGTTCTTATTTTTAACTTGGTCATTTTGTCTAACATAGCACTTGTCATCCCAGCTTGACAAATTCCCAAGACATCTTGTCCTTATAGCATTAGTTATCTTGGCTTTCCTACATTTATTTATTTTTCTCTTTAGTTTTGTATTCTTGGGTTTATTAAAAGTGGTCTTTGCGCCCTACACAATCAAAACTAAAAACATAGTAGACAACCATTCAATGATAAAGGTAAGTCAAAGTACACATCACATTTACTTTTCAATTATTTCCCTTTCTATCATTTACTTTTAGTTATTTTATGCTTTAAAATACTCCAACTTTTTTTTAGCATCAACATTATGGATTATTATGTTCTTTCTCAAATCACCATCCCCTGTTGCACCTTAATGACATGCGATGATCTTCGAGTGGGGCATATGTATACATATAATATTTCTAACTTTTATTAAATACTGACACTTTACATCTTGAAGAAACTCATTGAGACTCAATCTCTTTGAGTGCATACCTTAAAGGGTGCACTGAGAAAGGGGTGGGTAGACCATTGGTGCTTCATAGGATTGTTGTCCCTTATTGCCACATATTACCAATCCAAGCAACTCCTAAAACCATTCCCTAACCTAATACTCCTCCTTTGCACACTTCTCTAGTACTTTCCCACTTTCCATCCTTATTTTCCTCATCTTAATCCCCTTTTTTCAGTCAATTATACTAGGTCAACTGGGTCAACCTTGTATATTTTTGGGTCATTTTCACTTAGGAACTAGTTTGGCTCTTGGCCGACCTAGCTCATGACCTAGTGAATAATTGTCTGAAATTGTGCTAGGTCAACTAGGTCAACCCTATCAGCCAAGATTTTTAAAAGAGTTTAGGGTCAAATTTACCTATATATATAAGATCATTTCATCATTATTTCATATTCAATCAAGAGTTATTATTCACTTGTGCTTCTTTACAATCTTCTCTTCCACCATTCTACTTGAGGAGTCTTAGCTTAGAATTTCTACTTGGAGAATCTAGTCTTGTTGATAAGTCTTGGATGCTTTGGCCTTTCTTAGTGATCCTTATAAACCACAACAACCTTTTTTCAATCCCCTTTGGCTAAGGGAGAGATTGAGTCTCGATGGATTCATCATTCAAGTAAGTATTCTCTAACTTTGGTCCTCTCTTTAGTAGATAGAAATAACATAAGTATTGGCTTCAAATAATATTACTCTTCTTATTCCATGTATTAGGGTCTTGCTCATACATAGCTTAATTGATATTCTCTTATGAGTGTTTTGATTGTTTACTAACCCCTCGTATTGTGCCATAAGATTTAGTGAGCACTAGATTAGATTTACTTTACTTATTATTAGTTTAGTGAAATAGCAAATGATGTAGGGGCATCACTACCCCTTTGTAAAAACTAGTTAATTTCAATTTTAGTAGATCCTTTAGGTGGTCTTTAGGAAATATTTTGATATGTTTTTCAAGCACTTTAATGTTGTAAAAGGTCAAATTTCATGACCTTGTGTCTTAGGAGTGTTTAATATTATTAGGGGTTCAAATTAATTAGCTCTCGTACAAGAGGGAGTTATAAGGTAGTTACAAGTTAGTTTTTGGATCTTTTGAAATAAATAGAGGTTTTTAGTGTGAAATAGTTAGGCCATTCCAAGTATGAGAATAGTGGGGTGGATTCAAAGGATTAAATCATTGTGTAAACCCCAATAAATGAAATAAATATTCCAATTGATGAAAAAATAACCACTGTAGAATAAGTTTTCAATTGCATGGATCAGAACAAATGATTGTGCAATGAAGGTAGTTTGTTCAAGAAGGTTCAGTGATGCAAATATTGATAACCTTATTATATGTGGAAAGTTGGTGTTTATTATGGAATAGACCTTATTGTATTCTTTAAATGTTTGAACACATTGGGTAATTTTATTTGAATCCAAATCCCTATTGAAAGTTTACTCAAAGCAAATAAAGACATATAGAATTTTATGAAATGAGTACACTAAATGAATACTGGCATTGTTGGGTATAAATAATGGTTGAGAAAGTTGACATAATAGATAATAGAACTTAGTAAGGTAGTGTTAGAGGAATATAAACAAATTTTGGAGATATTGGAATTGTCATAGACCTTTGTCTATGGATTTGGGAGGTCTGTGTGCTAAACTAATTTACAATGACCTAATATGCCAATTAGAAGACAAAAGGTGGATAGAAAGATGAGAGATTAAGAGGGATAAGTGAATGTTAAAACAAGAAAAAGAGTGAAGTGAACTATTTTGTCAAGGATAGATATTGTGTTGATAATCTCTGCATCATCAAAACATAGGACTCCCTTAGGGTTATTGCATGATTGTGCTTGATTGGAGGCTTTGGAACCCTCCCTAGCACCGTGTATTATGGTAAGATATCCCTTAATCAAGTTTAGTGAATCTCCATATTGGTCATGTTCTCGCTTAACAATTATGTCCCCAATCGAAAGTGTATGGTATGATCTATCTTCTCCGAATTAGGATTGATTTATAGATATGATGCATTTTTAATTATATACACACATTTGCTCATGTTTTAGAAAAATATTATACATAAATCTTAGATAACACCACACATCAACACATCCATTCAAAATCATTCCAATAACAACACTTATCCATAATAAAACCATTTCATCTATCATCATTTATTGGAAGGGTAACTTTCAACTAATCATCATCATTTTACCTAATATATTCACTTTACATCTCTTTCCTCATTGGTAGAACTACATTTTCCTGAGGTTCACACGGACTATGCAAGCAGTGCTTAGATACATAGGGTGTCAAGGGTTATGTCAACCACCACCACCACCCAAACTATCAACAAAATCCATAAACATTTAAAAAAATGTAAAACCAATCCAAAAACACAATGTCCCTAGATAATATACCATAGTTATCCTTTCATGGATTACTCATCGGACGATTAACATTGTCAAAGGTCTCATACCTCAAAGAGTTTTAATATAACCAAGGACATGCAAAAACACTTTTTTTTACCATTTGTTTCTTTTCTTGATTATAAAAAATGTGTGTTTTACTTGCTTGTATAGTTGTTTGTCTAATTCCTTGTTTGTTTTCTTTATTTGGTTTCATTATTGCAAACACTTTTATCTTGTTTTCATTATTGTTTTTCCTTTAATTCTATGTCATGATGTGTATTAAAAATTGTGTTAGTATGATCTTCCATATCATGATGCACTAAGTCTTGCACTTATGTCTCTATCAATCTTTATGTGTATAAAATAATATACATCATGGTTTTTCTATACCACTCACTAATATTGTCTTATGTAATATAAAAATAAAGGTTACTCGATTCATGTAAGAAAATAATGTTAGAAATCCATGAAAAGATTATCAAAATTATTTATTCACCCAATCCAAATCATTACTCCATATCTAAACATACATCACATCTCTAACCCATATCAACCCATTCAAATAATAACAATCTAACTTCACTTTCATGCCAATCACCCATAGCTAACTCCTAAACAACTTAGTGTGCTTCAATAATCTATCAGGAATGTTAAACTATGCATCCCATATTCACCTTTATCTACTAACAATAAATCACATTCATGATATCCAATCATGTGATCAATCATCATTAATCCATGTTGTTGATTCACTTCATGTCACGACCCCACTAGGTTTGACTTAGAAAAACATGATAATTTTTTTTTTTAATTTGATCAATGTATTCTTCATTATAATTCACCATGATAATATAATTAGTGATCCAGATATAACACTCTAGGTATGTTAACTATAAATAATCATGTAACACTTATCAGTCGTTGATCACTATCAACATATGAAACACATCATAACCAAATATGAAAAGTAATTACAAATTTCCAGCCATGGATGGTCCAATGATATAGCTACTATTGTCAAGTACAAATAATTAAATAATTACATCTCATCTAAATAATATCTCAATAATAATAAATATAATATAATGTACAAGATACAAAGATTCATAGAGCATGAATTCTTGAACTTCAATATTTATGGCAATCTCAAGTGTCATCTCTAAATAAGTACTATTGTGGGGGGAGAGGACATCATTCGAGCACTTCTCCACACCAAACATGAACCATCGATCCCCCACACAATCCCCCATCAAGGAATGGCCCTCCCTTTATGTATGAGTAGATAGTGATGGTGCGAGAATTTAGACAGACAAGCTAGTACATGTGTGTTGTATGATTTCTAAATAAAATAATGTTGTGTACCATAAATATACCCATTTGAACATGATATTGTACAAACATGTAAATCATACACATAAAATAAAAATTTCTAGTTAACACTATTTTGGCTAAAGTTTTCAATAGTTATTGATCTCTAGGATTAGTCAATTTCATACACACCACTTGATCAGATCACCTTTATCTGGCATTATGATGTTAGTAAGCTAGTGAAGTCCATCTCACTACTTACTCACTTTTAACAATGTGATATTTGATTAACATAAATATAACCAATGGATTCATATAGATTGCTTCTTACTAGTAATCACAAAACATGCTAAGCACAAGAATAATCAAAATGCATATATTTAGTCCATTAAACATATGAATGAATATCTACAATATCATTTATTACATACATAATAAGCAAACAAGTTTAGATTATACCAACCAGGTATAATATATATAATAGGCTACATATTCTAATTTCTATAAGTAGACACAATACAATACTTTCTACTAGTTGTTTTAAAACATGTTAAACATAGAAATAACTAAAATGCATATATTTAGTCCATCAAACGTATGAATGAATCTAGACATAATAATTACAGTTTAAACCACCTAGATATAATAAACATTTAGACTGTAGTTTTCAAATATAAAACACTCTATGACATCCCATTATATCATAGTTCATTATTCACGAGCACAACTACTCAATTAATAACAACCTATCTTAAAATTTAAAAAATCAATGTCTCATAATCTTAAATAATAAGTAAGCAAGTACAGTTTATACCAATAAGGTATATATTATGTTTAAATTGCATTCTACTATAACTTATAGGCACACATCATGATGTACTAATATCTTCTATATATGTCTAAACACTTGTACATATTAATATACTCATAATATGAACCACTCATAAGTTTTCACTTTTGTATACTAACAGTCATTTATAGCTCTAATCAAAAACTCCATATGACTTCAAAAATCATTATAACTTTTATAATCATGAAGTATATTGATGATGTTTATAAGATAATGGATTCTATAATGTAATTCTCCTTCATAGATTTTATTCCTAACTAAATAGATTTTCATCTTGATATAATAAAAGTGTATAAACTCCATACAAAAGTTCTCAAGACTACATAGTCTTTTGTATCAGGGTTCGCATATAAGTATTCAGAAATATCCAAATTGTTCTTATCTGATACACAAAAATTTCATCAAGTACACAGATATATGAATCACCCAAAGCCATGATAGTATACTAGTAAAAATCTATGCTATAAACACACATCCTAATGTATTTATATACATAAGTTATATATATGTATATAGCTTCATACATATTAGTACGCCCATGGTATGTACTATATACTACTTTAAAATGGATCAATATACAATACACTAACCATTAGATCAATTTTTAGTAATATAAGTAAACTTATGAATGAAGAGTCTTGTATTCAGCATATCAAACTGAGAGGGCATAAATAATATGATATTTAACTTAGTCCTTGATTTAAATGATCCCATATCTATATATAGTAGATTAATTATAGTATAAATGACATTATTACTAGTTATAGTACTTTAATTATATTAAGTTAACAATCGCTCACACATATATTATTGCTAGATATATTATCTAATTATATATGAAGATAATCTAGCTATCTGACAAGATAATCTAGTTAACTCTATAACCTTAACTGGTATAGGCTATCAATATATTAAAATACTAACATTATATCTCTTATATACAAAATATAATCAAATAATGGATATCTTATTTATTCTTTAGGTGGTAATAATATTTTTATACTTAGCTTAAACCTATGATAAGATTGTTACCTAATACTGAATTAGTGTTGATATTCCATTATACACCTATAATGTTTATGCTAAGATGATGTGTATTCCATAATGCATCAACATACTGATACAATACTCAGCATACACCTATAAATGTCATATTAGAATCTAATTTTAATACATTTTAAATGTTGTTATAGCTATAGTGACATCATACTGCATAACTACATTTAGAATACGTCATTGTATCTTAAAATTTCCATATATAAAACTATGAATATATACATAATTGTCCTTGTATACATATACACCTATGTATATTAAAACTTGTGTATTCTTATACACCTATGATATAAGCTAAGTATAATATATGCCCATGTAAATTAGAAGTCATTGTAAAAGCATAATAAATCATTGGTTATATTGAAATAATTAAATATATTTGTATGTCATTGAAGGTATACTCTTTATTCACTACTATTTGTGATTATATACATATCGCTTTATATATTTTACATGGATTGTTGTTTATTTTTACATATATTAATCACCACTATTAAATCACAATAAAAGTGCATTGATCCAATTTTATAATTATAGCAATAAAAGTGCATTGATCTACTTCATTAATGATCTATATACATTATATAACAATTCAATATACCTTATACATAATCATTATATCATATACCTTATATATTATATATACTATGTTACCACATCTGATTGTGCATAACTGATATATTATTGTTTTTAACTCTATAACAGGTGATCTATTCAAATCATTATTTTGTATAATATGATTTTTAAGTCACTATATACACTTATATTGATCATTGTAGACATCAAATTCCTAACATAATTATGTTGAAATTGTCAATCTTACTCGAAATTTGTGAAAATGCATAATTTGAGCCGAAATCGCTTAAATGCACTAAATGGTTCGAGATTGTCATATGCAAGTGTCAATTTAAGCTAGTGTATCCATAAATAGGGCAATGCATTTATGTGATTATTAAATTTTCTCAAATCATTTCAAGTTAAAATGACAAAAATGCATTTAGGGGCTTTGGGTCACTCTTTTCTTCTAATTCAAAAGCACATGACATGTGTATGTGTTAATTTGAGTTGACAAGGTCCTAAATGGGATATTTGTTCGTACGCAACTAACATATTCTTTTAATTACACTCCATTCAAATTATGACCCAATAATATGACAATTGACTAGTTTGATTAATTATGTGTAACCAATTTCCAAAGAATTTCATAAATTTTGTTTAATCTCACTTAGGCAAATTAATCTTAATCAAGTACTTAAATGGAAAATCCATTAAATTTAATAAATATAATTTAGTTGAAAATTGATTCTCAATATATGTATCATCAAATGACATCATTTGTGGGGTGTCATCTATAAGCCATAAATGCAACAAATATCAGGTTTAAGGCCTCAAATGCCTCTTTAGTGCCCCTTCCTTCCAAATATTTATGAGGGTATTTATGGATTAATTATACAAAATTAGATTAATTTATGGCCACACATCTTGATCTCAAGATTGATGGTCATGGTTGATCTTGATTAAATTCAAAAATCTATAAATAGGAGGGCCAAGATCACCATTTTTAAGCTTCATTTGTGTAAACTTATTATGCATAATTCTCTACACAAGCCATTTGTGTGTGGTATTTATTATGCTTAATTTTTAATAGGATAGCTTCATTGATAGGCATAGATTTGATTTCATATCATGAGCCTAGTTTCATTGGTGCTCAAGATATGATGGAGGAGCTTTGCCTTACATCATTGATAAAGACTTAAGTACCAAATCAAGGGGAAAAACATGTTTTAAGCTACATTTGGGTGATGAGATGCTCTTGGGAAGGTATTATGTGTGCTTTCTTTCAATATCTCTTAGTTGTCATTTTCCAAACCCTATCGAAAGATTTGGCTTAGCTTGTTATGTTCTTATGCATTTTTCTTGAGTTTTCATGACTAATGCTTTATCTAACCATCTTTTTAATCCATCTCTACATCTTGACACACACAGTGAGACCTCACATCCATTTAAAGCAAGGAAAACATTTTGGCATTTTTATAAAATCTAAAAAGTCCTTAAAAATCCTCAAAAATCTATTTTTATCATTATTTTCCCATTTTTTTGACATTTTTTATTGACACAATGACCGTGTCGATTTGTTAATCGACATCAATTTTGTGTGATCAGCATCAGTCCAAGATAATGGGAATTGATTTTATTGTAAGGAAAAACATGGAGAAAATCACTTTTTAGAGCTTTATTCAAAATTGCAAGTTATCATTTTGAGTTTTTAATTCTCTATTTAAACATTATATTGCATGATCTATAGCTTTACTAGAGATTTGATCCTAACTTGGGCTAACAAGTATTTTTTATGAAAAAGCATTTTTAACTAAGGGTTCACAAGTGACCAGTATCAATCCTTATCGATCATCATCAATTTGTTTATGATCAGCATCAGTCTTGTTACAACTAACATCAGTCATTGTTGACTAAAATTGATCTATGTGTAAGAAAAATAGAGAACCTAAGAGCAAGATTTTAAGTCTTGCTTGTTTCATTGAAAAAAATGCTTCAAATTAGAAGGAACATCTCTAGAATTTGCAGGTCCTATGTGGAAAAGTGACAAATTTGAGCATGATTTAAGTCTTGAACCTTCCCTTTGGTGTTTAAAAGGAACCTAGATTTTTTTAAGTTTAGTTATCTTATGAAGTTTTTCAAATTTTTGAAACTAAGGTCAAGGGGCTAAGAATTTCATCAAACACTTTACTTTGGTGCTTAAAATTAACACTCACTTAATTTTCAATTTTTTTAAAAGTGAGTTATTTTATGCAAAATTATTTATTACTTTTTTGTTTTTTTGAGCAAAATGAAGAGTGTGTGTATGATCTCTCCCCATCCCCTTTAGGGAACTTGGGTGACCAAAAGCACTTTTTCCTTGTAATTATGCCTTTGTCCAAGGCTTGAAAATAATGTTTTCAAGGCAAACCAATATGGTTTGGGTGATCTAAAAGCAACCTCTAAAGTCTTTTCACTTAGTTATATTTCATGCAACTTGGCTTGTGGAGGGGATTTCATAGTTTCTTCTTGAGTTATTTAGGGAAGCTTTAACCCAAGGTTTAATCTCCTCACATTGTTTCAACCCCATTCCATGGTGGGGTATATAAATTAGGGCACATATACTATGAGAGATAAGGGGTTGAGTGGCTAACCTCTCATTTCATAATAAAAACTCAAGTCAATTTTGGCTAACCAAGGGATTCCACGAAGCAGTACATAGATGGAATCACTATGCAAAAGAATAGACCCTTGCATAATCAGTTAATAATTTTAAACTCAATTGAAATGAGGCATATCTAAGTGTTAATCACACTTGGGACCATCTAGATGGTCAAAATTTTAAGTTTTACAATAACCCGACTTGTTGCAGATATATTGTTGATACATGGTGAGTAGCCCGAAGATCCATGTCACCGTATAATCTCTTGGGAGAAGGGGAGGTGTAAAAACTCTACTACTTAATGCACACTTTTATTTTTAGATTAACAATTAAAATCCTCCCAAGAGAATGTATATAGATGGATTTCAGCAATATGAAGCAACCTTGTCAATTTAGGGCTTATGACAATATACTTAGTTGTGTTTGGTCTTTTCCTTTACTTGTTTGGTCATTATTTAAGTCTAAAATTTGTTTGTAAACAAAAAAACATGTCAACCAAACACATTTATTGTATAATATTTTATTTTAACGAGGCATTATGCTGGTCAAATCCAAATCATCTTTTTCCTTATTCAAATCCTCATTTTAAACATTGTGTTTGTATTATCTAAACAATGCAGTTATGCTACCCATTTGAGTCTAAACCATTTTCCAAAAATCCTTAATTCCTTCACTTTTTAATTCAAAGTCAAAATCTCACCTTTATAATTTTTGGGCCATGGTGTTAATTGGTCTACCATTTGCACTTGGTTTGAGTTAACTTGGGTCTGATTTCCCATTTAGATTAAAGGCCATTTATAAACTTGGCATCATCTGATCATTGTGAACTTAGGTTATCTTGCATGTCACTTATGCTCTATGTTCTAGAACACATTTTATTCTACCTCCTATTACCATGTGGTGGCATTGTGTTGCATGTTTGGTTTTAGTTTTATACTTAGTAATTCTTTCATGTTTTCACGTCTTGAGTTTCTTAGTTCGCATTGTCACCTTCCTAATATGAAGGGCTCTCTTCTAATTTTCTAGTAGCAACTCATCAAAATTGAACTAGATTTTATGATATTGGCATATCTCTAAACCTACATTTAGTGTACAAGTTTACACTTGGGTCTTTGAGTTATCATACCCTTTTATAATTTAACGATTTTAACCCACCAAAGTTGAGTAATTTCATGAACCATTTCTTCTAATTATGTGGTGTTACATTACCTTCTCATTATTATAGTCTATTTTTCCTTGTCATTTATTTATAGAAAATCAAAACACACTTTGTTAACATTTTAAAAACATTTTCCAAATCTTTTCAAATGTATAGAACAATGTTCTAATATGATGTAAAGGTACACTCATAGTGGGGGCCCTTATGGCTCTAGTTATGAGGAGGAGAACTTTTATGATGGACAAGATAATTATGTGGTCTTTAAGGACATTCCCATGACTGTTAGATATGAGGAAGATTATTTTGAACATAAACATGTAGAGGACAAAGACAAAAGACTCCTGAGGTTGATTGATTGAGGTGCTAGATTGGTATTAGACTTTCTTATGGTATAATTGCATACCTCAGTTAGGGTAGAAGAGTTATAGTGAGAACAAACCCTCATTCATATTTTTTTAAAAACATTGAATCTTCTAGCAAAGGAAAAGAATTACTCATAGAGACAAAAACTAATGATCAAGATATTGTCACTAAGATCAAAAATATGAGTCAGTGATATGCAGTCTAACTTATTGTGGAATTGACAAACTCTTAGTTACCACTTCAATACATAATGATGCTTCCAAGGAATAAGGGAATGTGTTTGAACCAATGCAAAACATTTTATTTGAGAAAACACCTATGATGGATCAAGATGTCTTAATTGAACAACCTAAATCCTCAGAGGTTTCACAACATGCTTCACTAGACATGGAGCACACATTCCTTAATCATCAAGAACCTCTTATTTATTTACAAAACCAAGGACCAAAACTTTAGTTCTTACTGAGGAAATTTTTCAAAATAATTTGGCTAGTTCATCTCAACCAACACATACTTTGGTGAATAGACCACAGACTCCTCAAAATCAATAGAACATTTATAATTCAAGGAGGCTAACTTCAGGGTATGTTAATCTACCCAAAAATTAATGGCTCACTTACTCGACTCAAGGAGTGGACCAAAATAAATTAACATATCACAGTGTGTATATCCCTAATAAATCCATGCAATAGGGGCACATACCACCCCAACAGAATTATATTCCACCCACCAATGCACCAAACATGCAAGAGTAGAATTTGATAAAAGAAATTATGTCACAATTAGAGATAGGAAATAGAATCAAGAAATACAAATTTGATGAGATATGTCCATATCCATTTGATTTGAGTATTCTCCAAGTCCCCTTTCCACTTCATTTTGAGGCACCCAAATTTGAAAAATATAAAGGGTGACCCTTGTGAACACATTCAGACATTTTTTGTATTATGCCAAGAGGTAGCTTATAGTAACATTTATCTTCTTCATTTATTTCTATGAAGTTTATCAAGACAAGATTTAGACTAGCTTCTTAAGTTGCCCAAGGGATCAGTTGTGGATTGGAATGATTTATCTAAAAATCTCATCAACCACTTCTCATACAACATTGAATATGAATTAACCATTTTTGACTTATGCGCAGCCAAAAAAAAAGATAGAGAAAGCTTCATAACATATCTACAGAGGTGGATAGCATTAGTTGGTCATTTTCAACATAATTTGCCAGACAAATAGTTGGCCAACATTTTTTCACATAACCTACATCCTGAGGTGGCACACAATATATAGCTTACTTGCACGAACACATTTGAAGACATTATAGACAAGGGTATACAAATTAAGAAGGTGTTTATCACCAAAGGCCTTATCAAGATTATTCATAGGGTCAAACATCAAATCAAAACCAATCTCATACTCAAATTATTGTGATAGATAAACCTAAGGGTTTCAATAAGAATAAGAATATGGTTGAAAATAGTGTGACTGAATCAAGACATGTATAAATAGTGCAGGCCCTGTTGGCTCCAAATGTGCAATTAGCTCCACCATATCTACCAAACACTTTTCAAAGAGTCCCTCCTTAAAGGGTATTCAATAATAACTACATAGTCTTCAGTAAACTGGGACATCTTGTTGAGGCAATGTTCCAAAAACTCATAGAAGCTAATTTGATTGCATGGCCTATACCAAGGCCATTTCTTGAAGATCAACCCAAACCTGATTGGTATCAGGCAAACAAATTTTTTAACTTCCATCATGTTTTTGGTCATGGTGCTTATCATTTCATCCAATTGTGACACCTTATTAAATATTTGATTGAGAGTGGTGAAGTTGAGATCGAGATTGATCTACAAGACACTAATCAAGATATGGTAATCTATAAAGATCCATTTCCTCAACATAATCAATAACTACCAAGGAATAATCATATTTAAGTGTAGAATTAGTGGTAGAATCAGAATCAATATCATAATTTTAATCATCATGATCATAATCAAGATCATAATACCCATGCTAAAAACATGGGATACAACAACATGCCTTATGACTACAACAATATTGTAGGGTGTATTTATGCAAACCACATTACCACTATCACTATTAAATCATGTGGACTATCATGTACTTCTCATAATACTAGGCCCATTGTTATAGGGTCAATACCCTCTCCCTCAAGTAACACTGCATCAAGTTCATGTAACTCTATTGTGCCTCCATTTGCATGAGTTACTATTTTTGGACCTCATCCTTCCTCTAATTATAATGACTCCTCACTGAATATAAATTGCCCTAATGCAATTAGACACTTATGAGTCACTCTCCAAGGCCCTTTGCCTTCATCTTCAGATTATAATGGCTCCTTGCCACCTCTAGATTGCACAATTAACTAGACGCTTATGAGTTACCCTTCAAGACCTTTTGCCCTCTTCTTCCACTAAACCCAACATGAAAATTGTGCCTTCAGATCCAAAGTTAAACATTGTGTTTGCTAAGGCTAAACCATCTCATCCTACTATTAAAAAGCCTTAAAGTCTATCGAACCAACTGAGGAAAACCCCTATGCATATTTCTATTTTAGATCTCTTGCATACATTTGAAGTCTATAGAACTATTTTGAATGACCTTTTACAACAATCTATTATTCTCCAAGATATTAATCCTGAACAGTTCCAAACACTAATGGGACATTTATCTTCATTTCAATAGCTCACATTTGATCAAAAAGACATGTCTAATCTTGTTCTCATCCATAATAACCCCTTGTATATTGAGGTATTCATAGAAAACCATAAGATCAAGTGGGTTCTTATATACAATAGTTCAGGGCCAAACATAGTGTCCCTCAAACTAGTACAGAGATTGGGCTACACTATGAAGGACATTCATCCAGAGATGATCACCATAAAGGCTTATGATAACATCAAGAGTGAATATTTTGGTATTATTTGTTTGCCAATCATTATTGGGTCTATTTCCCATCACACATTGTTACATATTATTGATATTGAGCTATCTTATAACATACTTCTTGGTCACCCTTGGATCCATGAAGTATAGACCATTCCATCTACCTTACATCAGTGCCTTAATTTACCCCACAATGGGATTAAGGTCAATATCCCCATCAATTTATAGCCTTATCAATATTGCAAACATTTGGAGGTTGAGTTTCATAATTATAAATATTACTCAGGTTCAGAATTCATTTCCAAGAAGAATAAAGAAATAGTTTCACATCTACCAAAATCTAATTATATCAACCCTGGTGACCTTGCATCTACTTTGACTGATCCATTTCCCACAAATATTACAAAATAAGTTATTATAGAAGATGCAGACATTTTCATGTACCATCTTAAGGATGCCTTCCATGTTGCTAAGTTATCGAAGTCTCCCAAAACATTTGGTAAACCTAAACCTTCCAAAATCCCTAACAGACCTAACTTGATCTAGAAACAAAGAAACCACCAATGAAATTTGTGCCTTTTACTTCACCAAAATAAGATCATGAGGCTCTCACTGAAGGAGATTGGCTATATTTTGATGGCATTATTGGTTGTTTTTATAACATGGACAATTTTGATTATACAAGAAAAGGCCTTAGTCCACGAGTGTAAGGAATCCTAGAACCTTTATCAGCTGATATACCTAATTTAAATCATGGTCTTGTATTTATACCACTTAGGGGTGAATTCATGACTTTTGATAGTGATTCCTCTGAATCAACTAGTGACAAGACTCCTGGCAGTGATGTAGTGTCCCATTATATATTTTTTAACAAGCTTGTTAACTCAAATTTATTTGATTCAAATGTCATTATAACCATCACACCTCATTATTCCCTATGTCTTTATCATCCCAAACTCATTGATTGGGACCAAAAAAATTTGATCATATGCCTTGATGAATTCCAAAATGAAGAATCTTTTTCAGAGTATATGGGCCTTAAAGATGGATTACCCATTGGTAATCATAAGCAAGGCTTTGATTTTTCATTGGATCCTTTTGCCTAATTTGGAGAGTAGACAAACTTTCTTGGTCATGAAGAACATAAAACATTGAGATCTTTAGGTGAAAACTTCTTTGAGGTGCTTATTGATCAAGGAAAAAGTAAAGAAAAAGACAAGCCCTTGAGTGAAAACATGTTTCAGGTGCTCTTGGATAGGAAAGTTTTCTCATCCCCAAAGGATGCACAAGATTCATCAAGTCCTAGCTCTATATCTAGTATAAGCATCATGTCAAAACAATAACAAGTATTTGAGCATCTAGATCTTGACTTTCCTAAGATTTTTACTAATTGGCCATTCATTGATTTGGAAGATTTAGATTCATCACATTATCTAGATCTCTGAGAGGAACAACAAGAAACTGTAGTAGAATAAGTTGATCATGATCACCATTGCCTATTATTCTTGAAGATGGATCTACATTTCTTATAGAAAACACTGTTGAAGTGAAACTAGGAATATATGAGGATAGAAAAATCATTTACCATGAATCTTCCCTTACTAAAGTAGAATGAGAGCAAATTATATCCATTTTGATGGATTTTATTGATATTTTTGCATGGGCATATTTATACATGTCAGGCTTACACCCTCACTTAGTAGTCCATTTCATTTTTGTTCGTTTAGATGCCAAACCAGTTAAATAAAAATTAGGAAGATGCATCCATGCATCACTCTATTGGTAAAATATAAATTGGAAAAATTATTAGGAGCAGGTTTTATTAGAGCACTGGACTATTCCAAATGGATATCAAACATATTTCCAATCAGCAAAAAGTCACAAGGAATACATCTTTGTACTAATTTTAAAGATATCAACAAAGCTTGCCCTAAAGATGATTTTCCTCTACCCAACATTGACATGATCATCAACTCTATTATTGGGTATGAGATTCCCCTCATCAATAGATTTTATGGATAGAATTAGATCAAGATAGACTAAGAAGATCAACATAAGACTGCATTCACCACTCTGTGAAGAACATTTTGTTATCAAGTCATGTCATTTGCTTGAAGAATGTTGGAGCCACTTATCAGCATGTTATGATTGTTATATTCTATTACATGATGCATGATATTATTGAGGAATATGTTGATGACATCCTAGATAAATCAAGAACACATGCTAGACATCCTAACTATTCATGAAGAATCTTTCAGAGACTTCATGAATATAAGGTCCGTCTAAATCCCCAAAAGTGTGTTTTTATCATCACTTCATGAAAATGTCTAGGGTTTATTATATCACAAAGATGGATCAAATTTGATCCTACTAAGTTTAAGGCCATTATTAGAATGCCTCCACCTTCAAATCTTAAATAGCTCTAAAGCCTACAAGGAAAGATCCAATCTATTTACAAGTTTATTTCTCAATTGGTAGATAAGTGTCACCCATTTACATATCTCTTAAAGAAAGGGGTCATTTTTTAATGGGATAAAGAGTTTCAATTATCATTTGTGAATCTCATAAAATATTTGGCCAATTTGTTAGTTTTGAGACTGTCAACACTCAGACAACCGCTGCTTCTTTACATATCAGCAATTGAAAATGCACTAGAGACACTTTTGGCCCAACACAATGATCAAGGTAAAGAACACACAGTTTATAATTTAAGCCACACATTGGTGGCTTATGAACATAATTATACACCTATTGAAAAGTTGTGTTTAGCTATAGTGTTCACTTCCCAAAAGTTATGACATTATATGTTGAACAATAAAACCATTATTATCACTAAGGTGGATCCTCTCAACTTTTTATTATCCAAATCAGCTCTCATAAGATGCATGGCCAAGTAGGTCATGCTCTTAAGTGAGTTTGATGTTGAGTATCAAAATTATAAATTTATTAAGCGGTAGGTTATTGCTGATCAACTTGTAGAAGCCCTTATTATAGACACTCAACCACTCAGATTCGACCTTCTAGATGATTTTATTATAATAGTGGATGAAGTATAGCATGAACCTAAATAGTGAAAACTATATTTTGATGGTTCCTTCACTCCTCATGGATTTAGAGTAGGCATATTATTGATTACACTGTAAGGGTATTTGATCCCCAAAGTGTTTCACATTACTTTTCATTATACCAATAATATGGCTGAGTATTAGGCCCTTATCATAGGACTTCATCTAGTGGTATAGTGGGATATCAAGCACTTAATGGTGTATGGTGATTCCCAATTGATTATCAATCAAACCACTAATCAGTATCAAACTAGAGATGATATTCTTGTTCCTTATAATCATATTGTGGATAATCTCAAAGATCATTTTATATCTCTATAGTTTAAATAAATACCAAAGGCCAACAATAGATCTACCGATGTAATGGAAATTATTGGGTCCATGATACAAATTAAAAGCAGTGCTAAAGAGTATCAATTTCTTATTAAAAATTGTTTATAGCCTACACATGTCTTGCCAGATTCAAAAAGGGTTTGTGTCATTACTAGTCCCAATCCCCCATCTAAACTACCTTAGTATCAAAAAATTTATAATCCAAGCTAGCACGTAAGGAGGTTCATGAATGAATGTGTGGGGCTCATACCAATGGTGTAGTATTAGATAAAATCTCCTTAGAACAAGTTATTATTGATCAAAAATGGAAATAAATGCTTTTAATTATGTACAGAGGTTGTTCCTTGTCAGCAACATGGAAATTTGATCCATGCACCTTCCTTACCACTATATTCGATCACAACAGCATGGCCATTTTCTACTTGGGAACTTGATCTCATTGAAAAAATAAACCCAACATCTTCTAATGGCCACAAACATATTCTAATTGCTATTGAGTATTTTACTAAGTGGATTGAGGCCATTCCTCTAACTTATATCATTGGTAGGTAGATTGCCAAGTTCATTAATTATCATATCATCTATTAATATGGCATCCTAGCTCAAATTATATTTGATAATGATAGATCATTTGTAAATAGAGATGTTAAAGACCTTTGTGTAAAATTCAAAATCAAGCACAATAAATCCACACCATATAGCCCACAGGGTAACAAAACCATCATTACTATCCTTAAAAATATTGTCAATGATGTTGGCCATAATTTGCACTTGTAAATTTTTCCTGCCCTTTAGAATTATCAAACTAGTCATCGAACACCCACAAGAGCCACTCCATACTCCCTTATTTATGGAATAAAAGATATTATCCTGATTGAGATCAAGCTACCTTCATTGTGAGTATCTTTGTTGAATATTGAAGATGATGAAGATTATAGAGTCTCAACATTGCAAGAACTAGAACTTCTTGATGGTAAGCATTTGGCTACCCTAAAAAACTTACAAGCCTATTAGAACATATTACAGAGAAGTTACAACAAGCACATTCTCCCTCGGTAGTTTGAGATTGGTGATTTAGTCTTGAAAGAGAACTAGAAGAACATAAATGTTTAACATAAGAAGAAAGGCAAGCTCTAACCCAATTAGCTTGGACTCTATGTGATCATAGTGAACTATGGATCAGGGGCATACCGATTGGCTACCACAGGTGGTGAATAACTTCTAAATCCCATTAACATTATGCATCTCAAGTGGTTTTACACTTGATAGCTTTTAAACCTTTGTCTACAAGACCCCTTACTTGGGGGCAACCTGTGCTAAAGTTATTTTATCCTACCATTATGTCCTAGACCATCCTATAATGGACTACATTCATTATGTTTTAAACAACCCTAGACCATTATTACAAGAACCATATTCTTTTTTATGACTTTGGAAAGTTAAAGCTTTGGATCATTGGTACTCTTGATCACTAATATTTTAGCTTGATGCATTTTATCCCACCCTAGACCATCCTCTTTTAGACCATATTCATTCTAGATTATTCTCTTTAGAACCACATTATTTTCATAAGCTAGGTTGTTATAACCTGAACATCTTTTATCCCTTGACCAAATATGATCCTGATTGTTATAACCTAAACATCTTTTATCCCTTGACCAAATATGAACCAAATATTTTCATAAGCTAGGTTGTTATAACCTGAACATCTTTTATCATAGGTATTATGAACACCTTCAACATCATTGCTATAAAGTAGATCAGCATGGACAATAATTTGCATTTTATTCTCTAGACAAGTGAACACAGATACATCTTCAACTCAAGATATTTGCCTACTAGATGATTCTTCATATTTATCTCACATTTCATACTATTATATTTCTATTTTTTATGATGTTTGGTAGACATTATTGCCTTAACAGGGCCTCGCTCTTGTCGATTTGTGATCATGTGCCATTTCAACTGGCTTTAGTTGTTATTGGAACTTTTACTCTTGGGCGTGCATTTCCTTGATTAGTTTGTTCCTTGTTTCATTATTTATATCCATAAGGGTCATTGCAATTGGATTTAGCTATTATTGGAACTTCTACTCTTGGACAAGCATTTCCTTGATTAGTTGGTTCCATGTTCCATTGTTTATATCCACAAGGGTTGTTGAAGTTGATTTAGCTATTGTTTGAACTCTTACCAATGGGCATGCATCTCCTCAGCTAGGTAGTTCCATAGACATTTTTTTAATATTTCATTTTTTTTTTTTATCCCAAAAACACAAAAACATTAGAAAATGATCCACAAAAAAGAACAAAAACATTGTCTTCCACTTTTGTTTATTCTACATGTCCCACGCTCTTGCCATTTTGTAAGCACTAATTTGAATGCTTTTTTCATTTTTTAAGCACTAATTTAAATTCTCTCAACATTTTATGAACCCATTTTTTATTATTTCCTCTACAACATTAATGACTTTTTATTATCATCACTTTTCTTCTATCCCATTTCTTGGGAGAACTACATTTGGCCTGAAGTACATCTTGGATCTCGCATCCATAGAATTATGTATGCAGTATCCATTTATCTTGTACATTTGGATTCAACTCGGCCACCCCCTTCCTTTTCTTATTTTTCCCCCATTTTTCTTCTATGTTGTTTCCCTATCACTTAAGGGCAAATTTGTGTCCTTGTTCTTGTTACGTTGTTGTATAAATTAATGCCTCTAATATACGTGCACAAATAATTATTTATAAACCGCACTAACATTATGACTACCTACTTGTTTGTATGTATTTATTTTATTTTTTATCAATGTTTTGTTGTGCTTTCTTTTCTCTCCATTTATTTTTTTTATCATTTATTCCTTTCTCTTCCTTTGTTTTTGTTCCTTCTTGGTATTTTGTTTTATTGTTTGGTCTTTTTCTTTTATTTTGTTTTACAGGAAATACATGAAGCTTGATTATTCATATCTAGCCTTCATGTTGCCAATTAAGCTTTCTTTTTGTACATTCTTGTTCCTCATGCAAATCTGGATTGTTTATATCTTGATTTTAAATTTGGTTCATTTATGTATTCTTTTTTTTTGTCTTTATTTTTTGTTTAAATGTAAATAGTTATAACTCTAGTATTGGTAGTTCTTATCATTATCCTTAATTATAAATATTCACATTTGAACCGGATCAGCATAATTGAAATGCAATGTCATTATAATTTCCTCATACTTATGATGCATAATTTCATTTTTCTATAGCAAGCACCAAGTGCTTTAGATCCAAGTCTCAAAATCAATGCAGCTCCAATGATCAACTCTTGATTGTACCAATGAAACTAGGTACCAATGGCTTATCTTGCACTTGAATCTATGCAAAATGTGCATCTCTTGGCATACATTACAAGTCTAACCAAATAGTGGTCATTTTTTCTTCATCCCTCATTTCATTCTCTCCCACTTTTGGGTGAACTGCATTGGCTTGAGGTCCATTTGGACTATGTAGGCAGCACTTGGATATATGTCATATCTCGAGTCAGTTCGGCCATCTTTATTCTTCTTTTCATCACTTTGAACATCCTTGTATGTTGGGTTTTTTGTGACTATTTCAATCATTAGCACATTGCATTTATGTTTACACCTGCTCATTCTTAATCTATACATTAGGTTATATCCTTGAGCTATGCTTGCCAATTTGCCCTAATGGGGCACACCATTTGAACTAGTCACAAATCTAAATCAGCCGTATTGGGGCCTAATTAATTATCAGTGACCAAAATCAACCCTATTGGTGAAAAATTGCTTTATCAACTAATCAAATCTACTCTTCTATGGTACATTATAATTTCCTTTCTATGGAGTAAGGTTCTCCTATCTATTCTAATTCCAAGCTCTTCGGACTTTTGCCCTCATTCTGGTAATATTTTAGTGTGCAACTTGTCTCAGGATTGATCATTACTCAAGTGCATAACTTGTACCTTAGCTTTAGGTATGTTCAAAGTGTGTCATTTATATTTTTGGATTGTATCCTTTCCCCTTACCCCCATCCTTGGGGCCCACTATATTCTAATTATATTTTTATCACTGAGAATCAATGCGTGTAAGCATTAGCTCATTTGGATTTAATTTGTCCCACTAGTTAATCTCACTTTCTCTTTCTTTTTGAGAGTCCATCCTTCTATTCCATCCTAGTATGTTCTCTCAAAGGAGCATCATGTCTCATTTCCTTTAAATTTTATCTTGACAACTCTTTTATTTGAAAAGACACTGCTTCATCTGAATGTCTCACTATTCCTTCTCAAACAGGGGTAAAATGTAGATATCCAATTCCTAACACCATTGTGTTGAAATTGTCAATCTTACTCAAAATTTATGAAAATGCAAAATTTAAGCCAAAATCACTTAAATGTGCTAAATGGTTCAAGTTTTTCATATACAAGTGTCAATTTAGGCTAGTTTATCCCTAAATGGGGCAATGCATTTTATGTGATTATTAACTTTTCTCAAATTATTTTGAATCAAAATGATGAAAACACATTTTGGTTCTCTACGTCACTCTCTTTTTCTAATTTAAAACCATATAACACGTGCATGTGTGATTTCACATTGACAAGGTCTTAAATGGGATATTGGTCCATACACAACTAACATCTTATTCTAATTCCACTCTAGTCAAATTACAACCTAGTAATATGACATTTTGACTAGTTTGATTAATTATGTACAACTAATTTTCAAAGAATTACATAAATATTGATTAATCTCACTTAGAAAAATTAATCCAAATCAAGTGCTTAAGTGGAAAATCCATGGAAGTTATTGAACATATTTTAGTTGGAAATTGATTCTCAATATTTGCATCATCAAATAACATCATTTGTGGGGTGGCATCTATAAGCCATAAATATAACAAATATCAAGTTTTAGGTCTCCCATGCCTCTTTAATGCCCCCTCCATCAAAATATTTATGAGGGTATTTATGAATTAATTATACAAAATTGGATTAATTCATGGCCACACATCTTGATCTCAAGATGGATGGTCATGGTTGATCCTGATTAAATTCAAAAATCTATAAATAGGAGGGCCAAGACCACCATTTTTAAGCTTCATTTGTGTAAACTTATTATGCAAAATTATCTTCAAAATACATTTGTGTGTTGTGTTTATTATGCTTAATTTGCAATAAGATAGCTTCATTGATAGGCATATATTTGATTTTATATCATGAGTCTAGATTCATTGGTGCATAATATATGATGGAAGAGCTTTGCCTTGCATCATTAAAGAAAGACTTGAGCACCAAATCAATGGGAAATTATGTTTTGATCTGCATTTGGGTGATGGGATGCTCTTAAAAAGTTATTATGTATGCTTTCTTTCAATATCTCTTAGTTATCATTTTCCAAACCCCATCAAAATAGTTGGATTAGCTTGTTATGTTCTTATGCATTTTTCTTGAGATTTCTTGACTAATGCTTGATCTACCCATCTTTGTAATCCATCTCTACAATCACAAGTGCTAAAGATTAGCCTCAAAGGTTAAAATTAAGATTAATGCATTCCTTCCCTTAGTTGGAATGGTTGGCATGATTCCTTGAGTGTGAGATATGGCATGGAATTCTAAAAATGAATCTCCCTTAGTGGTGAAATTCATTCAAACATGTCTTGTCTAGGCATGATTAAATTACTACTCATTATATAGGCTATATAACATGGAATATATGAGAATAGCACAAATCTCTCTAATTTATCAGATTATATAGAGAATAGAATATATTCTCCTATAGTTAATTTAGAGGAAATTCTCAATGAATAGACCTCACTATAAATCGGTCCAAAAAAAGAATATAAATCATTGTATATAATTTTGCTGCTTATCTAAGGATATCATTTGTTGAATATATAACTTAAAAAATGGGTTCACTATATATCTAAAATGTAATATATTGTTTTTAAAAGTATATATTATATATTTAAACTAGTTCATTGTGTATATTACTGCCTATCAATTGAAAATAACACATTTCACACCCCATATCTATATAAAATTATGCAGTTTGCCATAACTTTATACACATAATTTTGAAAATCTCATACAAAATTTAACAACTTCACCTACTTGGAAAAAACTATTTGGTATAATCTATAATTTGTCCTCTTCTCATTCTTCTCCACTATGGGTCTTTTCCTTCTTCAATCTGCTATCCTTTCTCTATGTTGCACTTCACCCATTTATTCCTTTTCATTTCTTTTTCTTTTTTAATTTTTTTCTTTTCCCTTTTTTTAATGAATAAAATCTTGTTATCCTTTTGTCTAATTCATCCTTCTTTTTTCCTCTTTTTTTTTAAGATATTTCTTTTGTTTTATTCTCTTTTATGAGGCTTTTCACATTTTTTTAATTTCTTAATTATATATTTTATTTACTAAATAATATTTAACATAATTTCTTTCCAAATTATGTTTTTATTTCCTTTTTATAAAAACAGCCTATTACCATATAACTTGCTAATTTTAACACAAAATAATGCAATTGGTGATTTCAAAAAAATTACTTCATTTGCTACGAACTCCTTATAATAAATAATTTTCATGACTTAAAAATAATATGACTAATATAGAGTTAGTTATACTCCTATGATCTTTGTATTTAACTAGTCACCATCATGATAACTTTGTTGATTCTAGGCTTATTCTTGTAGATTTACATCATAATAACATGTCTTATACACATAGTAGCACCACACAATTATGTGAGATTAATTCCACATAATCCATAAAATGAGCTAACACACAACCAAAATGCATAAACATTTATCTAAATTCAAATAACATCCAAAAACATACTATGCTAACCATTCAAATAATGCATATAACATATACTATCTAATGTGGTGTGTGCAAGGTTCTAGTCATTCCTTTATTGTCCCCCAGTAACTTCATCTATGTCACTCTATCTAATGATGCTTTCTTTTTGTAATGCTCTAAGGGATAAATCTCTCATACATCCAACTCATGACAAGTAAGTAGTTATTCCATAACACCATGACATGTATATCATAAAATAATATTGAAATAACAAAGTAACATGATCACAATGTAAATAATATACATTACAACTAACTCATAGAAATTAAATAATGAAATTTAAGTAACATACAACTTCTCCATAATAGCAAGTAAGTTTGCTTAGTGAGGAATCAGGATGTAACATCCATCCCCCCTAAAGCTAGTCATCATCCTAAATGACACTTATTCAAACATAAGATCTAAAGTAAAAACATTATTTAATAGATAAAATAATATAGTATGAAGCATCAAGTCAAGAAATAAATGTGTAAATCACCTATATAACTCATCATAGTCCTCCCAAGTAGCACTATCCCCAGAGTATTTCTCCCACAAGACCATGTATTATGACATCTCCCTATTATGCAAACAAAGTTTTCAAGTGTCAATTACTCTGATTGGTTCTACCATGACCACCTTAGGGTCCATAACATACAAAGTATTCAAGTCCAATAGATATGGAGGATTATTTATACACTTTTAAGATAAGAAACATGGAAGACATTTATGAAATAGAACTAGGGTTGGTGGAAATGCAAGCCTCAATTCTATAAGATTGACCAATTTTGACACCTCAAAGGGTCCCACATATCTCGATGAAAGTTTTGCTAGCTTCTTGAATTTGATCTTCAACCATAATCACATAAAATCATCATAAAATCCATAAAAATATATCCAAGAAGAGTTTCACAAAGCCTCCTAGCCCCTCTATGCATCTCTCTAACCTAGAGAGTGTTTTTCTCATTCCAAAGAAAAGTTTTTAGAGAAACTGGCAAGAATGATCTATATAAGTTAATAACATCACTATTCTATGTAGCTCCAGATGAATATGACATATCAATTCTACCATTACTCTATGTATCTCCTGACAAGTATGATGATAAATAGGAACTAGAAATAATATATTCCTAATGTATACAAATCTAAGGAATAAACATTCTTCAATATACATGTGTATAATCATACGACTAAATTTGACAAGTCTCACTTGCCAAATCTTAAATTCGACAAGATCTCCTTGTTAGATCCTAACTCAATAACTATCAAGTCAATATGATACTAACTATGAACCATTCCCATTTTTAATACTCACATTCCTAATTTTACACTTGTCTCCTAGGTTTATATGACCTAATGATCTCCCAAAATGTGCACAAGGTTAATGAATCACAAATCCATACTAACATATCCTAGACTAAAATGATATACACCAGATAATCCAAGATGTATCAATATCCATCACAATAAAAATCATACAAACATTCCCTAATTTCACTAAGTTACCATAACTAGTATCAAATTTTACATCTTAATCTATCTTTGTTACAAGCTTGTCTCGACCCCTTAGACTAACAAGATGTTTCATACATCCTATTTCATACTTGCTCTTAGATGAAAAGTAAATAAATGACTCATCAAAATAACATGTTTTTAAGCAAGATAAGAATAAAACCAATCTAATCAAGGGTTAATTATAATATAATGATTATAATCAACTTAAAGGTTAATCTATAACCAATATATATTCAAGGTTCACCTCTCCACATGGTCAAATTTCACAAGTTAGATAAATTAGAAATATAAATTATGACTCTAAAAAGTTACAAGTGGAAATTAGTGATCTAAAATCTCAATAACAAGACTCTTAAATATCCTAACATGGTATGAAGAAAGCACTGCAACCCAAGTTGCCAATATCACTACACACCTACCAAACTTATAAGTGTAGTATCACAACTTGTTTCCATAACTAGAAGGAAATATATTAATTACATATATGTATCAATCCATTCCTACAACCTTTATATCAACAAAAAGTATTAAACACTATCCCATGATCTCCAAGAAATGTTGTCAAACAACACTATAGAAACAAGTTTTTGATTAAGGGAACACTTAGTCAACATCATAAAAATATGAAACCAATTATGGACTTATAATGATGTCAAAGGAGGGTGAGAGAGTAAAAACTCACCTCCATGGTAAATATGTGAGATGACACCTCTTTCCAGTCCACATAAAAATATGGGGTGCAAATCCATAAATAAACTCCTAACACATAAGAACAAAGATAACTACACTCCACTACAAGGAGAATTCCCACCACACTAGGTGGTGTTATTGTAGCCAAATATTGCACCTTAAGAGAGGGTGTTCAAGACTCTCCCATATTTTTACAACATTGGATTACCTCTAAGCTTGTGGGTTACCTATAGTAGAGGTAAACGTCTAGGTTAAAGGGCTAGATCCCTTGATTTATCTCTTAAGCTCACACACTACACTAGACTAATCAGTTGGGGGTGAAAAGGGAAGAAAGTAAAAAAAATTAACCTATGATAATAAGGTGATACACCAAGGATAATTCCACACAACACACTTGCATCTGTACTAAGAAGGAAAACTACTAAAATTAACCTCAACTCTATGACCTTATAGCATAAGTGTTTCTTATAGAGTTAGATCATTATGCATATCTAGAGGTGGATGAAAAAAAGATATGATACTAGACACTTCTAGTCCCTCTCACATTTTAAATTAAACATTAACAAATAATACACTTTATGAGATATGTGAGAAGAGATGATACTTGCACAATGCATAGAAGAGAAGAATAGAAGCACGGAGAAACAATATTCATCACTTATCATCCAAATACACTACTTGAAATACTTAAGAAAGATGAGTAGAGAATAGATCAACTTAATAATATTTATTCCAAGGAAAAACAAGGTACCAAACTATTAGGGCTTCACCATATGAGGTGTATACTAGATACAAATGCCAAAATGGCTTGCATAAATAGAGCATATGAGAGGAGAGAGAAAAAGAGAAGTGGAAGGATCACAAATCCAAGTGTCCAACTATGATAAACTAATTAAAATGTGAGATAATGAGGTGGAAAATAAGTTAAGAAGTGTTTTTGGATAAGTGTCCATCTAAAATGCATCATTCTCCCTCAAGGTGGCATAGAACTCTTCACTATCCTTCTTTGAAACTATCCTTTGGTGATGAGTCCATTTGACTATCTAAAACCACAATATTTATCTTTGACATATTTTCACTATCATCAGAAGGTGACAACAATATTATAACATCCCTCATACACCTTTCAATAAATTATCTCTCTTGCAACACTTGTTATTCACTATTTACCATCCATTCATTATCCCTTCTAGACTAGTCTTCACATTTGTCACTCAATTGACCTATAGTTTCTCAAGGGAATGTGTTGTATAGGTGTTAGGATATATGTTGAAATCATATGTGTCCTTTATTTTATCATAAACCTCAATGGAAATCTCAAACCATACTTATCATATCACACTTAAACAATCACTTCTCCTTCTCACTAGCTACCCAATGACTGCTTATAGTGATCAACTCAATAGAGAGACTTTCATGCACAAATAAGGAGAGAGAGATAGATATGAGGTATTAGATCAAGTCCCTGAGCACCTTATACAATTATTTTCATCCATCAATCCTCTTTTTCACCTATATAAATAGTCAAATCCTATAATAAATAGAGAAATAGGTTTATTTGTACAAGTGAAAATATCTCACATGGGTGTCAAGGAGCCTGGGAGAGTTATAAACATGTCCAAATCACTTTCATGAGTATTTTACCACCTTTGAATGCATATCCCACCATATCTTTCCCATTGGGTCCAAACTATAGTTTTGAGAGGGTTTTTGGTGGTTTGGATTGTTAACAATGATTCATACAGGTTGGACATTGAAACTCTAAAAAAAATCCATTGAGTTTGAGTTTGAGACCCCTTTAAACTATTCCCAACTCTTTGAATTCTCATGCACTCTATCCGTATAGGTGTGAGCATAATAAGTTGGCCTCTTAAGCTTCTTCTTGCACTTTGAATAGGTTTGATAGAGGTTTAGGCTTAAATGGCCAATTCTAAGATTTTCTCTGCAACTTAATGGCCCATGTTGACCTTATATTCTCCCCATAATGCCACCACATGGTTTTTAAAGATCATATGGCCTTACGGATGAAGTTGGCAGCAATTAGGGTTTAGGCTTAGCATTAGGCCTATTAGGCCTAACTATGTTTGCCTAAGTAGTTGACCACTTGTAGGTTTCTAATGGTTATAAAGGCATCTTAATGATTTATTTACATGTAACTCAACCCTTCACACCATCTTAAAAATTATTCTAAGACTCCACTCATTTTTTTACTCCTCGCATACTAACCTGCAAACTATGTTATTCATGAAGTGCTCTCTGTCTAAGACAAAATAGAAGGCATCTCCCCTATTCCTATCACATTAAGGGTGCTATAAGAAGCTATTTTAGGTCATGGTAACCATCTTCACAAAGTATCAAAGCTTTTTCATGCTCTTAAATCCTTCTGTACAAACTCCTCAAGACTAGTCTTTGGGTCTGTAGACTACAAGTAGAACTCAGTTTAGTTGGGCATGAAGTTGGAACTCAGTTTAGATCAATATATGTTATGTTTCTTGCTTCTAAGGGTCTTATTAAAATTTATATCATCACTATTAAAGTTATCCATTCATCTTCAATCTATATCTCTACTAACCAATTTGTAATCCCTCACTAGCTTGGACTAGTCTGCAGACTATCTCCCAATTGTAGGTGCATTAGAGAAATATGGGTTTCTTATAGGTGTTGATTTATGGGAAAACACAATATCTCAATTGCTTAGATTAATCTTGAGGCTATTTAGGTCATCTCATACTTGAATAAGAATCTATGCTTGTATAAAATGTTTCTCGCCTCTCACCACAAATACATTATGTACCAATACAAGCTACAGGCTTCTTTGAGCTTAAAATCACTATGTCTCACTAAATATCCTCAGTATAAATTTCACTGAGTTTTAACCATTAAATCATATCCCTTCTCAATAAAATAACCCCATTTTTGAATTGACATGATACTACTATGTCCAGGTTGTAATAATGGAAACACAAAACCTATTCAAACCTCATAGAGCTTCATCACAAGATGGCAATGTATCAAGCAAAGACCTATTTCAGATAAACTAAGGTAATTGGTCTCATTTTCAAATTTCTCACTCTGACTGCCAATAGGTGTCATGGAAGTAATCTTGAATATATTTTATGAACCTTAAGTGACTCGAGAAACTCATTCAAGTCTCTATATTGAAAACCACCTATGCCTTGGATTTTTAATGGTCCTTCATTATCCGTACATGCTCACATATGACGGCAAATGATTGTGTATCTTGGATCTCTACCCAGTATTTTCCCATTATTATAGAACATAATTTCCATCAACATCTAAGTCTTATAATACAAAAAATTTCATGGAAAACAAAATTACATGCTTTAAGAAGAGGGACACATTTATATTATTTGACTTGAATCCACTTGCAAGTAGATGAGACTTTGCAACTAATAAAACATTATCTTACAAACCAATAGTGCTCAATCCTTAGCACAATGAGATTGGTTTTGCTAATATTTTCACATCCACCATGAAAATCAGTTAAAAACAACATGGAAGGAAGTAAATTCCTTAAAAATACATGTACAGTCCTTGGAAACACCAGATCATGCAAACAAATGAAAAAATATGAAGGGGTTGGGAATGTGTAGTCAATTTGGAAGCATCAACAGTCTTAAGGATGATTCATGAAGCATAATACAATAATATACAATATATGGACATGGATTTGGAT
Source organism: Torreya grandis (assembly GCA_037957365.1). Lineage (NCBI taxonomy): Eukaryota > Viridiplantae > Streptophyta > Pinopsida > Cupressales > Taxaceae > Torreya > Torreya grandis. Next base: position 94,550 of record JARHVA010003575.1, read on the forward strand.
TACATAGAGACTAATTTCATCCACCAAAATCATTTATCTCAACTTTGCCTAGCCTATCTATACTGGAAGAAAATTGACGGACTTGTTTGACCTGCCAAAGGGAGAAAAGAGAAATACAAACTAGTTTTCACCATTTTTATACCTATAAGATATTTTTAATCATTGAGATGACTTATGGGGATCTTAATGGAATCTCCTTAAGTCTTCCAAATGTGCCATAACTCTTGTAAAGTCTATACAACTTCAAAAAATGGCATGTTTTGCAGTTAAACTTCTTGGTATGTTGAACCTATAATTTTTAGTTACAAAACCTACCTCTAAAACTCACATGACACATGGAATGTATAATAATACTTTCACAAACTTGTCCCCTTGAATAAATTGTACAAATGCATTAAAGTGGACAAAAAGGACATAAAATGACATATGATGAAGTTTGGCAAATGTGATTAAGATTAAGACCTATTTTATGACATTAGTTATGACTATGGTGGACATTTATGACCTATGAGACCTTATGGAAGTTTTAACTTATATGGGAGTTGAATTATTTGACTAGGGGGTCAAATTGGTCAATATTTTGGTGATTACATAGGGGTAATATACTTGATATGTTAAAGACCAGTTGCTTTCTCCTATCCATTAGGATATGGAGTCACCTATACACCACATTTGACACTACAAATCCTCTGATATGACACCAAACCAAACCAAATATAAAATAGGAAAGAAACACAAGACAAGACAAGAAATAAAACACACTTGTGTTCTCATGAACACTTAGGGAAAACACACACCACTCAAATAAACTAAGCTATGTACAGACTGACCTAAAGTAACTTCCTCTTCCTAGATTAAAGGGGAAATTGTCACCATATATTACTCCATGAGATGAAGGAAATCATGAGGCAAGTTCCCTTTTAGGCATTGGCCTTGATATCTTCATTTTATTGATGTTTACCAACCTCTTTGGCATGAGCTTCAATCTAATTAGGGTAGCTACAAATAGATCACCTATGAAGGTCAATTCTCCTTGTACTTCAACAAACTCAATCTTCTCATGAGACTCCTCAGCTGAAACTTCTAATGGTGTTTCAAAAAAGCATATCTCCTTAACTTTCATGGTACTTTATATAGGATCATATCACTCACCAGTTACAAGCTCATCAAGGAACTTTGTATAGTTTATCCAATCTTGGTCATTATCCTATATGAGGAAATATTTATCTATCTTCTTATGCACTTCACCTTCAACATTTCAAATCTCTTCAAATTCCTAAAAAATCTCAATTTGCTATAGCCAATCATCCTTCCTCTCTCTCTCCTCAAGAAACATAGCTTCTTTAAACTCATCCTCTTGACCATATTTTTGAATGCCAAAGTCATCATATATTACTTCATGATATTCCTCAAGACATGGTTGTTCAATAAGAACTTTTCATTCTACCTCCACAACCTCATCTTTCTCTCCTTTTAGAACTTAATTTTCAAGACCTTCATATTCATGGAACATTTCTTGATAGGTCTATCACATACCTTGATAAAACTCCTTATGCACAGGTGAAAATTCATCTATATATTATCTTTCTTTACCCAAGAAGGATTACTTGTTCTTCTCCTCACCAAGTTGAGTCCTTATGATGAGATCTTCTTCATAAACACTTGTGTTATTCTTGATCAGCTGCACATAGAGTTTGTTCTTCCTTACTTTCTTCCCATAAGATGGGTTCTCTTTTAAGAGGGGATGAGGTGGGAAGGTAGTGAATTAGTTCATAGTTTGTAGAGAGAGTAGGAGGTGTGACATAGGGTTCATGAATGGGAATGGGGATAGAAAGTGAAACTTGGAAGAACTCTTGGTGGAAAAATGAGATTATGTCAGGCTATGGAAATGTCACTTTCTTTAATAAGTACCTCATGATTTTCATTGTCTTATTGAAACCCTTCCATAGTTACAACTTCAACTTTCATATTTTCAATCAAGGCTTATTTTTCATGATGAAACTCCTCTTGGATGGACCTCCAAGATGGACAAGATATAGGTTTTTGAAGAGAGGGCAACGTGGTTTGATCATACATAAAGTTTTCATTATTATCATCACATTCTTGGTTCCAAGTTGGAACTTTGAGGCTACTAAGATCTTTTGAGGATTGGACTGGCTCTTCATTATGATAAGTAATGTGAGAGGACTGAAATGAAACATAGGAAAACACTTGAGGATAGGAGGGAGAGACATTGTCTTCAACCAGATTTTCACCTTCTCCATTATCTTCTAGAGGGTTTTCAATAGCTACAAGTTTCCTTTCAACTTTGTGGTTTTCCCACATTTCAAGCCTATCAACCCACCATTTTATATAGCATCTCATTTCATGAAAGTCTTCATTAATGACATATTTGGCTTCCTTCTCAACCAACCCCCACTTGTTCATGAGGAAATGAACTGATCTTCTCATATTTTATATGAAATCCATAGGGATCACATCAAGTTCTTGATCCCATTTCTTCATCAACCTTTCTGAGTTTAGCATTTCAAGAATAAGTGCCAATAAGGGCTTAGCTTGAGGTGGAATTGGAGGAGGAGGAGGATAGAATATTTTTTATTGATCTTGGGAAGGTTTTATAGGAGCTTGATAGGGTGGACAGGGTTGTTGGGGAAGAATACTTTCAAGAATATGCCTCTTAAAATCATTGACGTCTTCTTTAAGAAATTGGATCTTAAGAGATTGGATCTCTTATTCAAGGGCCTTAAACTTATCTTCTTAACAGCATTCTTTATAAGCTTATTCACAAGACTCTTCAATAATTTCATGACTATATTAAGGAGGAATGGGTTGATCATAGAGTGGATAACAATTATGATATGGAGGTTCATCATAAGATCTCTAAACATATCCATCTTTATCATATTCATTAGTCAAATGAGACATAAGAATTGATCAAAATATTTTACAAAAGGTACGTGGGATGCTCAAAAAGTAGATGATGCATTTAGAGACACCATTGGTGTTTGCTTCAATACTTCCAAAAGCTGATGGTAAGAAGAACACACCAACAATTATTTTAATCTTTTGGACTTTAATCCCACCAGGCATGTCAAAACTATTGTAACAAAATATTTTACCCTAGGAGATGGTGTTCAATCCTCTCCCATATTTGGACAACATGGGATGACCTCTAGGCTTGTGGGTTGTCTATAGCAGAGGTAAACCTCTAGGTTAAAGGGCTAGCTCCCTTGATTTATCTCTTAAGCTCACACACTACACTAGACTAATCACTTAGGGGTGAAAAGGGAATAAGTTAATATAAATTAACCTATGATAATGAGGTGATACAATAAGGATAATTCTACACAATACACTTGTATTTTCACTAAGAAGGAAAACTACTAAAACTAACCTCAACTTTATGACCTTCTAGCATAAGTGTTTCTCATAGAGGTAAACTGTTATGCATATCTGGAGGTGGGTGAAAATAAGCTCTGATACTAGACACTACTAGTCCCTCTCACACTTCAAAGTACACATTAAAAAATGATACACTTGATGAGACCTATTAAAAGAGATGCTACTTACACAATGTATACAAGTGAAAAACGGAAGCAAGGAAAAATAATCTTCATCACTTATCATCCAAATACACTACTTGAAATACTTAAGCAAGATGATCAGAGAATGGATAAAATTAATAATATTTATTCCAAGGATAAAAAAGGTGATAAACCAATGGGGCTTTGCCATACTAGTTGTGTACTAGATACAAAATCCAAAATGGCTTGCATAAATAGAGCATATGAGAGGAGAAAGAAAAAGAGAAGTGGAAGGGTCATAAATCCAAGTGTCTAACTTTGAGAAACCAGTTACAATGTGAGAGAATTAGGTGTGAAATAAATTATGAAGTGTTTTTAGATAATTTTCCATCTAAAATGCATCATTCTCCCTCAAGGTGGCATAAAACTCTTCACTATCCTTCTTTGAAACTACCCTTTGGTGATGAGTCCATTTGACTATCTAAAACTACCATAAGGATATTTGTAACATTTGCATTGTCATGATAAGGTTACAACAATATTTTAACATCCCTTATATGCTGATCAATTGATCATATTTCCTTCAACACTTGTCATTCACTATTTACCAGCCATTCATTAACCATTCTAGACTAGTCTTCACATTTGTCACTCAATTAACCTATATTTTCTCAAGGGAATGTGTTGCAGTGGTGTTAGTAAATATATTGAAAGCATATTTTTCCTCTGGTCTATCATAGACCTTAACAAAAATCTCAAACCATACTTTTCATATCTCACTTAGATAATCACTTATCCTTCTCAGTATCTACCCAACGACTACTTGTAGTGATTAACTCAATAGAGAGAATTTCATACACAAATAAGGTGAGATATGTATATGAGGTATTATATCAAGTCCCTAACCACATTATACAATGATTTTCATCTATCAATCCTCTTCTACACCTGTAGAACTAGTAAAATCCTATAAGAAATAGAGAAATAGGTTTGTTCATACAAATGATAGTATAAATCACTTGGGTGTCAAGGAGCCTAAGAGAGTTATAAACATGTATAGATCACTTTTATGATCATTTTAACACAATTTAATGCATATCCCACCATATATTTCCCATTAGGTCCAAACCAAGGATTTGAGAGGGTTTTTGGTGGTTTCAATTATTAACAATGATTCACACATGTTGGATGTTGAAACTCCAAACAAATTCCACTAAGTTTGATCTAGAGACCCCTTTAAACTATTCCCAACTCCTTTAAGTCTCATGCACTTTGTCCATATAGAGGTGAGCATAATAAATTGGCCTCTCGACCTTCTTCTTGCATTCTGAATAGGTTTGATACAGGGTTAGGCTTAAATGGCCAATTCTAATATTTTATCTACAACTCAATGGCTCATATTGCCCTTATATTCTCCATATAATTCAATCACATGGTTTATAAATATCATATGACCTTATGGATGAAGTTGGCAGCCTTTAGGGTTTAGGCATAGCATTAAGCCTATTAGGCCTAACTGTGTTTGCTTGAGTACTTGACCGCCTATAGTTTTCCAATGGTTGTAGAGGCCTCTCAATGCTTCATTTACATGTAACTCATCCCTTCACACCATCATAAATAGTATTCTAATAATCCTCCACTCATTTGTTTACTCCTTACATACTAACTTACAGACTGTGTTATTCATAAAGTGCCCTATGTCTAAGACAAAATAAAGGGCATCTCCCATGTTCCTATGACTTTAATATGAGGAGATATTATAGGTCATGGTGACAATCTATTTAAAGTCTCAAATATTTTTCATGCTCCTAAATCCTTCTACATGTTAAACTCCTCAAGACTAGTCTTTGGATCTGCAGACTGTAAGTATAACTTAGTGTGGCTAGGTATGAAGTTGGAACTCAGTTTAGATCAAGCTATGTTTTATTTCTTGCCTCTGATGGTCTTATGAAAATGTGTATCATCACTATGAAATTTATTTGGTCATATTCAATGTATATCTCTGCCAACCAATTTACAATCCCTCATTTGCCTAGACTAGTCTACAAATTATCTCCCAACTATAAGTGTATTAGAGAAATATGGGTTTCCTATAGGTGTTGATTTATGTGGTTTTCCTAGAGGATATTAAGTTCATCTCATATTTGGATAAGCATCTATGATTACATAAAAAAAATATCACCACCAATATGTTATGTACCACTGCAAGCTATAGGTTTCTTTGAGCTTAAAATCATTGTATCCCACTAAATATCCTCAGTAGAAAATTGACTAAGTTTTAAGCATTCAATCATATGCCTTATCAATCAAACAACCCCCTCTTTGAATTTGCTTGCTACTAATATGTCTAGGCTACAAGAATGGAAACATAAAACCTATTCAAAGCTCATAGATCTTCATCTCAAGATGGAACTGTATTAGGTAGAGACCTATTTTAAAGAAACTAAGGTAATTGGTCTCATTTACAACTTTCTCACTCTGACTGATCATAGGTGTCAACAAAGTAATATTGACTATAGTTTATGAACCTTAAGTGACTTGAGAAACTCATTCAATTTTTTATATTGAAAACCACCTATGCCTTAGATTTTAAATGGTCCTTCATTATCCATACATGCTCACATATGATTGTAGATGACTGTGTATTTTGGAGTTCTATCCAATCTTTGCCCATTGTCTTAGAACCTCATCTCCATCAACCTCTAAGTCTTTCAATACAAAAATTTCATGGAAAACTAACTTCCATGATTTAATAAAAGGGAAATAGGTGTATTATTTGACCTAAAGCCACTTACAAGTAGATGAGACTCTGCAACTGATAAAACATTATCTTGCAAACCAACAGTGCTCACTCTTTAACAAATGAGAGTGGTCTTTATACTCTTTTCACATTCACACATGTAAATTAGTTAAAAATAATATGGAAGGAATTAAATTCTCTATAAATACATGTGCATTCCTTGGAAACATTAGATCATGCAAACAAATGAGAAAACTTGAAGGTGTTAGGAATGTGCAGTCAATTTAGAAACATCAACAGTCTTAAGGATGATTCATGAAGCACAATACACAAATATATAATATATGATCATGGAGTTGGAGTAAATAGAGACTAATTTCATCTACCAAAATCATTCAGCTCAACTCTACCTAACCTATCCATTATGGAGGAAAACTGATGGACTTCTTTGACCTACCAAAGGGAGTGAAGAGAAAGACAAACTAGTTTTCACCATTTTTAGACCTTTCAAATCTTATTAAGAATGGAGATGACTTATTGTGATTTGAAGTGACTCTCTTGAAGTCTTCTCATGTGCTATAATTATTTTAGAGTTTGTACAACTTCAAAAAATGACATGTTTTGCAGTTAAACTTATTTTTGGTACAATGAACCTGCAATTGTCAGTTACAAAACCTACCTCTAACACTCATATGACACATGGGACATTGAATAATCTTTCACACACTTTTTCTCTTGAATAAATAGTACAAATACATTAAAGTGGCCAAAAAGGACATAAAATGACATATGATGAAATCAGGGAAATTTGACTAAGATTAAGACCTATTTTATGACCTTGGTTATGACCATGGTGAAAATTTGTGACCTAGGAGACCTTATGGAAGTTTAAAATTATATGGGGGGTTGACTTAGTTGACCAATGGGTCAAATTATTTAACATGTTCCAATCCACAAATGGTATTTTAGGATTCCCTCTCCTACATGAGACATAAAATTCTATCTAAATTGCACATATTCTTAAGTGAGAAGCACCCCATTCTTTTTTATTACTCATAATAAAAACATAAGTGGAAGAGGTGACTTGATTATGAGGATGTAATAATTCTCAATGTGTTAATCTAAATGATCATAAAATATGGTAGTAATCTCTTGTTCATGATTTGTGAACTATGTTATGCATTCACCTACCCAAACATCATATACAACCATCATCATCAAGACGTTTGATAAACCAACCCTTTAACAACTAAAATATAAAAAAAGTGCTCCTCTAAGTACACACTCAATATACCACACAAAATTTCATTGATGTCTATTACCTATAATAGTCATCAATCCATACATGAGGACATACTAAATCTCTCAACTCCAATCATGGTGTAGCATGATTCTACACTGAGATACTACAAGTCTAAAATACACTTCACTAAACCAGTACAACACTACCTATACTCTCATATTATAAAGGCTTTCATGATCATAAATATGCTCTTTAGGTTTATCCTGGTGTTATTTCTCTTCATATCCATAAACTTTCTATTATAGGACTGAAATTTGGTCTCTAGTTTCACTCATGGCTACGAGAATATGATCTAACTTTGTTGTTTGCTTAGCGGCAATTGGTTAGGATAAAATGGAGGGTTGCTACCATTAACATTAAAAATAACCTCTCTATACACTCTATATTTCACCATTATCCTTTATAATAACCAAAGGGATAAGAAAATTATATTGGACTTATTAGGTCCTAGAGTTTAAACCACAACTCTAATACCACATGTAATAACCCCATAGAGTTTGACTTAGAAAAAAATGATAATTTTATTTTATTTTTAATTTGATCAATGTAGTCTTTATTATAATTCACCATGATAATATAATTAGTGATATAGATATAACACTCTAAATATGTTAATTATAAATAAGCATGTGACATTTATCAGTCACTGATCACTATCAACATATGAAACACATCATAACCAAATATGGAAACTAATTATAAATTTCCATCCATGGCTAATATAATGATACAACCACTATTATTAATTAAAAATAAGTAAATAATTATAACCCATCTAAATAATATCTCAATAATAATAAATACAATATAATTTACAAGATACAAGGCTCTATGAAGCACGATTTCTTGAACTTCAGTATCTATGGCAATCTCAAGTGTCATCTCCAAATAAGTACTATTATGGGGAGGGATAGCATCATTCAATCACTTTTTCATACCAACCATTACCATAGATCCCCTACACAATCCCCGATCAAGGAATGGTCCTCCCTTCACTAATGAATAGATAGTGATAATGCTAGAATTCAGAGAGACAAGCTAGTACCCACGTATTGTATGATTTTTAAATAAAACAATGTTATATACCATGAATAAACCCATTCTAACATGATATCACAAAAACATGTAAATCATACACATGAAATGACAATGTCTAACTAGCATTACTTTGGCCAAAGTTTTTAATAGTTATTGATCTCTAGGATTAGTCAATTTCATACACACCACTTGATCAGACCACCTTCATCTGGCATTGTGATGTTAGTAATCTAGTGAAGTCTATTCTCACTATTTACTTAGTTCTAACAATGTGAGATTTGGTTAGCATAAATATAACTAACAGATTCATATAGATTACTTCCTACTAACAATCACAAAACATGCTAAGCACAGGAATAATCAAAATGCATACATTTAGTTTGTCAAACATGTGAATGAATCTCCACAATATCATTTATTACATATACAATAAGCAAACAAGTTTAGGTTATACCAATTGGGTATAATATATATATTAGGTTGCATATTATAATTTCTATAAGTAGACACAATGCATTAATTTCTACTAGCTATTCTAAAACATACTAAACATAGAAATAACCAAAATGCATACATTTAGTCTGTCAAACATATGAATGAATCTAGACATAATAATTATAGTTTAAACCACTCAGGTATAACATATATTTACACTATAGTTTTCAAATATAAAACACTATATGACATCCCATAATATCATAGTTCATTGTTTATGAGCACAATTACTCAATCAAGAACAACATGTCTTACAATTTCAAGAATCAATGTCTCATAATCATAAATAATAAGCAAGCAAGTACAATTTATACCAATCAAATATATCTTATGTTTAAACTACATTCTACTATAACTTATATACACACATCACGATGTACTAATATCTACTATGTATGTCTAAACACTTATGCATATTAATATACTCATAATATGAACCGCTCATAAGTTTTCACTTTTGTATACTAATAGTCATTTATAGCTCTAATCAAGAACTCCATATGACTTCAACAATCATTATATCTTTCCTGATCATGAAGTATATTGATGATTTTTATAAGGTAAGAGATTTTACAATATAATTTTCTTTCATAGTTTTTATCCCTAACTAAATAGATTTTCATCTTGATATAATCAAAGCGTATATAAATCCATACACAAGTTCTCAATACTACATAGTCTTTCATATCAAGGTTCGCATATAAGTATTTGATAATATCTAAATTTCTCTTATATGATACATAAAATTTTCATCAAGTACATAGATATATGAATCACTCAAATCTGTGATAATATATTAGTCAAAATCTATGCTATAGGCACACATGTTAATATATTTATATACATTAGTTATATATATGAATACGCTCTCATACATATTGGTACACCCATGGTACATATCGTACAATAGTTTATAATAGATCAATATATAATACACTAACCACTAGATCAATTTTTAGTAATACAAGTATACTTATGAATGAAGAGTCTTGTATTCAACATATTAATATGAGAGGGCACAAACAATATGATGTTTAACTTAATCCTTAATCCAAATGATCCCATATCTATATATAGTAGATCAGTTATAGTACAAATGACATTATTACCGATTATAGTACTTTAAGTATACTAAGTTAATAATCACTCACACATATATCATCACTAGATATATTATCTAGTTATATGTGAAGATAATCTAGATATCTGACAAGATAATCTAGTTAACTCTACAACCTTAACTGATATAGGCTATCAATATATTAAAATACTAACATTATATCTCTTATATACTGAATATAATCAAATAAGGGATATCTTATTTATACTTTAGGTGGTAATAATATTTATATACTTAGCTTACACCTATGATAAGATTATTACCATAATATCAAATTAGCTTTGGTATTCCATTATACACCTATAATGTGTATGTTAAGCATGATGCATATTCCATAATGCATCAACATATCGATATAATACTTGGCATACACATATAAATTCCATATTATAGTATATTGTTAATACATTTTATATGTTACTATAACTATAGTGACATCATACTACATAACTACATTCAAAATACATCATTGTATCTTGAAATTTTTGTATATAAAACTATGAATATATACATAATTATCCTTATATACATATATGCCTATGTGTATTAAAACTTTTATATTCTTATATACCTATGATCTAAGCTAAGTATAATACATGCCCATGTAAATTAGAAGTCATAGTAAAAGCATAACAAATCAATGGTTTTATTGAAATAATTAAATATATTTGTACAGCGTTGAAGTTATACTCTTTATTCACTACTATTTGTGATTATATATAGATCACTATATATATCTTACATGGATCACTATGTATTTTTACATATATTAATCACCACTATTAAATCACAATAAAAGTGTAGCGATCCAATTTTATAATTAGTAGTAAAAGTGTATTGATCTACTTAATTAATGCTTTGTATACCTTATATAACAATTTAATATACTTTATACATAATAATTATATCATATACCTTTTATATATATATATACACACACACACACACTTTGCTATCACATCTGATTATGTGTAAGTGATATACTGCTATTTTTAACTCTATAATAGGCAATCTACTCAAGTCATTTTGTATAATACTATTTTTAAGTCGCTGCATACACTTATAATGATCACAAGTGTTGAAGATTGGCCACAAAAGTTCAAATTAAGACTAGTGCATTCCTTCCCTTAGTTAGAATGGTTGGCACGATTCCTTGAGTGTGAGATATGGTATGGAATTCTGGAAATGAATCTCCCTTAGTGGTGAAATTCATTCAAACATGTCTTGTCTAGGTAGGAGTAAATTGCCACTCATTATATAGGCTATATGACATGGGATATATGAGAATATCACATATCGCTATAATTTCTTAGATTATATAGAGAATAGAATGTATTCTCCTATAATTAATTTAGAGGAAATTCTTAGTGAATAGACCTCACTATAAATTGCTCTAGATAAAGAATATAAATTGTTGTATATAATTTTGTTGCTTATTTAAGGATATCATTTGCTAAATATATAACTTACTAAATGGGTTTGTTATATATCTAAAATGTAATTCACTATTTTTTTAAAGTACAAAGTATATATTTAAACCAATTCATTGTGTATATTACTACCTATTAATTGAAAATAGCACATTTCACATCCCATATCTATATAAAAGTATGCAGTTCATCATAACTTTATACATAGAATTTTGACAATCTCACACAAAATTTAACTTTATTTATCTGGCAAAAACCATCTGATATAATCCAGAATTTCTCCTCTTCTCATTCTTCTCCACTCTAGTTATTTTCCTTATCCAATCCTCTATCCTTTCTTTATGTTGTGCTTCTCCCATTTATTCAATTTTTTTTTGTTTTTTTCCTTTTCCCTTTTTTTTAATGAATAAAATCTTGTTATCCTTTTGTCTAATTTGTCCTTTTTTTTTAAATATTTTTCTTTTGTTTTATTATTTTTGTTTTTATTCTCTTTTATGAGGCTTTTCATATTTTTTTAATTTCTTAATTATATATTTTCCTAACTAAATAATATTTAACATAATTTCTTGCTAAATTATGCTTTTATTTCCTTGTTTATAAAAATAACCTATTACCATATAACTTGTTAATTTCAACACAAAATAATGTAATTGGTGATTTCAACAAAATTACTTCATTTACTACTAACTCCTTATAATAAATAATTTTCATGACTTAAAGATAATACGACTAATATAGAGTCAATTATATTCCTATGATCCATCTATTTAACCAGTTACAAACATGATCGCTACGTTAATTCTAGGCTTATTATTGCATGTTTACATCATAATAACATGAATTCTACACATAGTACCACCACACAATCACGTGAGATTAATTCCACATAATCCATAAACTGAGATAAAACATAACCAACATGCATAAACATTTATCTAAATTCAAATAGCATCTAAAAACATATTACGCTAACCATTCAAAGAATGCATATAACATATACTATCTAATGTGGTGTGTATAAGGTTCTAGTCATTCCTCTATCATCCTCTAGCAACTCCATTTACATCACCCTCTCTGATGATTCTCTCCCTGCATCATGCTCTGAGGGATGAATCTCTTCTATGTCTAACTCATGACAAACAGGCAGTTAGTCCATAATACCATGACATGTATATCATAAAATAATGTCAAAACAACAAATTAACATGATCACAATGTAAGTACATTACATCTAACTCATAGAAATTAAATCATGAAATCTAAGTAACATACAATTATTCCATAATAAAATATGACTTAAAACTTAGCTGGTAATAATCAAATCAAGTTATCAACTATAGAAAATCTACAGATAATCAAGTAAGTTTTTTTAATGAGGAATCAAGATGTAACACTTATTAGGTTATGTTTGTACATCAATCAACTAAATCAAACTATCAACTTAATCATTACCCTAATCTTTCCATTAAATCTCCTACACTTGTCGATTATGAACCAAAAAATCATCACATCCATATTATCTCCCATCCAAATCAATCCATCAACAAAGTCAATCAAAATGTGCAAGCACAAGCTTAAGAATTTTAATTGCACCCATGGGTTGATCTCATTCATCCATAATCGTTCTCCTAACCATTCAAGATGTTTAGCCTATTTCAAAAAAAAATCCCCTCATTATCACAACCCTCATCATATAACCAATTCATCAGATTACTCAAACTCTTTATTTAAACTTGCAAATCAATCCAGTAAAATTTTATCAATCATCCTTGTAAATTTTATTTTTTATTTTATAGTCTATAGTTTACCAATGAAATATATCATTCTCACATTGACCCTTTGGCATATATCATTATTTGGGTCACAATTCAAGTGTGCATCTTAAAAAATAGGAAATCTTATTTTTTTAATCGGCTTTCTAACACCTACCTGCTCAAGGTAAATCATTTTTACATATGCATATCATCATAACATTTTATTTAGACTTATACTTTCATTAAATGGTGGTATTTCTTATATAATTTATTCACATCTCCTTCATTTCGAGCATTCGTTCTCCTCCATTCTTCCCATACGAACACTTGAGGGGGAGTCAATCACTCATTCAAAGATACCTAGGGTATCATCTTTTTACATCCATTTTCACTCTATTTTTTATTTATATTTTTAAAAGGTGTTATTTATTCTAGTCACAAAACTCTTTTAAAGAGGGGAAAATGTATACACTTAAATTATGTCACATTTAGTGTCATAATTAACTTTATTTAAAATGAACACACTAACTCAATCACCATACCAATTCAAATTTCCTACTAACATCATTTTTCTCCCTTTTTTCAGTAATTAATTAATCTCTATTAAATTATTAAATTATGAACACATAATTCTTCAAAACTAATTAAAATATGTAATGTTTATCTCATCTAGATATCTTCCACACTTCTCTCAAACAAGTGTTGAGTCATCCAACCAACTCAACTTTCTCAACCAATTGTTGTGTCACCTTTGAATATTTAAACTACATTGGTAAATCATCCAACTACCTTGCCTCATTCTTAAGATATATTCAACTACCAACTCTCCATATTATTCTTAAACACATGAGAATTAGTCATCATCTATTAAAATAAGGAATCAAATCCAACTATTTATTACTATCATAATTAAATAAATATGGATTATTCTCAATCATTCATCTCATCACCCTCAAACCTATAAATTAAAGTGTCATCTTTAATTTTCATCATCCACCTTCAAGCTATCAAATTCATCATATGCATTCATTGAGAATCCAAGCTATGTGTACTTATATGTTGCCCAATTCACCTTTGTTTAGAGAAAAGAATTGAGCACCCACATCCAATGAAACAAGAGCAAATCATATGTTCACAATGGAAAAGGTGATGAGTATATTTTACATGTTTTTTAACTATATTATTGTTTAGATTTCTTTTGTTGTTGCTTAATCTAAAATTTTAGTTAAGATTTAGAAAGGAAGTCAGCATTCATTTGTTTTCCTAATTTTATTAGATTCTAAATTTTTAGCTATCACACATGCATTATTTAATTGTTATTACAAGTTATGTATTTAATTTTTTTATTTATTTACTTATCATTCATATTAAATAAATGTTGTATTCCTTTAGTTGGTTATTATGCCATGGTAACATAGCTGCAATTTGTTTAAACAACGTTTGCAGGTTGTTTGATCATAGTTGCATATGGATAACTTGTGATAGAATTTATAATTGTGAATTATGAATATCATTTAAAAAATAGTTATACTAAAAATATAATAATAAAAATTATTGAATAAGTATATATATTTATATATTATATATAATAAAAAATATATTATTTATACATATCATATATATATATATATATATATATATATATATATATTATAAAATATATATTTATATATATATCAAAATTATTTATATAAAAAAGGCAAAATAATATATATATATATATATAACATAAAAAAATACTTTTTTTGTTTTAACATATTTAAAAAACATAGAGGATTTGTGTTTATATTAAAAAAGGAAAATGAATCAAAAAATTGAATAAATAATGCCCATGTAATTTGTTTTACGCTCTCTATGCTTATTCAACCATGTCCATTGTTCTTCCAAATTGTAACACTTGAAAATAAAAGTGTGTTATGAAAATTATTAAGCCTTCAATTACTTTTATAAACACTAGTTTCGTAACTCTAAAAAAATATTTTAGTAATTTTTTTTACTATGTTAACATAAGATAAAGTTAAAGAGCAAGTATTCTTTTAATGATTTTATTTTACTTTGTTATGTTAAAGGCTTACATGATAAAAAAAAATTATGTCACCCTTAAAAAATTATTTTGATAAAAAATAGTATTTGTTATAGTAATTTTTTTACTGTGTTATGTTAAAGGCTTGCAAAAAAAAAATTATTAGATTTACCTTTAAAAAAAAAATTGATAAAATATATTCTTTATTGAATTTTTTTTTACTATGTTATGTTAAAGGCTTACACGAGAATTTTTTATTACCCTTAAAAATATTGTTTTGATAAATAAAAATAGTTTTTTTTTACTATGTTTAGATTAAGATAAGCCCACCTTTATCTGATGTGGGAACCAGCCTAGGCACATCCAAAGGCCTGGGTCCATGAGATCAAACACTAGAAAATCTAAGGGCTGACTAGCCCAATAAAAAAAAACACAACCTAAACTACGAGCAGAACAAAAAAAAGAAAATATGGAACAAACAATATTGAAAATCAAAACAACCAAAATTTAGGTCAAGAGACCTAACAAGACCTACCGAGAACCTTTAATATATTTTCCCCAGGTATTACACCTAAGGCCTTCTTTAGAGGCTAATTTTTCACCTTCAATAGCTGAGGGGGATGTAGTTCTTTTAGGGGTTCAAAGATGATGCACTGAAGTATCCAAACCATCTCTTGAAAGAGATGAAGTATGTGGCTAAGCAGTAGCATCCTTTCTTCCACTCATGGGGATACCAGAGTCTAAGGTTCTTCCCAACTTACCCTCAGCACCAACTTTCATAAATAGGACCCCACATATCTCTTTAATCTCCATTCAAATCATTTTTATCTCCCTAATCTTACTCTTTAAGCTTAATTTGATGGATCAGAATCTAGTGTTGGGAGAGTTGGTTTTCTGCTATGACTTATCTAGGATAGGTTCCTCATGATATCCCTTAATAATAGGATTAGTAGGACTGGAGGCCCCAAGGGAACCTAGGTCTAAGAGGATAATCATGGGATCCACCTTCTTTGAGGAGATAATCAATTCCTCCAAAACTTTAAATTCTAAGGTAAGTTTTTTCTTGGACCTGGACACCTTAGCCTTTTTATCCCCCTCCTTGAAAAAATCCACACATGCCCCTTTATTTATTTTCCTTTCTTTTGTTTACACCACCCATGAAACTGAAGATAATTTAGTACTTCTCAGCAAGGATGCAAACTTGAATAAAATGAAAATTATATCTTGGTGTACGATTGAAACTTTATTATTTCTCTTGAATGCCCTCACAAAATCTTCTAGAGAGAAAATTAGGTAGAAAGGAAGACTGACTATGTAAATTCCATTAAATTGATTTAATAACATAAAATGGTGAGACCCTACCAAACTAAATTTGGACTCTAGGGTGATATACAGCATCACCTACCTGAAAACTTCTAGCTAGAGCTCTGAGAGATCCATCCTTTGAAAACTCTTGGTGACCTCTTTTAATTTTTCACATAGTTAAAGAATTTTAACACCCATTCAACCTTAATGGTTTTGTCTTTATAGTATTTTAAGTCCTGCACTATCAGCCCAATTGCTTCAGTGATGGAATATTTAGTTACTTCAATCCTTATACCCATCATAACAATAATCCTTTCCTTCTAAGCCTCAGCAATCTTTGGCTAGTTGGGATCATGCCCAACAATTTTGAGCTTAAATTGGGTGAGATTCCCTTTTTCCAAAATTTCCTAAACTATAGGGTTATTTTTCTTGATAGTCAAATAGGATATGAGATTAAATCTACTAGTTCCCAATTCAAGCACCTCATCCTCAATAGAATCATCTTCAGACTCTATCTTCTTTTCCTTGTCTACCATTGATTCTTGTTGCGAAGCCATTAACTCAAACAAGCCAATTTTGAGAATTATTGAAAGCTTAGGATTAAATTAAATCTAATTTAATCTCAATGACCCTAAAAAATACAAAATTAATAAGTGTTCATAAAATATTGTAATGATGAAATAAAGTGCCTTAAAATTGATGACACAGGAGGGGGGAAGTAAATGAGATAAGGGAGGTGGTAGCACATCATAAAAAGAAAAGTGACATCATGAAAAAACATGGGGGAAAGAGGTGGTAGGGGAATTTCCATAAGGGGGTCAAATTATTATGGGGACCAGTCAATCCAAGAATAAAAGGAAGCAAATCTAGGTTGCCAACCAAAAAAAATCATCGTACACCCTGCCCAAAGAAAAGGTAAAAAAGAAGATTGGAAAAAATAGTCATAATAATAAAGAACCTATTGCCAAGAAATTTGAATTTAAAGTAAAATGGGAAATCCAAGGTTGAGAAGGGTCATAATTCAAATCACAATGATCATCCCAAAACTTATAGATGGAGAAACAATTAGAGATAGAGATCCAAGGAACCAATACCAAAACCACAAATAACACAAAAGTCTTTTGAGAGACCATTAACAACCAGTCATGATTCCCCCTGAGAGGATACTTTGTGTACCCTTGGAAATTCCCTCTTAACTTTTTAAATTTAGTTTCCTTTAGGATGAAGGTCTCTCTTCTTTACATTTCCATAATTGACCACTCCTTTTCCAAGATTCAACTTTATGTGATTGAACCAAGATCTAGAGTCTTAAGAGTAGTGGCCCCATTCATATTTTTGGTTAGATCATGTTTTTTTAAGAGTTGATAACTTGTTAGGTATCCTTTGGTGTTATCTTATCCACAAGTAATTCTTTTAGAGAAATAAAAAGGTCTACCTCTACCTTAGGAGACTAGTTGGATTCTTGAACATTATGTTTTCCAGTGTGAGATGTTTCACCCAATAATGAGGGTTGAGGTGACCCAATAGGCACCTCATTATGGATCAAAAAGATCTAAGGGGTGAATACTATATCTTGAATTGGGTAAGGGTCTATAATGGTATGAATTTATTGAGTTAAAACTAGGGGAAAATCAACCATAGTCCCTTCTATGTCATCAGGCAATTCTTTAGAGAGTTCCAAAGCAGTCTTAACCAATGGGTTTTCATAGGGATTTGGAACTTTTTCAGTACCAAAGGTCTTAAAATATTTGTCATGAAGCTACTCTTGATACACAGGATCATTTTCACCACCAATGGAAGTCATAGGTAGAGGGTAGGGGGTACTCATGATTGAATATAGGAACACATTACACAGGCCTATGAACCATCAATTTTGAAATTTTGTCTCCATACACTACTCTTGTTTCTCTTAAGGATTGACTTTTTTAGGGGTTTAAAAAGAGAAATCACAACCTTAACCCTAGCCTCCAATAGTCTTATCCTACCTTGAGTGATTGGGTCAATCATCAACAGAATTCTGAGAGTCCAATCCAAATTAAGGATAACGTCCTCATGCCACAAGTCTAGCAGGAGTTCTAGGATATAAATCCACACCAAAAAAATCTAGTAGGAGTCCAAATTTTATGAAATTCTTGGCCTCCATTTGTAGGAATATATGAAAAAAAATCCCATAAATCTTGATCCATCCCTGAGTGTTTTATCTAAGTCATCCTTACATGAAAATGAATAAAGAAAGCAATCCTTAGCTAGGGGCTCAATTTCCATGGGTTGTCTAAGCCTCTAGTTCCTATTTGCCCAAATCCTAAATTGGTCAACTCATAGACAAAATCTATGGCATTTAACTAAGATTGAGAGATCTCATTGTTCTTCCATGTTTGCCACCATGAAATTTATAATTGATAATCAGACTCCATCCTCTGAGGTCGAAGGTAACAACATTGCATATCAAAACCTTGCATTAGAATTTTTTTATTACCCTTAAAAAAAATTGATAAAAAAAAATAGTATTATTTATAGTAAATTTGTTTATTATGTTATGTTAAAGGATTTTACAAGAATGTTTTAATTAATCTTAAAATAATTCATTTTTATTTAAAAAATATTATTCTTTATACCAATTTTTTACTATGTTATGTTAATGGCTTTTACGAGTACTTTTATTTAAAAGTAATAGTGAATTATATATATATATATATATATATATATATATATATATATATATATATATATATATTCCTTTGGTAATTTTTTTATAGAAGTATTATAGTTATACCATAGTATTCGAATAGTGATATAATTTGGTAAAATGTTAAAATAATGAGTTATTATTATGAAAATTATTTAATATGGGTCTTGTTAGCTTCCATTGAAAATAAATTCTATTATTTATTTGATAAAAGGATTCTTAATTCTTTGGGTAGATACCCTATTCCCATGGAGAATTGTTTTTTTGTTTCAAAACATATATGACTAGGAAATTTTAGTATTAATAAGAGTGCCAAGTCTCAAGTGTTAAAAAAATTTGTTAGTTAAATTTTTTTTTTAAATCAAAGAGCTATCCTTAAAAAAATTGAATTAATCTATTTGATTAAATTTAAATTTTAGCCACAACCGAGAAGAAAAATTAATTTTTTATTTTTGATCCTCAAAAAAGAAAAATGAACTAAGATATTTTGCTATCACTCTTCCCTTCTAAATCTCACAACATGTGCAATTGAATTCAAGTGTGATAGCAGATGTTTTGGAGTATCCATGCTAGCATGCTTCATTAAGAAGTATACTTATAAATAAAATTAAACATTTGTTCTTTTCTAATTAATCTTTATTTATCATAGAATTAAACCTATGTTTATTTTATTATATAGACATAAACATATGCATTGGCCATCTTATCGTTATCGACTGAACATAAAAATGTGTGTAAAAGTTTATGTGCATCTTTTATTTTAAAATACTATAGTCATAACAAAATGGCCTCTCAAAACTTCAATATGGATAAGTTACAAGTATTAAATAGAACTAATTATAACATTTAGAAGATACATATCAAATTTAAATTTATGGTTAGAAAATTATGCATTATTGTCGGCAATCAAAAATATAAATTTTTATCAATATAAATCTCAAGAAGCTATGTCGCTCATCCTAAGGAGTGTCAAGGATTAATTCCTACTCCATGTTGGAAATCAAAAATTTCTTAACAAATCTTGGAAGTTTATTGAATCAATACTTAAATGTACTTGACTTTATAAAAATATTAAACTTATACTTGAAATCATGATGACTCCCATGAAAAATGATGAAAAAGTTGTTAATTTTATTGTTAAAATTGAAAATATTAAAGCATAGTTAGATGGTTGCAATTGTAATTTTAATTCAAGATCCACTTCTCTATTTAATTATTTAGTTAAATATTCATGAGAAGTTTAAAAACTTTATTTTTATTTTTAACTCTAAATATCAAAGAGTAAGACATCTATGATCCCACTACCCTCTCAGCGCTTTTCATTCAATAAGAACAAGTAATGATGAATTTTGATTCTAAAGAGAATGCCACTGAAGCACTTCTCTCTAAAGAAAATGTTCTAAAAAATAATAAAAAACAAAAATTTAAATCAAAACCATCCAATGTTAATAATAAGGATGGGAATGAAAAAATTGTAAATATTAACTATAAGGTCAAATTTAACAGGAATTGTAAAATATGTGATAAATTTGATCATAAAAGGAAGGTTTTTATAAAAACAAAAAGGGATAAAATTATAAAAACCCAAAAAATAAAAAAGAGAATAAATTTTCTAATCAAAATCAAAATAGCAAATAGGATCAATATTCTAATACTATTACTCTATATGATTTTTTGTTTGATTTTAATGATAATGAATGGATTTTAGATAGTGTTGTTTTACATCACATGACATGTTTATCTAATATTAAAGATATATATGAAATGATATATTTAGGTGATAATTTATTTCTAGAAGCAAGTAGACAAGGTAAAGCAAAATTTATAAATGGAATCTTAAATGATGTTTTTTATGTTCCTAAACTTAAGAAAAATATTTTATTATGTTCTCATCTTACGCATGATAATTTAATTATAATACTTCTTAAGGATAAATGGTGAATTAAAAATTAATTTGGTTCTCTGATTGAAGGTATTTAAAATAATGGTCTTTACATTTTTTATGATTTTTATTTTGAATCTTGTCTTTCCTCTCAAATTATAAATAAATCTCAATTATGGCCCAAAAGACTTGGACATGTTAATTTTATAAGTATTTATGATATGTCTCATTATAATCTAGTGGTTGGACTTCTAATATCTCTTCTCATCATGAAACTTGTGAAGATTTTTTATGCGGTAAGTAATACACTCAACCTTTTCATAAATAACATGATGCAAACTCCTCTCATCCTTTAAAACTTGATTATAGTGATGTTACAAGACCACTTAAAGTTGCATCTCTTAATGAATATTTATATGTTTTAATCTTTATTTATTATCACACTATAATTATTTGGATTTATTGTATAAATAAGAAATATGAAGCGTTGTCTAAATTTAAAGTTTTTATTGAAAAAAATCAAACTTAAAAATTAAAAGATTAAGAACTGATAATGGT
This sequence comes from Torreya grandis, assembly GCA_037957365.1. Lineage (NCBI taxonomy): Eukaryota > Viridiplantae > Streptophyta > Pinopsida > Cupressales > Taxaceae > Torreya > Torreya grandis. The sequence goes on from JARHVA010003575.1 coordinate 116,408, forward strand.
GGTGAATACATTAGTAAATAATTTGATTCATTTTAAATTTCATGTGGTATTCAAATATAACTAATAACTCCCTATTCTCCACATAAAATAGAATTGTTGAGAGAAAAAATAGGACCATCTTAGAAATGGCTAGAATTATGATGCAATCAACAAGTTTCTTTTGGCCGAAGATATGAACACTCTTATACATATTCTTAATAGGATTCCTACTAAATCTTTGCTTCTGTCTACTCTAGAAAATTGGTCTAATAAAAAACCAAGTGTTGCTTACCTTAGGATATTTGGAAGTCGTGCTTCTATTTTTATTTTTAAAGTCAAAAGAAAGAAACTTGACCCTACCTCTTACTCTTGCCTTTTCATAGGCTATGGAATAAGAACTAAAGGATTAAGGGTGTATAATATGTCTAAATGATAAATCATTGAAAACATAAATATTTAAATTTTTGAAAAAAAAATAGTGAGCCTTCTATATAACCCTATCAAGTTTCCACTTACAAATAACCAAACACTTATGTTCTTCTTTTTGAAGAAAAAAATGCATTAGAAGAAAATAATCTAAATTTGGATAACTTTGACTTTGAGGGGAAGCCTTATTCATTATGTATTCAATCTAAAAGACCGAATTGAGTTAAATCCTTAATTCAATCTTATAATCTTGAAAATCTTAATAAAATGACTAGAATTCATCATACTTATCATGTTTTAATGACTCTTTATCAATGTGAACCCTAATCTTTTAAGGAAGCTAGTCAAAATGATGGATGGAAAGATGTCATGCAATTTGAATATAGAGAATTAAAAATCATTCTTGCGATCTTATCTATCCTCTTAAAATAATATTGTTTATTCTAGATGGCTTTATAAAATTCAATATAACTTAATTTGGAAAATTGAAAAATGTAAATTTAGGTTAGTTGCTCAAGGCTTTACTAAAAAAATTGTAATTGATTATATTAAAACATTTGTTCATGTGTCAAAAATGAGTAATATTATATTACTTATTATTATTGCAGCTTAAAATAGTTGTGAAATACACTAAATGGATGTTAAAAATATTTTCTTGAATGATGACTTAGAAGAATAAATATATATGACTCAAACTAAAGGTTTTGAAGAACCTAACAAATAAAATTATGTATGCAAGTTATAGAAATATTTGTATGGTTTAAAACAAGCTCCTCAAACATGGTACTATAAAATCGTAATTTTTTTTAAAATAATTATGTTTTTTTAAACGATAATAATCTCTTTGTGAAAAATTAAAATGGCCATATTATCTTAATTGTGTTATATGTAGATGATCTTCTCATTACTAGCATACAAAATAGTTTGATTCTTAAATATAAATCTAAACTAAATTAGTGTTTTGAGATGATTGATCTAGGTTTGCTTCATCATTTTCTAGGCATGGTTTTATTTTAGGATAAAAATTTCATTGTAATATCTTAATCTCGATATGCACATAACCTTTTTGTTTAATTTAATATGATTGATTGTAACCATATTTCTACATTGATTGAAGTTGGTGTTAAGTTTGATCCAAAACCTACATGTGACAAAGCCAATCCTAATTTATATCAATAATCAGTTGGACTAGACCAAATATTTCATATATTGTAAGTATTGCTTCCAAATTCATGCATATTTGGATCATTAAAAATTAACAAAAATGATACTTGAGTATATCAATGGAATAATTAATTATGGTTTATAATATTCTTCTAATGATAATACTAATTTATATGGTTATTGTGATGTTGACTATGTCGGTGATATTATAGATTATAAATCTAATTTTAAATATATGTTTAAGTTTGGTGCAGGTGTTATTACTTGGAGTAATAAAAAACAACCTACTATTTATATTTTTTCTATAAAAGTAACATATAGAAGTGTTATGGAAGTTTCTAAAGAAGAAATGTGGATACAAAGGTTTTTAGATTAACTCCATATGGATGTCTCTCATAGTCTAACTCTTTTTTGTGGCAATAAAAGTTATATAGCCTTGGAAAAAACTCTAGTTCAACACCAAAGAATGAATCATATTGAAGTTCATGTGAATTTTATCTAAGAAAAAGTCCTTAATAGTGATAATAATTTGTATTTTTATATTATCAATGATTAAGTGGAAGATATATTCAAAAAACCCGTATGTACTACAAAGTTTACAAATTAAGAACAATCATGGACCTTTCAAAATTTCCATAGAGGGAGAGTGTGCATGAAAATGTCACCTCCTAACAACCGTGTTCTTTTTCATCTCTATACTTCTTCTTTATTGTAAAAGCATTGTAAAAAGTCATTCTATATGATTTTTGTGTAAACTTCATCCTATATGAATTTACATTATACCTAGTAATCAAGCATGTTTTGTAATAGAGGTCCTTCTGTTATAAAATGCTATGAATACTTATAAATTTATCCATGAGAAACTATGGGATGGAGTCCCACTATCATGATAGCCTAAATCACCCTATGTGGTTTATGGATTATAATTCATTTTGTATAAATAGGTGATATTGATATATGAAGGTGTTTAAATCCTTCAAGTGTTACATGCTAGCTTAAACTCATCATGGATGGTTTATGGATGGTAATTTATTTTGTATAAAAAGGTGAGTATGGCATGTATCCCAGCTAAACATTAAGGGTAAGTGTTGGAACAATAATATTTTTGGGGTTACATTATGGCCAACATTGTTTCATAAATCAAATAAATAATATATTTATTATTTACACATAATTAAATATATAAAAATTGGTTATGCGAGTGATAAATTATTATGTTTAACTTAAAGGGTTGGATCAGTTGGTTGTAACTATCCACAACCCTTATAAAAGTGTTTTAACCTTTGGTGAAAATGTATTATTTTATTATTATAACATTGTGATTTATGGGAGTGGTGGTCTCTGCACTTTATACGAAGAATTATGAAGAAGTGAAATGAAGAAGGAATTTATTAGGTATGTAAATATTTCTCATATAATTGAATAAGATTTTTGGGTTTTTTTACCTCATTGAGGTTTTCCCACGTAAAAATTATGTAATGTGCCATCTCTTTATTTCCTGCATTATTTTATTATTATTAAAAGTTATGTAATTTATTTATTTACTTATCATTCATATTAAACAAATGTTAGATTCCTTTTGTTGGTTATTCTGGCACTTTTAAAATTGTCGTGATTCATTAAGGTAAGGTGTAGGACTTATTGTAGGTGTCACTTTTATATTAGCCAATGGTTTAAAAAATTTATTGACTAACACATGTCTATTATGGATAATTGAAGTATTTTAAATAGTTGAACAATGTGAAGCATGAGTTAAGAACATGTGATTGTAAAATTTCATCTTTAAGTGTTGTGACCTTATAGCAAAGATGATTGAAATATTTGTAATCATGAAAAATCACTTTATCCTTGAGAAGAGGTAATATAATTCTACTAAAAATATATTTTTTCTCTATACCTATTGGTTGATATACCAAACATTGCATGTTACCCTTGAATCTAAGTATATAATCATGAATAGGCTCATGTTTTCCTTGATGAAGGTAATATGTTCAAATGTAGCATGTGGACTGTTATTACTAATAATGTGTGATATGAGAGCCTCTTCCATCTAAAAACTATATGTATAGATCCACTAGATAAAATGTGAAACCAATCTAAATTGTGACTCATTAAGGTTCAAGCTCTTATACAAAAAAGGTGCATAATTGTTTAAAACACTACACCAATCTTGTAAAATAAAAGCATAAGGAAAATTAGGTAAAATACAATAAACTACAATAATTCATACTTGCCTATGTGTGGAATGGAATGGGAGAAATTGAACAATTGGTAAATATAATGTAAATGGGAGAGATAGAGAGATGCGTACCTAATTTTTAACTCATGTAAATTTTGATAATGATTATTGATGCAAGAAACAACATATGAAAAAGTGTAGAAGACCTCCTAGAAAGTAAGCTATGTTTTCTAAATATGTCCAATTTCAGACTAGCTTCAAAAGTGGTAAAGAACAGTTTTAGAATCTAAAATAGGAAGTCTCAAAAAAAATAGTCAAGTAGGCTAGAAAACGGCTCTATTGATCCTCACAATCTAAAACTTTTTAGAACCACCCTTCACTGGCTACAGACACATTAAAAGATTACTCCAATTAATTTTATGGTGCTTGCAAATGTTATAATGTCTTCTCATTTTATATAACCCTAATATTTAAAAAGATATCCAAGACTAAATAAAATATGCAAGGTTAGTGGCTCAGGTCCCCTTGAGGGATACAACTACATATCCCACATGTTTCAGATCAGGGCTCATGTAATTTTAGGGCATGTAAGTGACCCAATCCAAGTGAGATAAGACTCCACCTTATCTCCCTAACATAAACAATAATGTTAATATGCTCATTAATTTAACCTTATTTGTGGTATAAGTATACAACCACAAGACTTTAATAGATAGAGAGTAAAATAAAAAATGGGTCATTATGCTTTCTCCTTGATAAATGTATGATATATTTTCATGATAAAACCTTGATACTTGATGCTAAATGGCTTAGGGTTCATGTGTATATATACTCTCATTTGAATTCAAATTGTAACACATTTACTCAAAGGTCAACCATGTAAATAAGTGAAAGTTGACAATCAAGGTATAAGAAATCATGGATGGTGGCATAAAATACCCACAATAAATCTAACATTTTTATATTGACTTTGAAAGTGATCAAGAAAATTTTAGGATAACTACAAAAATGGTCAACTCAGAAAATATTGTGAAATAAAGATCAAGTGAAATTACAGGGTGATTGGGTGGATCTTGAGGCATAAAATTGTTAGATCAGAAGGTGTTCATGAGAAAATGTTGATGGCATAAGACTATACAGGGTCCAATGTGAAGGGAAAGTGTGAAAAAAAGAGCCAAATGTACACAAATGAGCTAAATGCATAAAATCATGATAAATATGGTACAACTAGTTGACTTACACCAAAAAATAGGTATCTACATAATGCCTCACTTTAATGTCCATGTGTTTATGCTTATCAAAATAAAATAAAATAAAAATAAGTGTATACTTGAGCATTACCTAAAAGGGATATATGAATAAAGACTATGTTTTTTTGGAATGAATCACCCATGCATAAAACTATCAAATTTGAAGGTGTTCATAGCAAAATGTTAATGACACAAGACTATAGAGGGCCCAATGTGAATGGAAAGTGTGCCAAAAAGATCTAAATGTATAAAATTAATCCAAATGCATAAAATCATGATAAATATGATGCAACTACCTGACTTATACCAAAATATAGGTGTCTACATAATGCCCCATTTTGATATGCATTTGTGTATGTTTATCAATGTAAAATAAAGATAAGTGTATATTTGAACATTACCTGAGAGGGATGGAGAAATGAAGACTTTGTGTTTATTAGAATGAATCACCCATACTCTAATGTAAATAACTTGAATGTACCTATAAAAAAATGAATGCATATAATATATCAATGCCTAAATAAATTGCTACTAATATAACCAAATGAAATAAGTGAAACTAAAAAATGAGAAAAGGAACCAATACACCTTGTGGTTGCGAAACATGTTTCCACTTTAGAAATTATGGAATGAAATTGAGCATCGATTATCCCAATCATGTAGCAAATAAGTTGAAAACCAAAAAATGAAATTGAAAATTAAAACCCAAAATTGGAAACTAAAAATTTGATCATATTCCATAGGGCAAGATATAATTCTTGGTCAAATAAGAAGACAAATGGTACATGTAACTTGTAACTTTTAAATTGTACCCTTACAACTATTTGGAATCTTTAACCACACATAAAATAAGTTAAATGCATGCCCCCTTTTTGAGGTGAGGAATCTTCCTACAAATAATTCATCTCAAAATAAAGAGTCATGTGCACCATGTGTAACATAGATAGGAATAAATGTTTTTATAATAATAAAAATCATATTTTTAAACATGTGTATGTAGATGTTTTAACCTTTTAGGACTTAACAAGTGTAAATCTTATGTTTTTTAAAGAGTTGAGTATGGTAAATTGGGGTAATAATATGTAATAAATATAGCCACTAATTTGTTATAGAATTGATTAACTTTGACCTTTCTAAAAATAGTAATAAATAGTACAATTAAGAACTTAACTGGAAAATAACTAAGATAGATGATTTATAGGATGAAAACTAAGGTATAATTTATTATGAGTGTCAAAAATAGGATCTCGATGTCATAACCCCTCCCAGACAATAGCACCTTAATTGGATAGTAGCACCATTATTAGAAATGTGTCGGTAGTGTCCCTATATTAGTAGTAGTGTCCTTTATACGAGACTGTCTTGAGCTTTTGGATGCACCTATGTCTGGATTTTGATTTTTGTTTCTACGTGCACAAGTTTTGAAACCATGTATATTTTTTGTTTTGACTAAATTTGTGAGTAAACCCTAATTATCCATGTTGTTATGGCATCTAATTGATACAAGCTAAACGTGTGTTTTTTAGTGGGGTGGGTTGGACATCCTTAACACCCCATTATGATGAGATTTGCCTACATACCAATACTCCAAGGAGGGATCAAGCCCAATTTAGTTATCCCCACCTAAGTATTGGTGAAATTTTAAGTGAATCTAGTATAATAGTGGACTTGAGTGCTTTGAATGTGTTTGAGATTATAAATATGGATAATTTGAGCTTAGGAATGTTGTATATGGTAGTATGTAGAAGTAGGATAGATCTAATATGGATTGATAACCTTAATTTTGTATAATTTTTTTTGAGTTTAAATGTGTATTTTGCATTTAATTTCCATCTAGTGGTTAGAGGGATAAAAAAGATGTATTTATATTGCTATGATGCTTGTGTGGGTTTTAAAAGAGGTCTAGGTCAACCCTAGGAGGTTTTAGATTTGAGAAGATATCTATTTGTGAAAAAGAGAGGGAAAGGACATTATCACCATTATTGGGACATTAGAACCATGTGGTGCTATTTTCATTATTATGGTGTTAGTGTCCAAATGGTTGAACACTAGGCACGAAGGGTTAAGATGTAATAATGAGGGTTTAGGACTAATTTAGGGATGACTAGGGATGCTTGTAGCCTACACATATGTTGGATAAGTGTGATATTAGGCTCTAAGATAGTTCTATATCTGATCTAGTGATATGTAGTCTCAATTATCACTCTTAGTACTCAAATACTACTTTTAAATGATTACATTTACCTCCCCTTTATTCTATAAATGCAACAAAGTGAAATGACAAGGGTAAAATAGAAAGAAGTGTACCTAAACTTACCTAAGAGGTGAAGCCCATGAATTTGGGTCTAATTATGTGAAGCATGATCTAACACATTTCCTACAAGTGAAATTTGAATAAATTAGTCCTTAATTAAGAGATATCAAAATCAAATAATAAACTGAGTAAAGAATTAAAATTGGGTAAAGAGATAGGAGAGAGGAAAAGAATTATTACACCTCACTGGATACATGAACCAATGCATAAACCTAGTGACTATTGGAAAAAAATGTTCTAAATAAAAAATATTTACTTACATGTACTAGGTCAATCGATGTTCTTCTTGCCTTGATGATGTAATGTATCATCCTAGAGAGGTCTTGGTAGGGTGTTGTGATGATTCAGGATCTTATTGCAGTGATCAACCCAATGGGTAATATATAAGGTTGTGTGGATGGTTAATCATGTTCAATATCATGAAATAATGCTATTATAATCTCCATTGTTCCTTCAAGGAGGAAATTTTGTGTTTTGCCCCAAAACCATGCATTTTCCCAAGCTTGGTGCCATAGTTGTTTCAAGTCTGCATATGAGCACAAGGTTTCAAGGTATAAAATTTGGCATGGGACATCATGTTATCTTATCCAATTTTAATAAAATATTTCCCAATATTTTTCATACATGTAAAGGTCAAAAAATCCATTTTTTAGTTTTCTGGGCCTAGAGAGCTAAGAGAGGCCTAGAGTGTCAGAAGAGAGGGGGTGACAGCAGTACTTTCCTTGAGATTTAGGACCTTAAATTTTTATTATATTTGGGGGAATGGGTTATATCTATAAATATCTCTCATTTTCCTTAGTTCATCTCTATAACTCAAGAACCATCATCAAAGCCAAAATTGGTTTTAAACCCTTCTTAACCCCTCAAAACTTGGTTTTGAGAAAACTTTCCCTTTTTTGGGTATTTTTGATACAAAAAAAAAGTTGTGTGAGATATTTTGATGAATATTTGACATTTATACACATTAATTCATTAAATTTTATATGAAAAAATTGTAAAAGTACAAGTTGGCCGAATTCAGGGTTTTGGCATGCAAATGTCGATAGTCAAAAAAGGAATTTTTGAGGCATTTAAAGGGTTTAATGGTAAAATATAATGATTTTATAAGTTAAATGGTTACTTATATGTTATAAAAAAAATTAATTAGGTATTTATACCTCATAAATCTCAAGATACACCTTTTTTTTCTCTTTGTCTCGTAATTCATAATTTATAACTGTGCTCGGGAGCAAAAAATGAGTTTTGGGGCATCTAGAGGTACAATCAAGTTCTAAAATTTGGTAAAATTGGTTATCATGAGTTTTTTTAGATATATATAATCTTGTTTTGGTAAAAAATAAGTGTAAGTACCTATTATTTTTACACAGTCCTATGTTTGTCTGTTGAAGAGAACATGGAGTATTGTGGCAATTTTTAGTCCTTGATGCATGTTTTGAGTTTTTCACATGATATTATGGATTGATCAGGTGTATTAATCAGATAATATGTTTTAAATTTCCAATAAATCTCAAAAAAAAATTATAATGGTCCAAATAATGGTAGAGGAGGGTTATCAAAGAGAAAAATCAAGTTCTCATATCTCCATTAATGGAGTTTTTGCTCAAAACCAAGTCTTAAAGTGGGAATTTTAGGGGTCAAATGGGAAATTAATTGGATTAAAAGTGATAAATATTTATTATTTATAACCTAATAGTGATGATCACATAATTCAAATAGGTCAAAAGACTCTTAAAGGGCTTGAACTAGCCAAGAACACCATGAGAGCCAACAAGCCTAAAAGTGCCAAAATCTTCCCAAGTGAGTATAATGAGAAGTTGATGGAAAATGAGGATAAATATGATCCAAAAATAAGTTTATACCTCACCAAAATATTCATAATAATTAAATTATTCCATGGAAGACCTCAGACATGCAGAGAGACCCCAAAGCCAATGCATGTCTTGAGAAGGCTAGTGATGGATTAACAAGTGAATAATCAAGTTTTGATCCTTTTTAGGTGTTCAAGAGAATTTTTAATCCATTTATAACATTAATTAAATTATAAAATCATACAAATATCTCTTAAAATCCATTTTATATTGAATTTTGGCTCTTGGCCTCTTTTTCACTCTCTTAGCCAAGTGCAGTCTTAGAGCTCGAAGGTCAAGTTTCACTTGCTTGGCACGTATCATAGAGGTTGCATGGGGGGATAAGGAGTTAGGTAAGGTTGATTTAGGTTTTTATATTCCCATTAAATTCATTTATTCATCAATTAATACCCATTTTTTTATTAATAATCATTAAGAATCTTGCCTGCTCTCAAACCTTAAAATTACCTTTTTGCCACCTGAGAAGCCAAATTGTTTTGAACATTTATCACACATGGGAAATATTTAGGACCTTAAATTTGGAGGATATTTTTGAGACTAATTTTAATCCATAAAATTATTCTCATTTTCCTTATTTCATCCTCAAAATTAAATAACCATCATCAAAGCTAATTACAGGTTTTAGCTTGCCTAGCCCTCTCAAAAGACCAATTTTACCCAAAACCTCTTGAAACCTCCTAAATTTCCCTCAAATTGTCTAAGAAACATATTAAAACATTAATAAACTCACATTATCACCTTATTGACCCATTTTAAAAATAAATTTGGCACGTGTGGGCTTTCTTGAGGCCTAAAATGGCTAAAATTACAAGTTTTGAAGGTTTTCAATATAGTTGACCTCCATTAATGGAGTCATGAAGATTCAGGTATATTTGAAGACCATAAATTTTCAATTAAGCATCATATGGCATTTAAAATACCTTGGAAGGTCATAATCAAACTTTTAGGGGCATTGGCAAGCTTAAGGGTGAAGACTCTCATGGTAGCCTAGGCTCCTAAGGGGTCTCTAATGGTCAAGGTGCAGGTTCAAAGGGATAAGTACGGGTTCCATGGTGTTACATTTTTAGGTGTAGGAGGTAAAAATGCTTTTTTCAAATTGAATATACTCTCAAATTACTTTATGGTCTTCTAATAATTTGAACTAACCCTCAAGGTTAGTCAAACATCAAGTGCCAAGATCATTAACCATGTGCCAAGTAACTTCTAAAAGTACAAGTGGGAGAGTTGGGAGGATGGAGGAGAAACTTGGAGCATTCAATGAGACTTATATAAGTTTGAAAACTTTCCTCATGTTAGTGGAGTGTGACATCATCATCCTCAAAGTTGTTCATCTTCTAGTGTCTTTCTAGGCTAATGAGAAGGCTTGGAGACCCTTTTTGACCTTTAGAGGTTAATTTGTTGAGAGAAGATCAGTGCTTAATTAATCCAAATTTGGTTTAGACTCCATGGAATGTGGTTGAGCTTCATTTATATAATTTTGAGAGCTTCTTTCTCCTCTTTTCTCCTCTTTCTTCTATTTAATAGACTTATTCTCTTCACTATAATCATGCTCCTTATTTTGGTATGGCATAGCCCTATCCATTTTTGTAATAACACCCTTTTGAAGCAATAAAACAACTTATTTTTCATACTTCTTTGCTTGCAACTAGTGATATAGTCAGTTTGTGCATGATTGATTTGTGTAAAGGTGTCTTTCCTTGGTAATTATCCATCTTTCCTGCCTTTTGTTAGGTTTTCCACCATTGTTGCAGGTCTAAAACTTTTATTTTTAGTCATTAGTGAAGGTATTGTGTGACTTTCATACTTCATCTCTTACCTAGTGGGCCTAGTCTTAGAAATATTAATGCAAAAATGGCATGTTTGAGAGGTTGTGTGAGTGAGGATTATCTTTGACCTTCTTTAGTGTTAGTTTCATGAAAATTGGAGTGCTTTTAAGTTTGGTGCACTACCTTGTTTATGTTTTTAGTCATCCTTTACAACCCTTCTATCCCTTTTCCAAGTAGAATCAATAGTTTAGGTGATCCATCCAAAGGAAGTCAACCTTCTCTGGAGGTTCAACCCCATCATAGGATACCCACACCCTGGGATTGTTCTCATTTTGTATCCAAGAGTGAAATAGCCTAAGAAACTCTCCCACAAGGGTGAAATTATATACTACAATAGTTTTTGGCATGCCCAATGGGACCCATGTTGTTTAATGAGTAAAAATGTTTGGTGTTCTTTTCATCCAATCAGCCTTTGGATGCATGTGTAAAAACACTAATGGTGACTCCAAGTATTTATCAACTAGTATAAGTAGCCCAAGTGCCTGATCATTGTTATTTGGTATGTATTATCACTCACTTGATCAATATGCATGTTCTTTTCTCCCTTATCCTTCATATCAGATTAGTAATATTATGGCTTTACCCCAAGTGGCTCTCAAGATTCAATGTATCAGCCTTTTCAAATTTTGTCTCTCTTTAATCAATTAAAAAAGAGTCTTAGAGAAATAAGACTTGATTTTAATATAGAATTGAGAGAGAGTGATAGGGTGAAAGAGTGTTATGGGTAGCAAGAAAATATTGAAAACCAAGATTTTATTTGGGAACAAGATTTGAGGTTTTAGGAAGAGTGATTGGTTAGGCAAGACCAAGCTAGAAAATAAAATTACTATTAGATGTTCTTAAGAAAGAGAGCAGCTAATCCTAGACCCCAATTGCCTTCACTTACCCCTATTTATGCTCAAATTCAACCCCCTAGTCAACCTTTTCAAAGCTCATCTTTATCAAGAGTCAAGTAAATCATTATAGACCATGGGAGATCAATCATGAAGGTGAATGTAGAGGTATCCCTTTGCAAAGAGTTACCCATCCATGCCATGAATAGGATAAGGGACTTCTTGAAAGAGTTTTGGAATGTGTGGGTAGCCATTAAAGAGGGAGATTATCTATAATTTGAGAAGAACTAAGTAAATTAATGGATACTTTCAATAAAGGAGATGTTGACTCATTGGAAGGATGAGCATGTCAAACCCAAACCCATCAGTTTTGCATCTCCTACCCCTACACCCATTCCCACTCAATATTTTGAAACCATCTCAACTTGGACACCATCCTACATCTTAGACCCTGACTATTTCATGCCCTCTCTTGTGAAACCATCCTATCCTACACCCATTAAAGAAAAAGAGAAGGTGGTTGTACCCTATACATCTCCCTCATGGAAATCAGTTAAGGAGAGCATTGACAAGAAAGAGGAGGTACTAGTTGAGGCAATCCAAGAATCAGTCTTGGAGGAGGAGGAGTTAGTTGATCTAAAAGTAAATCAATTAATCATATCTCAACTCAATGATTTTATTCTACAAGATTTTAAAGACTCTCTCTACCTTACCCAAAAACCACCTAAAAGAGCCTTCAAAGTCCCTAGTTGGAAGGATAGTCTCCTAATTTACAAGTAAGGTGAAATTTTTCACCCTCCCACCATCTCCCTCTTAAATAAGGGACCTATTATACCAATCCATGGTGAATAATAAAGGCTTTACAAGTTGTAAATGATAGAGCCACAAACAGGCCCTCAAGATATTACTATGAATGAAGAAATGGAAGACCAAAATGAGTTTACAAAGGATGACCAATCACAAGAGGTAAAGTCAATTGAAGGTAGTACTGATGATTTCATACTTGAAAGTATGTGTATTTAGGTTACATCTAAGAGCAAAACATATTTTGATTTGTTTCAAGAGCTTCCATTTTGTATGGTTGAAGATGAGGATTAACAAGGTGTAGAAATTGATATGGTTACAACAATCAATCAATCATTTGATCATGTTAAAGAGATTTCAAATGAGCAAAAGAAAGAGATAGATGAGTAGTTATTAGAATATATTGGTGAGATTGAGGATATTGATACAGTAGACTTGTAACTAGATGTCCTCAATGATGCTTCAAATGTGCAAGAAACGGTTGAATAAGGTAACTATGAAGACTTGTTTGAAGTGTTGGAAGCAAGATATATGTTGTTGTTAGGTAATTATGAGCTGACTAAGGTAATTAGAGGTAGTCTTGGTGGCCCAATCAGTGAGTTAGAAGTGGTGTATGAACAAGTGACAACTTCTCAAGAGGCTAATGAGATCTAAATATACCACTTCAATTAGTCATGAGTGAATAAGGTTTTAGCAATTGATCAATCACAAGCTGAAGTGTCACTTGAAGATAGTACTAATTTTTTTAGGTTTGAAGAATATTTTTCAAATCAAGAGCCTCAAATGACTACCCATCCTAAAAATGACCAAGAGGAAGCTACCTTTTAATATGAATTGGAACTCTTTGGCCTAAGCCTGGATAGTCAACCTTCACATTCAAAAGAGCCATAAAGTGAGAAGATTGTAATTAATCCTATAGTCCAACATGAATCAAGATTGGAAGACTTAGACCAACATCTCTACATTGGAGACATGTTTGTCCCTTTTCATCCACTTGAGAGCATGCCAAAAAGATTGACAATCAAGTAGCCTAATGTAAGATTGATACCCAATCATGCTCTCTCATACCATGACCCATATCATGAAGGAGGTGATCCAAAATATCTTCCATTTGATCTAGGTGGAAGGTATTTTGGATCACCTCCTATTGTGTTTTTCCCTTCCTTTAATTGTCTTGTACACATTTCCTTTTGTTGTGTTTCCCTTCTCTAAGTGCCTTATGCACAGTGTTGGTTTTGTTTCTTGATATCTTTGTTGCTTAAAGAGGAATTTTTTATAAGTGGACAACCTTGTATCAATTTCATATCATTTAGGAAAGAGAGTCTTGTGACCCTATAATCCCAATGGATAGGTTTCAAGCCACTAATATGTTTCATAACAGGCATTCAGTCTTGGGTGGTCACCAAAAATGTTGGCTGAAATTGGAATACATATAAAAAAAATCTTACATTTACTAGTCCATTCCAATAGAAGAATCAATTCTCTTCTTTCCTTGATGACTTGTCTCCTTCTAATCATGCCTTGATGATGTAGTGTACCTTCCTAGAGAGGTCTTGGTAGGGTGTTTTGATGTTTCCAGATCTTATTTCAGTGACAAACACAATAGGGAAGAGATAAGGTTGTGAGGATGGTGAATAATTATCAATATCATGAAATAATTCTATTGGAATCTCCATTTTTATCTCAAGGAGGAAATTTTGTGTTTTGCCCCCCTAAACCATGCATTTTCCCAAGCTTGGCACCATAGTTGTTTCAAGGTTCACATATGAGAACAAGGTTTTAATGTATAAGTTTTGTCATCGGACATCATATTATCTTCTCAAAGGTGAATCAAACATGTCCCAATAGTTTTCATACATGTAAAGGTCAAAAAAACTATTTTTTAGTTTTTTAGGCCTAGAGAGCTAAGAGAGACCTAGAGTACCAGAAGAGAGGGCAGTAATAGTAGTATTTTAATTGAGATTTATGAAATTAAATTTTTAGGATAGTTAGGTTCATAATTTATATCCATAAACCTCTCTCATTTTCCTTATTTCACCCTTATAATTCAAAAACTATTATCAAAGCCAAAATCATTTTTAAACCCTTCTGAAACCCTCAAAGTTTGGTTTTGAGAGAATTTTCACATTTTTTGGGATTTTTGATACAAATAAAACTTTTTTTGATATATTTTGGGTCATATTTGACCTTTATACACCTTCATCCATCAAATTTTAGAGGCAAAAAGTGGAAAGTTTAAGTTAGCTGAATTCAAGGTTTTGGCATGCAAATATAGATAGTCAAAAAAGGCATTTTTTAGGCACTTAAATGGTTTAATGGTCAAATATAATAATTTTAAAAGTTATAGGGATAATTATAGGTTTCAAAAAAAATTAATTAGGTCTTGATACCTCATAAATCTCAAGATACACCTTTTTATTTCTCCCTGTCTCGTAGTTCACAATTTCTGAGTGTGTTCAGGAGTAGAAAAATGAGTTTTGGGGCATCTAAATGTACAATAAAGTTATAAAATTTGGTAAAGTTGGTGATAATGAGTTTTTTTAGATATATATAAAATTTTTTTTAAATAATTAGTTTAATTACCTATTATTTTTACACAGTCCGATGTTTGTCTGTTGAGGAGAACATGGAGTATTGTGGCAATTTTTAGTCCTTGATGCATGTTTTGAGTTTTTTCACATGATATTATGGATTTATAGGTGTATTAATTATATAAGAGGTTTTTAATATCAAATAAACCTCATAAAAACTATATAATGGTCTAAATAATGTCAAAGGAGGGTTATTAAAGAGAAAAATTAAGTTCTCATATCTCCATTAATAGAGTTTTTGCTCAAAACTAGGTCTTAAAGTGAGAATTACAAGGGTAAAATGGGAAATTAATGGGATTAAAATTGATCAAGAGTGTGAAGGATAAAATAATAATTATGATCACATTAAAATAGGCTAGGATACTCTTAAAGGGCTTGAACTAGCCAAGAACACCATGAGAGCCATAAGCCTAGAAATGCCAAAATCTTCCCAAGTAAGTATAATGAGAAGTTGAAGGAAAAGGAGGATAAATATGGTCCAAAAATAAGGTTATACCTAACCCAAATATTTTTTATCAGTCAAAAAGTCCATGGAATACCTCAAACGTGCAGAGAGACCCCAAAGCCAATGCATGCCTCGAGAAGGCTAGTGATGGATTAACAAGTGACCAATCAAGTTTTGATCTTTTTCAGGTGTTCCAAAGCATTTTTCATCAATTTAAAATATTAATTACATGTTAAAATAATATAATTATCTCTTAAAATCCATTTAAGGTCTAATTTTGGCTCTTGGCCTCTTTTTCACTCTCTCAGCCAAGTGCAATCTTGGAGCTCGAAGGTCAAGTTTCACTTGCTTGGTATGTGTCATAGAGGTTGTATGGGGGGATAAGGAGTTAGGTAAGTTTGATATATTTTTTTATATTATCACTCAATTCATTTATACATATATTAATATATTTGTTTATATGAACAATCATTAATAAGCTTGCCTACTCTCAAACCTTCAAATTGCCTTTTTGCCACCTGAGAAGCTAAATTATTTTGAACATTTATCGCACATGGGAAAGAGTTAGGACCTTAAATTTTAAATATAGTTTTGGGCCTAAGTTTAATCCATAAACCTATCTTATTTTACTTATTTTACCCTCAAAATTTGATAACCATCATCAAATTTAATTGTAGGTTTTAGCTTGCCTAGCCCTCTTAAAAGACCAGTTTTGCCCAAAACCTCTTAAAACCTATGAAATTACCCTCCAATGGTCCCAAAAACATATTAAAACATTAATAAACTCCTATTATCACATTTTTAACCCATTTTTAAAATAAATTTGGAATGTGTGGGCTTTCTTAAGGCCCAAAATTGCAAGTTTTGAAGGTTTTCAACATAGTTGACCTCCATTAATGGAGTCACAAAGAAATAGGTCTATTTAAAGACCATAAATTATCAATTAAGCATTACATGGCATTTAAAATACCTTGAAAGTTCATAATCAATATTTTAGGGGCATCGGCAAGCTTAAGGGTGAAGACTCTCATGGTGGCCTAGGCTCTCAAGGGGACTCTAATGGTCAACGTACAGGTTCAAAGGGATAATTACAGGTTCTATGGTGTTCCATTTTTATATGTGGGAGAAAAAAAGGTTTTTGTCAAAGTAAAAATATACTTAAATTATTTTATGGTCTTCTAAGCATTTGAACTAACCCTCAAAGTTAGTCAAACATCAGGTGTCAAGATCACTAACCATGTGCCAAGTAACTTCTAGAAGTACAAGTGCGAGAGTTTGGAGGATGGAAGATAAAATTGGAGCATTCAATGAGACTTCTAGAAGTTTGAAAACTTTCCTCATGTTAGTGGAGTGTGACATCATCATCCTCAAAGTTAATCATCTTCTAGTGTCTTTCTAGGCCAATGAGAAGCTTGGAGACCCTTTTGACATTTGGAAATTAATTTGTTGAGATAATATCAATTCTTAATTAATCCAAATGTGGTTGAGACTCCATATAATGTGGTTAAGACTCCATAGAATGTGGTTGAGCTTATTTTATTTAATTCTAAGATCTTCTTGCTCCTCTCTT
Source organism: Torreya grandis (assembly GCA_037957365.1). Taxonomy (NCBI): domain Eukaryota; kingdom Viridiplantae; phylum Streptophyta; class Pinopsida; order Cupressales; family Taxaceae; genus Torreya; species Torreya grandis. The sequence continues at coordinate 133,657 of JARHVA010003575.1, forward strand.
CTCCTCTTTCTTCTATTTAAGAGACTTGTTCCCTTCATTGTAATCATTCTCCTCATTTTGGTATGGCATAACCCTACCCATTTTTATAATAAAAACCTCTTCAAGAAATAAAACAACTTATTTTGCCTACCTCTTTGCTTGTAACTAGTGATCTAGTCAGTTTGTGCATGGTTGCTTTGTGGAAGGGTGTCTTTCCTTGGTAATTCTCCATCTTTCTTGCCTTTTTACAAGTTTTACACCATTGTTGTAGGTCTAAAACTTGGTTTTTGGTCATTAGTGAAGGTATTGTGTGAGTTTAATACTCTTCCATACTTCATCTCTCACTTATTGGGCCTAATCTTATAAATATTAATCTAAAAATGGCATGTTTGAGAGGTTGTGTGAGTGAGGGTTACCTTTGAGCTTCCTTAGAGTTAGTTTCATGCAAATTGGAGTGTCTTTAAGTTTGGTGCATCACCTTATTTATGTTTTTAGTCATCCCTTACAACCCTTCTATCCCTTTTTCAAGTAGAATCAATAGTTTAGGTGATCCATCAAGAGGAAGTTGGTCTTCTCCAAAGGTTCAACCCCATCACAGGATACCCACAGCCTGGGGTTGTTCCCATTTTATATCTAGGAGTAATAGAGCCTAAAAAACTCTCCCATAAGGGTACAATTCTATGCTACAACATGTGTGTGCATGTATATAGTGATCAATCAGTGAATAGCTTAGACTGAGTTGATGCTTGCTCAATCTTCATGTGTGGGTGGCTCATGAACTTAATCTAGTTTTGACACCATCATTACCCACCCCTATTTAGATGATCATGACTTGTAAATAACTTAGATTAGATTGATGGTGTGTCCAACCTTCTCATGTAGGTGGCTCAATAACTCAAGTAGCATATGACTCTATCAGTTCCCACCCATGTTTAATACATGCATTTAAAACTGAAATTGCACTATGTAACTAGAAATATCTAACTAGGTATGTCAACTTTATAGCCACTCAATTATATTAGGCAACTTTGGAACACTTAGGAATGCCAACCATTACAGATGGAGTAAGGCATGAAATTGGTGTGCAACCTAGAATATGATGTCATATGTACACAACATATATAATGACATGGAATTTGTTATTCCATCTAATCAACCGATGTGTAAGTGAGCATAAAAAAATAATTTACCACACACATGTCCCCAAATATGATATCTGAGAATATGGATTCTAGACTAAGTTGTAATAAGCTATATTTGTGTATTTGAACTGAATATAGGAATGATCATGCTACATATGATGCCTCTACTCTGATTAAATTGGTATGAATCTGAGTTAAATTGGTATGAATCTAAGCTAAATTGGTATGAATTTGAATAAAATTGATAAATTTGTTATTGAACCTATTCAAACATATACTATACATGTACCTTTTTAGCCAATCTGGGTTTTTATAAAATTAAGGCTACTAGATAGTAGTGTCATGTCTTGGATAGTAGCATCATTATTAAAATGTGATTTTAGTGTCCCAATTTGGGTGTTAGTGCCCTTTTAGTCTAATTTATGTGCAACCATACTGCTCACTGTGTCACTATTTTCCCATTGTGTTTACCTGAGTCTAGTTTTTTCAATTTGAGCTTGTGTGCTCAAAATGTACTATGAATGCATTATAGGATCCTAATATATGTGATAAACCCATATGAATTCCCCCTCTTTTGAGTAGAGTTATTGACCCTGTGCAATAACTATCCTCAAAATAAAAAGCTTTACAAAACGTCTATTAGTCAGAAAATATATGATATCTATGTAATAATCCAATATAATATGCATACATAACATCAGAATGTAATATAATTTGAGCATAAGTTTGTAATTTAAGATTTTTGTCATGTCTAGCATTCACAAGGGTATCAAAATAGATATAACAATGTATGTAATAACAAATTTGAGTAATAATTGAGTAGCTACCAAGGGGGATGGGGCACAATGTCCATCAAGGCACCCAAGTAGGAAGGGGAGACGCATGCGGTCCCTCATGGAATCTAAAATTGGAGTGTGTAATAATAAATAGACAAGTGTCATGTCTATGATGCATATAAGAAATCATAATACAATACACATGAGGCATGCAAAGTAGGCCAAGGGGTCATAATATAAGGGACATAGGCACATGTCACTAAATATGAGAAAATAAGACATATAAGGACATGTTCAAATGTCCACATACACAAGCAACAAGCAAGTTGGTGTAGAGCCACACAGAAGGATGTGTTTAAATGTCTACATACATAATCAAGAAGGCATACACAAGGACATGGGCACATGTCCAAAGCATACATATTGTAAAAAAAAGTGGTGTAGAGCCAAATATTAATGACATATTCAAATGCCCTCAAATATAAAGAGCATAGAGACACAATCAATTCTAAACCAAGAAAGTTAGAGAAGAAAGTATACATGAACATGTAATACAAATCTATGTAAGAACTAAAATGTATATATGGTGAGTCTAAAGTGGTCATAGCTGGCAAAAATCTAAGTGTCAAATGATCAATATCAAGATATAACAATGTTAAATCTATGATGTAGAGGTTATAAATATGTAACCTAGTAATTTAAATTGTTTATAGGGTGCTTCAAAATGGGTGAATGTGTTGAATGAAGAACCCATGTATCAGTGCATATGCCGTCAATGGGTAGATAATAGAAAATCTAGAGTAGTGTATTGAATCTGAGTCCTATAGCAATATGTAAACACTCAACAAGAACAAGTTAAGCATGTATGTTTGATAAAATCAATTATACTAAGATAAATATCATATGTAGTATCTGACAAATATAAGTAGTGTAAACATAACAATGCATACAATCTATAATTTTTATGTTTATAGAGAAAATATTTGAATGTTTTTGTGTTTTTTGAAATATTATGTTATTTTTGTATTTTTTGGATATAAGATATGTACAAGTGACATGAAAATGAACTATGTACAAGGAGTAAGAGAAAATGAAAGTCTATACAATAAGGTAGGAACACTACTAACCGATGAGTCTCATGGGAGACTCACTATAAATGTGGTATGTGTCAAATAAAGGAACTGTGATTGTGTGTGTAATATGTGTGAGGAACCTTCTACACAGATTTATGAACTACAAAAAATAAATAAACTTTGGAAAATAACTCAAAATAACCTTTAGATCATAGGCCACTTTGAGGGTTCAACCTCCTTTGAGCAAGCTCAATATAATTATATTTATGGATGCCTTAATTGGGCCTCAACACTTACTTAAATACTAAATCTATTCTAACAACTATTACTTCCCATGTATGTGGGATAATTCAAATGTGCTAAAGGGATGACTTACAAATCATATGCATCCATAGTGACTAATACCTTAATAATACAAAGAGAAGGGTATCACATGAGTTCCTAATAAGATGAAAGGGTAATTGTGGTCCTAAAATCTATTGCACTGAGTGATCTATATCTTCCCATGCCTATGGAGTGATGCTAAGAATATGTGACACTGGATGTGGTGTCCTATGAATTATAGGGGTCTTAAGGACCCATTTGGTAGAAGACATTATAGGTGACATAGGTCCCCTATGTTGAGAACCTTGAGAACTTAATAAGACTAATCTCAAAATAAAGTGAGGAGAGGAAGACCCTCTATAATCTGTAACATATCTCTAATGCAGGGGCCTCTCTAATAACGGTCTTCATGGGAGAGTATGTATATGAAAAAATATTATAGGAGTATACCTCACTACACTAGTGGCTCCACTAAAGTCTATGGTGTATCAATAGGAACTATGCTAAGAGTTTTAACTAGTAACTGTGTTGTAACTAATAATTATGTTATAACTAGTAATTGTGATGTAACTGGTAATTATGATTTAACTGCTTATAGGATAGATTGAGGATAATCATGTAGAAGAACCCCAATTATGACCACCTGATTTGCATGTATATATTTTAGGCATTTATTAATTATGGATGGGATGGCTTGTAGTTATTGTATTCATGGCCTACCAAGTAACATGTCAAATACACCTACACTAGGTACTACTAAGAATCTAGTGGCCACTTGTGTTGGTCTAACCTGTAGTGAAAGTACAATCTCCCTAATGGGGCTCTAAACATGACCACTAAAACCACTAATAATTGTGTCTATAAGAGATATATCCTTCTCTAAATTCCCAAAATGTTATATAAGTGTGATAGTGTACATGTTAATACTTGACCTATTATCAACCATATCACTCTGCATAGGATGATGATCTATATAGGCTCATACAAAGAGTGCATATATATTTGTTTCATCATTAATAATATTCTACTCTAAGAAAGTGATGAGTGGTATAGCTAAAAATAAAGTATGGTACACACCAATGATATTTTTTAGTGGGTGTGCCTCTTTTGTAGTAGTGTGATATGATGTTGGTGGTGGATGTGCCCGATACATGTCGTGAACACTTGAAGTGCTTTTAGCCTCATTTTTTGAAACAGATCTGAGAATATTTTCAATGTCTTAGCTTTTATTTGTTGTACTTTAGGTTCCTTTATGGGTGTTTCCACATTAATAATGTTAGCCTCAATCAAATTTGTATCTTATGTTTCAATATGATACATCTCTTTGTTATATAGCCTGGTGCCCTATGATATTCATAGAATACATTAGAATCATATTTATTTGGAAGATGTCATGTCATATCAACATATTTGATAGGAGATAGAGATAGGACATTACATTCTAAGAGTTGTTTTAAAACACGTGTTGAAAATTATGGAAGGTTGGTGAAAACTCTGTATTGAGGAGATGACAAAACAAGGCAAGGAGATGGATCTAAATCTAAATTAATTTTGGAATTTTTATCACTCTTATTTTTAGTGGCCCTTATATTATAGAGGCTTACTATAACTCTTAGTAGTTGATTCTGATCCACTTGTATATTTTAGTTTGCCCATAGAGAGAAGCTTGACTTCTCTTTCTTTCACTGTGTGGCACAAATTTGTGAAGGTTGGAAACTTCTTAAACAAGATATCTTCATGTAATTATGGTAGAAGACTCTATTTTAAGATGATCTAAAGCTCTTTATCTGTCATGGGGATAGTTGATTTTTCTAATATAATCTTATATTGTAAGATGAATTCTGCAATAGGCTCATTTGATTTTTATTTCAATTATGCAATTTGAGCATATGAGATATTGTAATTGATGTTTATGGAGAAGTTGTTGAGCTTATTTTTTGACACCCCTCCTTTTATTTTCAAGATAAGTACTTTTTGATGATTTTGTCATATCGATGACATTGTCGTAATAGCTACAACTACTAGTTGGGGCTCTTAGTTCATTATGTCATTTAAATATGTAGTTTATGTTGAAATGTTTATCATGACTCTATATATGGTGAAATTATTGCTCTACATTATAAGTGGATTTGAAATAATTTATGGATTTAATGAAAAAATAGATATATACATATTATTAGAATTCATGTTTATGAGTATCAGTTAAGGAACAAATTCAAAATCTTTGTGATATATATAAGATCATCAAACAAATAGCATTTTTTGATTAAGAGTTATATATAAAGTGCTCAGGATGATTTTGATCATTGTTGAATGAATTATATTTATGGATTATAAAGTCATCATAAGTATTGTTGAAGTTATGGTTTATTTTTAACAATATTTATGAGTTATTTTGGTAACCTAAGTATTTCTAAGGGTCTTATTTTAAATACTTTGATAAAGTATTTATATTTTGGTATGGGTCAAAGCTTATAATATCTTTGAATTATAGGTGGTCTTTTACAAGGTTAAATGTCTATTGTATCGAAGGTAGTTATATTGAATATGACTTACATGGTTTTTGATAAATGTAAAGGGGGTGAAGCATTACTTGAGTTGGGTCTTGTCTTCAAAGCATGGTTAATGGTTTTAAATAGTAAGTAGCGGTTATTAATGAACCTAGGATTTGGCACATATATTATGATTTGTTTCATTTCCCCATAAATTTTGGCATTTAAGAATGGTGCATTGTGCATCGATCCAAGATTTTTAGGGGAAGGTTTAGTGGTAATAAAGGTCATCACTATTTTTTTCAAAGTTTCTTAAATTTTTGGTGGAGCTAAAGATAAGTATTGACAAACTTGTTATCCAATCTTGTTTCAACACGTAGCCATTTAGTACTTTGAGCTAAAATAGAATACATAAGGTAGAGTTAATTTGATTAGTTGTCATTCTTGATAAGCTTGTGGTAGAAGTGAAGCACTGGATCCGAAGAAAAAATGGAAATTGTAGAATAAATTTGTAGGCAAGGTATGTTTCTATGTCATTTTCATGAGAAGGATAATTATAAGGTTATTGTTAAACTCGAATAAAACCAGTTTAATGAATTTTATTAAAGCTAGTTTTTAAAAATCAACTTGATAGAAGTTGGTTAAATGGTTATGCATTTTGTTGAAGATATTAATTTTAGAGTGGTTTTGAAACATGCAGTATATAAGATGTTGAAGCACAAGAGCCAAAGGAAAAATGGAAATTGTAGAAGAAATTTGTAGGAAAGGTATGTTTCTATGTCATTTTCATGAGCAAGACAATTCTAAGGTATTTATTTTAAACTCGGCTAAAATCAGTACAATGAATTTTATTGAAGTTAGCTTTGAAAAATTAACTTGACAAAAGCTAGTTAAATGGTTATGCATTTTGTTGAAGATATTAATTTTAGAGTGGTTTTGAAACATGCAGTATATAAGATATTATTCTATGAAATTTAAAGTGATGAAATTTTTTCTACATGTCATAAAGCTTTGACAATTTTTTCAAAATATTAGTTATTAAATGACTATGGAATATATAAGTTATTTGTTATGAGACTAAGCAAAATATTTGAGATTTGTTTGAATACTTAATTTTTGTGAAGAATATTTGGGAAATTTGTATATAGTTTATTATAATACAAGTTTGGTCTGAGCAGCAAGGTATTGATTAATACAGAGTTCTTGGTATATTTGCATGCATTTGAGTTTCGAGCTCCTTCTATATGATTAGAATATATTTTGAAACATGCAATTTTGTCATAAATTGTTATGATTGGTTTAGTTGCCAGTGAATAAAATTTGCATAGTGGGTTCATGATGTTGTTTTATTTGGCTTTGAAATTATATAGATCTCTCATCTTTTGACATCAGTACTAGAAATTGAAAGTAGGTTTCGATGTTAAAGAAGAAATTTAGTAAATCTTGAATAAATTCTTGATTTCTCTATTTTTGACATACAACTATGTTAAAAAATTGAGACCACAAGGTTATTGAAAGTTTATGTCTATTAAAGTTTGAAAAATTTAGGTTTACAGGATTTTAAAATAGTTAGTTCTGTTTAAAAATTGAGTTTATCAGTGTTTTTGGTAACAGTGAATGGATTTCATGAGTAATGATTTCAATTTTTAATAGATTATGTCTATCTTGATAATATATTGTTTCAAATTTTAATCTTTATTGAAATTTATTTTTATTTTCAGACATTTAATGGAGTTAGAGATTTGATATGTGGTTTTCAAAAAAAATTGGTTGATATGTTTTATTTTTCATATTTTTAGAATTGACCCTCCCCCAATTTAAATAATAACCATAGAAATCCATAGAGAATAAAACAACCTAACAATAGGGAAACTATTTTTCTCATAGTTCTATGTCTAGAGGTTGTTTTTCTACTGATAGGAGATTTGGTAGGAGTTTCTCCATGCCTTTTAATAGGGGAACTTTTTTTAAAATTCACTTTGATGATGTTGATCTTGTTTTTGGAATGTTTTGAAAGCCTTTCCATTTAATCCTATGAATACTAAAGGTAATCGAGGTTGGAGAAGAACTAATTGGATAAATCATCCATATGGATGTGGAAATTCTAGTGGTTTTCAAAGAATGTAAATCACTTTACAATCAGAAGATAATTTAGTCTCTTGTCATTCTTCTCATCAAGATGAATAGTTTCTTGGACATGACTTATAGTAGGTTGTTAAGTTACACCCTTATCATGAATTAGTACCTTTGAATCAAAAGCTCCCATCTCCTGAACCTACTACTCCATACATCACTTGTTCTAAGATTAATCTTGCATATTTTCCTCATCATCATCTAGAGGAAATAATATTACCATTAAATAAGAAAAGGCAAGAAATTAGTCCTTTAGCATCACCAATAGTTACCAGGATGGTGAAGAAAGTAAAGTTGGAAGTGGATGATGAATAATATGTGAAGTTGATCAAATTATTGGTGACCAGTATGAGTTATACTAAGTACATGATTGATAAGGGTTACCAGTTAATTGAAATGTTATTAGATTCATAGGATGATTGAAAGTTTTCAAAAATAATTTGTTATAGTTTGATACTTGTTAGATACTTATTTTAATTTTTGCTTGACATTGTTTTTACAGTTTAAAAATATTTTTAGTCATTTGATGGTGGATTTTACAGTTAAAACATTTTTAGATATGGATATTTTAGTTTATATTTTAACACATATAGATAAATGTTAGATGTAATAGTTTTCATTTAATTAATTATGTTGTTTCAGATATTTTTGCATAATTATTTTATTTATATGTTTATGATGTTTAAGGGCTCCACCCAATTAGAGTCAATCCCCTTGATTTATTACTTTTAATTTTGATCTTAAGACTTATTTTTAAAGTTTAAAAATGAGTTAGGTAATAATTTAAATTTAATTGACTTAATTAAAGTCAATTAAGTCATAGCCAATAACTAACTAAAAGTCAGTTATAGCCCATTTCTTAACCATCTTTGGAGGAATTGATTATAAAAGAAGATCAAAATGACATAGAAAAGGAGGAACATTACTCAGGTATTTTTGAAAGACTTTTGATTCATTTCAAGTCCATCTTTATACTTATTTTTGTGCAATATCTCTGAGATAAATAACTCTTGTAGATAGACAAAGGACACTTTATCTTACGATTAAGTAACTTGATTAACAAGCACAGGTATATCCATTTTTCATTGTTCAATCTATAAATTGATTATCTAGGAAATGTTAGGTTTAATATCTTATTATGGTTTCATATTTGTAGGCATATGAGCAGAATCTGACTATTTGGTCTAAATATTGATAAACACTTCACTGAGTGCAACATGTTTTTGATCAATTCATATTGTATTGATTGTTATGTTAAAGACTTTTTGTATCAAAAATATTGTTTCTCAATAAAATTTGATTTACTTGATAAGATGACTCTTTCTTAAAAGACTCACAAATCTTTGTTTAATCTTTAGATTATTATTTTAATTTACATCTTAATTTAATGAGTGTTTTATTAAGAATAGTTTGATTTAATTATTTAATTGATTTGATTATTTTTTAACTTAGATTATTTTACTTTCAGTTATTTGTGTTAATTTTTTATTTTTAAGTAACTTAAGTTATTTAGTTGATTTCTTAACTGCTTTTAGTCTTTGGAATAGATTTAGTTTTCTTTCTTTATTTGTTTAGATTAATTATTATTATTAGATTATTTCTTATTTTCATTATAGCTTACTCTTATTGGAATTATTTAAGTGCATAAGATTGATGTTGTTTCTCTTTTTGTTTGTTTTCTTGTCTTTCTTAGATTTAGGTTTTAGATCTCTTTAGAATGTTAGTTGTTATATTTGTCTCTTTCTTTGGTTACCATTTCAATAGTTTGTTTGTATCTTTCGAGTCTTTTTATTTATTTTCACTACATCTCTTTTGATTTAAGCATAACAGATTATAGTAGATATCAATTCATAAATATTATAAGGAACATAAATCTTTCCTTCAATATTTTATCTAATTCATAGACTTTCTCTATCGGATAGGATTGATTACATAATCATATCTATTTCCTTATTTTAAAGAAGAACATTTGATTTTTAAATTAAAAATTAAGTGTTGTTGATTATTTGGCATACTTATTATTATCCCAGATCATTTAAAAACTCCTTTACATATCTTTTAGATCTCTTTTGATCTTTTAGACCAAACTATTATACTAGTACAAACCTTTGAAATAGGCTAAAAAGATGATTCATTAATGTAAAAAAATTAATAATCAACATAAGTGTGCTAAAAACATATATTCCAAAGGATTTAATGCAGTTATAAACTAATTTGGAAGATCATAAAACCACTATAAATAATAATCCTCTAAACTACATAGAAACAACTTAGTAAGGAGTCAATCATTGGACATGTAATCCAAACATATTGCATGAAAAGCTTAGAGATGGTGCTTTGGGTCACCCTTACCATCATACAATGTAACCTTAGGAGCCACAAGTCCATATGGCAAAGGAGTTACCACTATGTGATGTGCCAAAGGTATATGTAAAAGAACATGAGAATCCAAGGCATGTGATGGCCTAGTAGCTCCCTACTCAAGATGTAACACTTTAGCCTACAGAGTATGAACCTCATGCATAAGGGATTATCAATCTAGGGTGGAGGAACCATCCATAAGAGGTGTGTTTTTCACTAAATTTTGTTGACTTACAATTGGTTGTTGTGCTAGCTGAGTTGGCCCCAATGTAGGTGTAACAATGTTATTAGTTGGAGGAGTTGAAGATTGACCATTTTTTGATTTATTCTTTATTTCCATTATGGATTATAGAATTTTTTCATGATCAAGGGGTTATTCTTTAATTCTATCTCATAATATCTATATGTTCTCATCTTTATTGATAATTAGGTTTTCAATGTTAAGTGGAAGAAGAGTGTCTCGATTTACACCTTGTGTATCATCTTGATATTAATTATATTTCTCATATTTGGATGCATTATCATCAAAATACACATGATTAGAGTGTGAAGGATTAATTATAGGAGTTAAAAATAGTCCCTTGTCCATGGTATGAGCTCAAATAGAATGAATTTGAATATGCTTAATAGGATTACCACCTAGCCTAGCACTTCTTCTTAATGGAAGAGAGAGAGATTTTTTAGATGGAATATAGTAAACAAATTAAAATATGGATGTTAAAATAGAATGTATTGAATATAAAAAACTTAAAATAGCCAATGAAAATAGGAAAAATAAGGATACAAACCCTAAGAGCATCTAGGGTTAGGGCTTGAGCAATGTTTGAAGTAAGTCAAGTTCACCAAATATTTTAACCTTTTAAGACTTAACAAGTGTAAATCCTATGTTTATTAAATACTTGAGTATGTTAAATCAAGGTATTAATATTTAATAAATACATCCACTTATTTTTTATAGAATTTATTAATTTTGACCTTTCTAAAAATAGTAATAAATAGTGCAAGTAAGAACTTAGCTAGAAAATAACTGAGATGGATGATCTAGAGGCTAGAAATTGAGGTAGACATTGATCTAAGTTTTAAAAAAAAGGATCTTAATGTTAGAACCCCTATTAGATAGTAAAGTATTAATTGTTTAGTAGCTATATTATTGTAAATATGGTGGTAATTTCCCTATATTGGTGATAGTGTCTTTTGTGTAGGATTGTCCCAAACTTCTAGGTGTACCTGTGTCTGGATCTCTGAGGTATATTCTTATATGCATGAGTTTTTAAACCTTGTATATTTATTGTATTTATTTAATTTATGATCAAACCCTAATCCTTCATGTTGCTAGGGCATTTGATTGATACAAGCTAAAAAGTGTGTTTGTTAGCGGGTAGGCTAGACATCCTCAACACCCCATTGTGATGAGAGTTGCTTACATACCAATACTCTAAAGAGGGATCAATCTCGATGTATTTATCCCCACATAAGTGTTGGTTTAAGTGTAATTAAATATATTATATAGTGTAACTGAGTGTTTTGAATGTGATTAAGATTGTAAATATGGGTAATATGAGCTTAGGAATGTTGTAGATGGTAATATGTAGAAGTACAACAAAATAGGGATTGATAACCTTAATTGTGCACAACTTTTATAATTATGAATGTGTATTTTACATTTGATTTCCATTCAATGGTTATAAGGCTAAAATTCATGTATTTATATTTTTTTTATGTTTGTGTGGGTTCTAAAAGAGGTCTAGGCTGACCCTAGTAGGTTTTAGGTTTGAAAAGATATTCATTTATGAAAAATAGAGGGAAATGAAATTAGCACCATTATTGGGAGACTAGCACCATGTGGTGTTATTATCTTTATTATGGCACTAGTGTCCAAGTGGCATAACACTAAGCATGAAGGGATAGTATGCAAGAATGAGGGTCTGAGACTACTTTAAGGATGATTAAGAATGCCTATGGCCCACACGAAGGTTGGATAAGTGTGATAATAAGTTATTGATAGGTCTAGGGATATGTAATCTCAAGTAGAACTCTTAGCACTCAAATACCACTTTTAGGTGATTACAGTAAATATAAAAATACATCACCAAGTAAGGATCAATAGTAATATGTAACCAAATACTATTATGTCATAACCAAAATGTGGAAACAAAAAAATGAGGAGCAAGTGATATGCCCTTATGGTTGGTACTTTGAAAAGAGGGACAAGTGATATGTTCTAATATAGAAATATGATTGTGTGTGTGTGTGTGTGTGTGTGTGTGTGTGTGTGTGTGTGTGTGTGTGTGTGTCTATGTGTGACTAAAATGTATAATAATATCAAGAAAAGGCCCATCCTGATATAAGAAAAGTAGTGTCAATAGACACATGGGTGCATCATGCCTTGGGAAGATATAATTAATAAGCACAATAATAGGAAAATGAGAGTGACAAGTTATATGCCCAAATGGCTGTACAAAGAGGTGAAAGTGATATGCTCCAATGTAAAAAAATGGCTTTAGGATTGTTAGATGTATGAATGAAACACATAATAGTAATATACCCCGATAGATGTATGGTAGAAACCATGGCAACATAGGCAACAAACATAGTATTTTTTTATTAGTAAAATATAGGGTTTTTTGAATCAGTTTCCCAACCTTGTATAAGATACTACAAAAGGAAAAGGGTCTAGAACTTGGATATGTCCATGAGAAACTAACAAAGAGCCCGTAGACTGAATAAGAATAAACATCTAAAGAATAACCTAAAAATAGTTAAAAAAACATAGTATATTGCAAGTAGTATCATGTATGATTTAAACCATGGCACCAGGCATATTTTATTAAAATGTATAGTTAATCAATGTAGCCACATGAAGTAAATATAACCATCAAACAAAGCAAAATGATTAAATTAACAATCAATAAATAACATAAATGAAACAACATGATGAATAGAGGATCCTATATGGACAAAACACAACAAAATATGATAAATAACATACACAATTACACTCAAGAATAGCCACACACACATAAGCAATCGAGGACTCATAGGGCACACAATGTAGCCATGTAACCATCATGAGAAGCATCACAATGTATCCATGTAACTAAAACATGTAAATTGTATGCTAGAGAAAAATATAAATAATAACCTATATAAATATCTATATGATAATGAAAAATAGGGTGGATGGTATCGTAAATGAACTAAAAAATTCCCCCCAGTCTAGGCATGCCCCTGATAAAATAATCCCCATACTATAAGTACTATGAAACTATGAAGTAGTTATAAATCCATGATCATACATAACATGTATATATTACATTTAATTCAAATAATATCATGATAAACAAATTTATGTAACCATGTACATATTTATGTAACCAAATATACAAGAAAATGAAATATTGATTTTTTATATGTTACCTTTTTTATGATTTTCAAATGTATAGATCCATGCAAGAGACAAGCCAAGAAGTGTGAAAATAAGGTAACAATAAATCAAGTCATGAGGCCAAATAAGGGCATGTAAGTAGATAAAAATCAAGGAAGACACAAGATAAGGTGTGAAGGTGAGAATAAGCAAGAAGAGAAGGATTTATACTAACCTACAACTTCCCTCATTACTCAATGTGAAACAGGGTGAAAGGCCTCAATATATGTATGTGTTTTCATCATAAATAAGTTTGTGTAGAATTTTGAAATGGGATCAATAGTCAAAATGGTAAGGGAGGAAACAAATCAAGCAAAAAAAACATTGGGATAGAAGAATGGCAATGCAAACTGGAAAAAATAACATGGATGTCAATCCCTAAAGAATATGAAGTGACCAAGAATTCAAGGGAAAGAAAGCAAAAAAAATTTATAAGGAAGCATGATGAACCCAAAATCAAACACAAAATTTGGGAAGGAAAAACATGAAAAATAGAGGAAGAAATAAAAATAAGATACGTAAAATACATTATTGTATTGAAGCACATGAGATAGGATAGCAATGTTAATTAATGAACACATTTAAATGTCCATAATAAGTTACCCATGGACCATAAAAATAAGCAATGTCAACATTTTAGGATCATGTGGACCATGAATGTGAGGAATTATGTGTTTCACTAGAAGGATCTGAAATATAAACATGAGATATATGGTAACCTAAATCATCATCACTAGTAGTATTTGAAATATAATCAAAAGTTATATGGTAACTTGTAAAATCACAACTATGAGAGTTATTTCAGTACTGGATTGTTTTAGACTCTCTATCTTCTTGAAGATAAGAATGTTTGTTGGTTTGTATCTTTTCATGTATTATTAAACTATTTATAAATGCTTTAGTATAAACACATGCAAGAGGTTGTGATAATAATACTTTAGGATGTGGATGAGTGGGTACTATAACTCTAGATGTTTTCACTCAAGGTTGTATGATTGATTCTTTAGGAATCAACTTCCATGTTCTTATTGTATAGGTGACTTATAAGATGTGTCTTGAATAGTAAATACTTTGTTTATACATAAGCTTAAGGCATTAGGTCAATGTCGATGGGATAACACAAATTTTATTTATCCATGGTCATCTAAGTAATATATCATATGTATCATTATCTGATAATAAATGAAACCATACTAAAAGAGCCTTAGGACCTATAGTGACAAGTGATGTGATACCCCATAAAAGTGTCCTTATGAGATGGACAGAACCTTTAAGAACCATGGTTATACTAAGTAAGTCTTTTTTTGTGTACCCTATATAAGTAAGAGATGAAACTATACATATGTTTAAACAAGAACTATTATCAACCATAATGCCATATGTAATCTTAAGATATGAATTAATAAAAGGGTGTATGAATAATGGACCATTATTGGAATTATTCATTAGAATCTCATGATCATAAAAAATAATAGATGGGGCATATTTCATGACCACACCTATGAAACCATATAAGATATGAACAATGGAAACCATGAGTTGTTGTGTAGGTTGTTACCATTCAAACATTATCTTGATTTTTAGTATCATGATATAGAAGTGGATTGTTAATATTTGTAAATATTAATTTAGTTGTGCAACTAACTCATTTAATGTATTATTGTGTCCTTTCACTTAAATATCATTGTTATCAATTACATCTTGAATTTTATGTCTTAATCCAAAACATCTATTAGTATTATGACGTGAAGCTCTAAAATAAATTCAATATGAATTCACATCATAATGTTTAGGTAAATTTTGAGATGTGTCTAACTCACATTATAGAGGTGAAGATATCATATTATAGTCAAATAATAATTTAAGCACTCATTGAAAAGGTTCAACTAATCATGTAAATTGTCTACACTTTTGAAAAGGAAGGATAATATTATCAAGTGCTTTTGATACCGTGTTTACTACATTCTTAGTGTTTTAACTATTTATGGTTTAGGGGATAAATACCACATGCATAAATAATAAAAAATAAGTCATAATAAAGATCTATAATAATATATTCATCAACAAAAATCAAATATGAATATGCCCAAAAATAGTAACTATAAGTATGACAAATGATTGAGCAAGTAATGGAAATGAAAAGTACAAAAAGAGAGAAAAAAAGACACACCTGGTCATTATTTTGGAAATAAGATTTTGATGTTATATATAATGAAGCTATATAATCTATACCTTAACTAGAAAAGGTGACAAAATTTATGTGTCACCAATTTTTTATGGTACTGAGTCGATAGGATGTCAATCAGGTACTTCTGCTACTACGAATTCTGTACTTGTTCATCATTTTTTCACTCTACTCATTTTCAAGATATTTTTTTTTGGAAGGGTGCATAATGTATAATGAAGTGAGTTGTAGCTTCACTTCAATAAATTAATGGCCAAAATGTTTGATTTGTCTTTTCCTTATCTTTTACCTAATTTACCACAAAGTATTTTCAAGAGGATTGATAAAGTGTAAGGTTAGCTAAATCAGGGAAAATGTCATTGAGTTGCAGCTACATATCATGCATGCTTGGCATCATAACCAATGTAATTTTTGTGCATGTGTGTGTGTAATCACAACCCAAGTGAGACATATGGATTCATTTTTTCTCTGTAGTTAACGAAGTACAAGTATATGAACATTTATCTAGTCCTTATTTGATACATGTATGCAACTGATTAACCTTGAACTTCCTTGAAAAGTATTGAAGATCATTAATATAGAATTTTTTAGTGTGCTTATGACTCGATTCATATTTATAATTTTTAGATACTTAGTATTGAAATGCCTTTAGGAGGATTTATATATATACATACATACTTTTTGAATTTAAATTATTAACTTATTGGCATGCAAGCTAACCATGAAAAATAGAAAAAATATATAATCATATATCAAAACATTGAAAAGAGGAGGAGTGGAGCTAAAGGGATCACAAAATATAAATGCACACAATAAACAAACTTTTTATTTTGTCCAAGTAGAATAAAATTAAGGGGACAAAGAGAGGAATAAAACATGAGGCCTCCAAGCACATATATAACAAACATGGGAGATAGAAAAGAGGAAATAAAATAGTATGTCACATGAAAAATAAGGGAGAAGAAGAAAGCATATAAAAGGTGCCAATAAGGCCTTAATTTAAATCAATGATCCATATACACAAAGATCAATAAAAATATTTCAATAATAGGCCTTATACCAAATTTAAGTGTTTAGATAATGCCCTACTTTGGTGGTGGTGGGGGGGGAAGGGGGTGTGATGTATGTGTGCATCAAAGTAAAATAACAACTGAATCACGTATTTGTAACTACCTAGGGAAGGAAGGATGAAATTTTAGGATTCTGGATTAGGGATGCACCCACAATTCAATGTCCATAAATATGGTGTACCTACAAGAAAATAATAATTCAAACAATTATTTAATGTCCTACTAAATTAATGTGAGTCTAGTAAAATTTAATGAAATTTTAAAATGAGCATAAGAACTAAAAACCCTGATAAAATATGAACCATGTTGCAACCCTTGATTAACTACAACTGAAAATAAATTCTACTCAGGTACTATAACTTTCAAATTAAGTTATGATAGCTCAAATATACTTCTTGGTCCAAGAAGCATAGATGTGGTATTCATTGATCTGTCTTTGGCTTTATATTTTTAAATGTTTTTCATTTTGAAAAATATAGATGTAAAATATCTAGATATATGCCCCATTTAAGGTGAGGGATTGTTATATGTTATTGTAAATCACTCATCTCAAAGGAAAGAGTCATGCACATCACATGTTATTGTTTAATATATTCAAAGCTATTAAAAATCTTGAAACATCATTCTAAACAAGTGTATGTAACTATATAAAAATATCATAATTTAATACTCAATAGTTGGAAATGACTTAAGGGAGAATGAGATGATCAATAGTGATTAGGTGTAAGAAGGACATGGGCATATGGGCCCATCTAGATACAGTTATTGTAGGATTACAAGGCACATTGGTAACGAATCTCCATATAAGTAAGATAGGATTAATGAGGCTTGTGGAGAATGTGTGGGTATGATTCCCCCAATGGGAATATATATGTAACAACATTTGGGAATGAAAAATCTCTATAAAATTTAATGATGTAAGATAACTAATGTGTTACCCATAATGGAAATATATAGGAAACGAGCTCAATAAGGAGAAGAAAAAATGAAATTCCCTGATATAGCAATGTGCCTCTAAGATAGCCAAATACCATAGTGAATTAAACATATAATAATAGTAGCATGTATGAAATGGCATCAAGCATAGTATATATATGTATCCATACACCAACATGTAAATACACATATAATCATGCAAGGATGTATGACCCATAATCAATCAATGACACAAAATGATAACTAAAAGATCCTTTATGGATAAGATCAAATAGGATATTAATATAAAACATGCATAAGCACAAATAGACACATGCAGATAATCAAGTAATCATAGGTACACAAGAAAACATAAAATGTATCCATGTAACATGTAATATATAGATAATAGTAAGAAAGGTGTAATCAATGTAAGTAGATATACATGAAAAATGGAAATTATGAAGGATATCACATGAAACCCATTGTATAAATATGTCCCTAGTATAAGGCATACCACCAATGTGACAGTCTCTAAAATTAGGCAAAAATGTAGTTACATAGCATATACAAGTCCAGGATCACATGTAACTTGTATATCTTGCATATCACCCACTCAAATGATACCATGAGAATCATGTGTGTAACATATATATGTAAACCTCTAGAGTAGATAGATAAGCATGATATGTATCCAACAACAAAGATAAAATCAAAGAAAGTTCTTATTTTTATGTTTTCTAATTTTTAGGGGTATTTTTACAATTTTTTAAAAGAAAGAGATCACACCAAGAGTAATCCAATTTTCACCAAAAATAAGAATCAAGAATAGATCAATCAATCAAGAAAATAAGTGAAGGTGTAAAATCAAGGAATCCAATGAAGGTGAAATTTATGAAAGCTAGGGGGGATTTTTAGAAGAAAGAAGAGGAGAAAGATTCCATTCAACCTAAAACTTCCCTCAAAACATTGTGCATAATATCCCAATGTGGATACTCAAAACTAGTCATGAATACTTAATAATGTCAATTTCATCCCACGTTTACCTTACTTGACTTAGACACTTGGTTTGGTCCTATTTTTCCACCTCAGTCTATCATAAATACCTGTACAAACCCACCCCTTCTAGGTAGTTATTTTACAACTAAAAAAATACTCTCAATTGATAAAACACTCTCCAAACATATGTAAGGACATTCAAATTCCTAAGATCTAATATCACCCTTCCCAAGTCAAAATTGATATGCACTAGCTAGGATCGATAGTTAATCTTGACCTTTATAGGTGGATCCTACCCTTCTCCTAATAATGAATATTTTTCAAAGTTAAACCCTATCTTATAATTTGTTCCATATTTTTAGGATAGGTATCATGAGGTTTCACCCTTTTAGATTATTATAAATGCACATCTAAGACACTTATTCTGCTACTTGACAATTTGGTAGCTATTTGGCAATTTCATTATTGAGGCACACTTACAATATTTCACACTAAGCAAAGCTTTCATATCATTTCTAATTTGGATTATATTCACTTAAAATAAACTTTAGCCAAGTGATGATCCTGTTTAATCCAAGTCAATCAAATCATTGTTAAGTATTTAAACCATCTCTAGATGCATACATGTAGCAAATGAGCACTATTGCACTAAACACTCTAAGTGAGAGAACTACGTAGGCTCAATTCCCACTTCAGATTACTCTAGATACTTAGACAACATCAAATCATCATATGGGTGATTGGATTCAACTTATCCCATTACACTTCCCTATTTGTTTCATAGGTTTTTAGTTATCACAAGCCCTAATAGGGTTTCAACCTTGAAGAGGTCATTTGCAGGTCATTTCTACAGAGCTAAAGGTTAAAATTCCATATACAATCATATTTCAAGTAGACAAAAGTGAATATATTATCAGTTTCTTATTTTCTTTTGCACATCAAGATAAACCCATAGAGGTCAAGAGTGAACATCAATGAAAGTCTTTTAAAAAGTGAACTAAAAAAGGTGAAAAGTGAACACAAAGACTGGTGGGGATGCCACACTAGTGTCATTACACAAAAAGTCACCAAGAATGCCACTAATATATAACATTCCTCATATGTATTTCGATAAGATATATTGGCATCCATAGGGACACTTATCTTCACACTGCATCATTTTTTGGGCATGGATACCTCATCAGGCCTTGTTACTAGGGCCCATTTCCTTCTTTTTTTCTCTTTTTTTTTTGGTGGGGGGAGGGGGGCGGGCGTATTTTTCTTATAGGTTTTCTCCCTTTCTCCACTTTATTATAGATTTCTTCATGGATATATTGTACATGAGTACCTGATCAAGCTTTGTTGTCAGAACTCATATTATAGATATGCCACTTTATTTTTAGCCCCCAGCTTCACTTGAGGGGGTGTTAGAGTAAGGTAAGTTATTTACCTTAGCTCATGTTCACCTAGATGATTTATTATTCCCACCCACTTATGTGTG
The DNA here is from genome assembly GCA_037957365.1 of Torreya grandis. Lineage (NCBI taxonomy): Eukaryota > Viridiplantae > Streptophyta > Pinopsida > Cupressales > Taxaceae > Torreya > Torreya grandis. The sequence goes on from JARHVA010003575.1 coordinate 154,010, forward strand.
GATATTTTATTTATCTTATTTTAAATATTATGAGATATTACATATTTATCTCTTAGATATTGTGGAGATAATTTATAGTTGTTTCTATCCTTTATGGATAGTTATCTCTTAGTCCTAGGTTTGATCTCTAGCTTGATCTCTTAGTTAGTATTGATCCTCCTTTCCTATATATGCAAGGCTCATTCATTGTATTTGCATGGAAGCTTTAAATATATATAGTATTTATCATTATATATTCTATTTATGTATAATATGTTGGGATATTATTTAAATAATGCATCAATGGATTTTGCTATGGTAATAGTTTGTAGATTTGACCTTGGGTGAGTGTTTTCTAAACTCTTTCACTTGCTACAAATGGATGTGATAATGCAAAAAAATGGGAATATTTGGTGAGTCTATCCATAATAACCATGATGACATTTGTTCCCTTAATTTTTTGTCAACCTCTTGATGAAATCCATGGAAACCTCCTCCCACCTTTGACTAGGAATAGTTAGAGGTTATAACAAATTTGAGGTCTTGATTGTCTCAACTTTGTTTTCATGACACACCATACATTCTACCATAAATTTTTTGACTTCCATTTTTAATCCTTCTCAAAATAAGTCTTTATTGAATCTATGATTAGTTTACAATAATTCTAATTGACCACCTACTAGATAAACATGAAGTTCTATAAGCACTTTAAGCTTAAGGGTTGAATTTTTGGAGAGGTGCAACTTATCCCTGTACTAGAGAGCATCCCCTTTATAAATAAATTTATCTAACATGATTGGATCTTATTTTAGTTTCTAAATAATATCCTATGTAACAACATCATTCTCCCACTCTGATCTTGGTGCATCCACCTAATCTACTTATAATATGGAAAAGGTGCACAATATTGCCTTAGTGGACTCATCCTTCTTAGATAACTCATCAAAAATGACATTCTCCTTTCCTTTCTTATATATAATCTCAAAGTCATATCCCAACATATTAGTGACCCATTTTTTTTTTTTGATGATAACCTTATCTCCAAGAAGTATTTTAGACTATCATGATTTGTCTTCACTTTAAAGTGTCTTTTCATAAGATATGGTCATCATTGTTTTACTGCATGAAAAATAGTCATCATTTACTTATAATAAATAGGATTTGGAAAGTTATTACCCTTCATTTGGAAACTATCAAATTCAATGAGTCATCCTTCTTGCATGATTACCACTCCCATGCCATACCCCGGAGTATCACATTCCATAATGAATTTTTTGGAGAAGTTTGAAGAATCTAAAATTGGGATGGTACATATGGCCTCCCTTAAACTTCTCAAATGCTTAGATAGATGTCTCATTCCAATGTAAGGATTCATTTTTCAACAAGGTTGTGAGAGGTGTTACTATGTTTCCATAATTTTTTTAGTAACATGCAAGCCTCATATATTAGGAGGTCTTTGAGGGTTTTAGGCACTTTCAACTCCACCATAGCCTTGATCTTATTTTGATCCACCTCAATGCCCTCATGTGAAATAATGTGGCCAAAATATTTGACTTGCTTCATTTCAAGAGTGCATTTGGAAGGTTGGGCATAATTTTAGCATTGTTCAAGAATATCTAAAACTTGATTCATATGATACAAGTGTTTTGCCCATGTTTTGTTGTATGTTAAAATATCATCAAAGAACACCAAGATAATTTTCTATATAAATTTCCAAATTTTTGAGTTTATCAAACTCTAAAATGTATATGGTCCATTAGTGAGGCCAGAAGGCATCACCAAAAATTCATAATGGCCCTCATATTTTATGGTATTTGTATTATGAATGTCTTCATCTCTAATTCTAATTTTATGGTACCTAAAATGAAGATTGAGTATTATAAAATTAAAAACACCACGTAATTCATCAATTACAAGAATAGGTAACTTATATTTTATGGTGTAATTTTTGAGCTCCTTATAGTCAGGACATGTGTTAGGCTTCATCCTTATTACATAACATCACAACTAGAGAGGAATAAGCACTTTGAATATGATGGATAATACCTATTTTCAACATCTCTTATACCATATTTCAATCTCACTCTTCTAGACATATGGGTATCTGTAAGGCTTGATGTTGGGTGGTTGGCACCTCAACACTAGTTGAATGCAATGATCAAGATATATTTTGGAAGGAAGTCCTTTTCGCATATCATCAAAAACCATTAAATGGTCCTCCATAATATCTTATATAACTAGAAGTGTATACCCCTTTGGTGATTGTGCCTCTATTGAAAACAACTCAATCAAAAATACATTTGTTCCCTTTTTTAGAATCTCCTGCATCTAATGAGAACTCACTAACTAGGGGGAATTTTTACGTAACCCACATAGTTCCAATTTCTTTCCCTCTAAATAAAAATGCATGAATATTTATCAGAAATTCATCTCAGTCATTCCCAAGGTAGTTATCCATTGGAATCCCAACACAATGTCTACTCAACATTCAATAATGCAAATCATAATACCATTTAGTAGATATCATGCCATGGAGAGTTAAGACTATGGCATTTCATATAACAACAAATTGTTCCACCATATGCAATCATGACTTGAAACTCTCTATATGGATAGATAAAATAGTTCAAGTGCATATAAAATTTATTTTTTATGAAGTTTTGAGTACTGATTGAGTTAATAAATGTTGTCACCTTCTATTATTCAAAAAATTGGGTACCATGAAGGGTTTTTTAATAGTTAATGCTAGAAACTGCATGACAAGAAATTGTTGGTTTCATTTCTTCTGATTCTTCCCCTAGTTCATCATTAGTCTCCCATGCTAATTATTCATCCTCTTCTTCTTCATTGGCACTTTCATTATAGAATAATTTATTTTTTTCAAACTTATGTCCTTGGCTATACTTGTTATCATAGTTATAACATAACCACTTTACTCTTTTTTCTTCAATTTATTGAGAAGTCGATCTAGTAGGCTAAGGGAATGGATATTCTGGAGTATTCCTATCTCTTATACTTATGAATGATTACCTTTTGGTGACTATTTCCCTCTCCTCTAATCTACATGCCATGCATATATCCTCAAAAATATAATTTGAATTAAACATGTACATTTTGTGTTGGATGTGATCCTTGAGCCCACTAAGAAACAAATCATTTAAATTTTCATTCATGATTATCTCCATCCACAAGGATGGATTCTATAACTACTAAATATAATCACTGACTGATGTTATTTATCATAACTTGTTCAAATAGCTAAAAAAATTCTCTATCACATTGTTGCAATAGTGGAACTGTAATTCATTAATAAAAATTGACTAATTTACACCAAGACTCTTCTTCTTTTGAGTATAAAACCATCAATGCCAAATTAATTTCTCAATTTCCAAATATAAAGATGACATTACCTCTTTTTATCTATGTGGGATATAATGTATCTCCAAAAAAACTCCACTTGGTTGACCCAAATGACTAGATCCTTCCCATCAAACTTATGTATTTCCACATTTGGAATCGTGTTTCGTAACCCTAAATAGAAACTAGCTGAAGTGGAGGATGAGTTGTATTATGGATTGCATTAGGTTGACCTAAATATCTACATGTTTAAATTAATATTAATAAGAGGGGGGGTGAATTAGTATTTAAAACCTTTATTTAAATTCCACTTAAGCATTCATAAACATTCATTTAAGCATGTAGATCAAACAATGACTAAGTAACCATCCACATATACATGAAACATAAGAACACAAGATAACATAAATTTTATATGGAAAACTCTCAAGGGGATGAAAACATACAAATATCTAAAAATGGAATACATTCCTATAATACAAACACCAACTTTATTGAAGCACCAACTTCACATCGAACACCAACCCTTACTAGCTAAGCACCAACTTAGCTAGGTTTTAGCAAGCACCCACTTGCAAAGAAGCACCAAATACCTAAGTGACTCAGCACTAACTCAGCCACATAAAACCCTTGATCACCTTCATAACAATTTTTTTTCATACATCATATGATCTCCTTATTTATTTCTTTTCTCTCGTCAAATATAAAATTGCCTTCTAGGCTTCTTTGCTTAACTAGTCCTCTTCTTGACTTGATTAGGTCATACGACCTTGATTTTCATGCACATAACCTATATCAAACCTTAATAATAGATTATATACACTATTATTATGGTCTAAAATATATTATTTTTCTCTACAATATATTATTCTATTCACTTGCTACCTTCCCACACAAATAGGCCTAAAATTGCCTAGTATTTATATAAGTCTCTTGTTATATCCTTCTTAGTCAAAAAAACACTCTTACCCTCTCAGTTTGTAAATTAAATGGATCTTATGACATATCATATACATTTATAAAATATTATTTGAGTCCTTTTATGTCTGACCTACCTCAATTAGGCCTTATCTCACCTTTAGGTCTCATGGAGACCTAATCCTATTAGGTCTATTTAGGACACGTTACACTTTACCTTCTTTATAGCACTTTAAAATAATTCATATGGTATGAAAATATCATATTAAACTTACATATACCCATGATAATATCAAATAGTCTTCATAACACTTTTTATCTTTAACCACCACTTGAAGCACACCATTAACAATGTTCATAATTAGGCATGTGCATACGTAGAAAGTCTGTCTTGAATAATTGAAGCATAAACACAATTTTTTCAAAAAACCATGGAAAAAAATCACAAATAAAGAAGATAAATTACCTTAGTGTCATCACCATGTGATTTATACTTCACAACTCATTGAAAAAGGACTCAAACTCTTCTCTGTAAAATGATTACTCAGAACTGTCAACTAGCCTCAAAACATAGTCATGGAAACTTGAAATTATTGAACCTAAAAGAACACACTCAAGGACTTAAAATAAATTAATATGATATTATAAAATACTAAAAAAAAACTCAAACAAATTAATCATAATCTCTAATATCAACTATTGGTCTTGAATACCAATTTGTTGACCTTCTCTCTCTTAGACCTTACTCAACCAAGCAAGCCAATTTGGCTTCAATGTTTTAACCTATTACATTGACTTCCAAAAATTTTAAAAGTATGGATAGGATATAAAATTAAAAAATTAAAACATAACATGAATTATATACATAAATTATAGCAACAAGCTTCTAACTCATCATTGTAACTTGCTTACCTAGATCTGCTAGTTTACCTTCAAGACCAGTCATGGTGATTTTGACCTTCAACACCTATGTAGACACTTTTAGAGACTTGAAATTAATTTTTATGATATTATGAGATCATTATACACTTATAAAATACAAATATAAAATTATCATATGGAAATATTCGTCTTGTAGACCACTCTCATAACCTTACACCTTCATTATCTCATTTGCATTAGATAGGTCAACTTATGAGCAATATTTTCATCATATTCACTTACTTATGAAACTTTTATCCAATATTATAATTTATTAAAGGTATTTAATTACATATTCATGCATTTGGATTCATCTCTAATCCATTATAACACATCCCTAATCACCTTCTCACTTCTACATGGGTTCTTCATTATTTGCATCATTAGGCCTCTTAGCGACTAGTCAATTTATATGACTAGTTTAACACCCTTGAGGGATATAACCTAATAATAAACCACCATGGGGATATAACCTAACTTTTACTTGGTTAACTTTAAATACTATAGCAAATCTCTAAGAAACAAGGCATTTCATGTAGGGTTCACTCACTCACTTGACAAACCAATCACACCTAGAGGTGCTTGGGAGTTTAAAATAACCTCAAAATATTTTTATATCTATACTAATAAATTATATGTTCTTTTGAACAAGATCTTTCAAATTAAGTCAGTATTAGGGTTTTAGAGATGATTAAAATTATTTCTAGTGTTAATGATTATTTATAAAGGATTGTACCTTATTTCAAAACCTAATGCCTAGAAATATTATCTATGACCCTTACCCATATCTCCTCAACAACTTAGGTTCCAATTCATAGGTTACACATGCTAATGAACACTTGAAAATCCTTCTTAGGTTGAGAACCCTTCATTTTGTGTACTCAAAAAACCTCAAAACCACTTTTCATGCCTTTTATTACAAAATTTGACCTAAATCTTGGTAAAAACACATAATAAAACCTATCACAGCACTAAAAATTCTCATTCTTATCTTGAAATCTAAAACTTGTACCTCATTTAGCCATCATTTCTCTTTTTGCTTGCTTAGTCCTTGTCCTATTAACTATATTAGGCCTTTAAACTTACCTTCAAGCCTCTTATCATGAAATATACACCTCAATTACATTCTCACATAGCTTATCTCATTCTCAAACACTAATTTACATATTTCATAAGTCTTGACAACACCTCATGACACCTCATTAGGTCAGGCAAGGTCTAGAACTAGTCTAGTTAGATGTTAGGTATGTAGGTCCTACCCCTATAGCCTTATTATAAAACTCTTATGAGTGATCCAATGCCTCATATACATTCTCAAAAAACCTCATACATATTTTTATGCCTCTATGCATCCATATCGCCAGGACACTAAGCTCATACCTTCTTATAAGGTCTCTTCATGTAATGACCAATATCATGACTAGGCTTCTCAAGCACTTGAAGCTTGACAACTACCCCTAAAACATTACTTGATGATTTTACACCTTGTTCACATTCCTTTCATTATCCTCATGCACAATCCATTGATGTGATTATGTTTGTTATGACTAAGCTTCTCAAGACACCTTGTACTCAAGGACTAGTACTTAAAACATGCTTATCTTGACCTGAATCTTGCCATCAACCTTAAAAGAATCATTAGGTTGCCTTAAAATTCTCTCTCAAAAGAGATACATTAGGTTTCCTTCAAATTATCTCCTATCACATGGTTCATATCTCACATACCACTCACCATGTATCTTCACCAAATGTACCTTGACATCAATGACATTAAATGCTATCAACCTTGACATAAATGACAATACTTCTCAACAAACTCCCCCTTTGTCATTGATGGAAAAACATTCTTAAAACTAATTACTCTCATCACCCTTATTCTAGTCAATCTACCTTATTTGAATTTCTCCCCCTTTGACATCAATGACAAAGGTCTTCCACAACTGTCATCTGGAATCACACCTTCTTCAAATGAACTCATAACCTAGATCAAGTTCAAGTAACAACCTAAATAGCTCCCCCTCAAACCAAGCATCTACCATGATTCTTCTTAACTGAGTAGTGTCTCCATGAATCCTAATTGAGTCACCTCTTTTTATAGGACACTAAGACAACATAATCTCAGGATATTCCTAGATCTACATGCTCTCACAAGACTAAATATCCTTTAGTATCCTTTTGAGCTTGATTTGTACTATAGGCCCTACCTCTTCATCAATAATTTGATCATCAATGTGAGCTAACAATAGGCATTCCTGACTTGATTTCACATCTAAATCATGCTCCATCATATCAAATAATCCACTTGATCATGTAAATTGATCATGACTCATCTTCACTATCTTTAAATTTTATACATTTATTTGCCTTATTTTTGTACTCTAGGAGCTTCAAACTTCCTATTTTGACTTGATGATCTTATAACTCTATTGGAGAATAATATTTCAATGTGTCCTATATTATGAAAACTATATCAAAACACCTTATACATACCATTTAACTGATGTAAACTATGAATCCTTCCATAGTCCCATGAGTACTCATTTTTGGAGGGTTTTTTGCACTCTCTTACTCTATAACCAAACTAACTACATACAAAATAATAAAAATTAAATGAAGTACTATACCTCATAGCATTAGTCTATTTGATATATATTTTCATATTGACCTTGTCTTCAATAGTCTTCTCCTTAACTTGAGTTTCCACGTTTTGATCTTCTTTGAAACCAAGACCTGTCTTGTCACTTGTAGACTTTTAACTACTCAAGATGTCATGTAGATCCTCAGTTCTATCTACAAACTTCACAAAGTTCCCCACCTTTCTATATTCTTTATTTAACTTATCTTTCAAGGATTCCACTTCAGTTTCATACCTGATGCATTCTTCCTATTTAGCCTTTAGGTTTGCATTGACTATCACTATTTGTGTTTTAATTTGATTGATGATCTCATCATACTCCTTAGAAGTGTTACTCAATCTCTAATCAAATAAGCCAATATATTCCTCATAGTCATTAATTAATGATCTTAGTTTATGATTATTTCTCCTTTAGAACTTCCACTCTTCAAGGGCACTTACGAACTCTACCTCAAGATTTATTTCAGCTTCTTCTTCATCTGAGTCTACATCAACCATGAAATCTTTTTCATTTGATCAACCCTCATTATATTATTTTATGGCCATGAATAAAGTTTTATTATTTTCATGTTTAGGTTCATTAATGCCATCATCACTATTAGATGCACTTGAGTCACTTACATCAAAAGAGTTATCTTCTTTAGTATAGAAGATTCTCTTATTCTTGAAAGTTCCTTTGCTACCTTCATATTTCATGAACTCCTTATTTTTGTCAAGATTATAAGCCTTATTATCATCTCCATGATGTTCATCATGTTCTTCATTATGTTCATATTTATCCTTGTTAGGGCACTTGGATGCAAAGTGACCAATCTTGTCATAGTTGAAACATTTGAAGGCCAACTTACCCTTGTACTTACCTGAGCTAAACATCAATTTTCTTATAAACATGGATATTAGTTAATCATCAACATCTAAGCATTCATCATCCTTGACCTTATTGGATTTTGACTTCTTCTCAACTTTGAAATTTTCTTCCTTTTTGGGAGGTCTTCCTTCATTTGTTCTCATCTCATAAGCAGTCAAGATGCCATGAAGCCCATCCATCTCTAGCTTGTCCAAATCTTGCATTTATTCTACTACAGACACCTTAGAATAAAATTTAGGAATTAGTGATCTCAATAAAATTTTAACAATTTTATACTCTTTCACTTCTCCCAACCCTCTAATGACATCGACAACTTCATCAACCTTCAACAGGTAAGATGTAATGGTTTCATCTTCAGACTTTCAAATTATCTTCTATGGGTCTATAACTTGGCCATATTTACCTTGGAGTATCCTTCATATATTATATTAAATTTATCTCATATATCTTTGTCTGATACATAATGCATCACCTTTAGAAGCTCTACCTTTGATAGGCCACAAAGAATGGAATTCATTGCCTTGGAGTTGTTTTCACTATCCTTCTTACCTACTACATCAGTTGGTGGAATAGGAGGAGCACTATAGCCATCCACAAAAAATTATCAAATGTCATGACCTTGAGACATAAAATATATCTTCATGTTGATGTTCCAAAAGGCACAATTAGATCCATTGAATAATGGATCTTTACTAGTAAAGAAACCACCTTGAGCTTGTTGACTAGCCATCCTTGTTTTTGGGATCCCCTTTAGGCTTTTAAACCTGCTTCAAAGGACCAGGATCTCATACCAAATGTTTGAATAAATATTGATAATATGGGGGTTGAATTATTCTTTAAAAAATTTCTTTAAATTCCACTTAAGCATTCATGAACATTCATTCAAGCATGTAGATCATATAATGACTAAGTAACCATCCACATATGCATGAAACATAAGAACACAAGATAACACAAATTTTATGTGGAAAACCATAAAAGAGATGAAATACCACTTATATATTAATATTTACTATATTAATATAAGATAAAAACAAAATTTATTGAATCACCAACTTTACATATAACACCAACCCCAACTAGTTAAGTAGCAACTCAGCTAGGCTTTAGTAAGCACCCTCTTGCAAGGAAGCACTAACTCCTTAAGTGACTCAGCACCAAATCATCCACATAAAAATATTTATCACATTTAGAACATTTTTTTTATCATACAATATATTATTATCTCCTTCTTTATCTCTTCTCTCTCTTCAAACCCTCTCAAACTACCTTCTAGGCTTCTTCGTTCAACTAGTCCTCTTCTTGACTTGATTGGATCATATGACCTTTATTTTCATGCATAGAAACTATATAAAACATTAATAATAAATATTTTAAATTCTATTTATGATATAAAATACCTTATTATGCTCTTAAATATATTATTATATTCACTTTCCACCTTTCTACACAAATAAGACTAAAACTGCCTAGTATTTATACAAGTCTCTTGTTCATATCCTTCTTAGTCAAACAAACACCCTTAACATATTAGGTATGCCATTAAATGGATATTTATACATCTAATATACATGGATAAAATTTTATTTTATTCCCTTTAAGTCTGACCTACCTCAATTAGGCCTTATCTCACCTTTAGGTTTCATGGACACCTAATCCTATTAGGTCTATTTAGGACACATTACACTTTGCCTTCCTTAGAGCACTTAAAAATACTTGATACGGTAGGAAAAGATCATATAAAACTTAAATATATCCATTATAATATAAAATAGGCTTCATAACACTTTTTATCTTTAACCACCACTTGAAGCACACCATTAGCATTGTTCATAATTAAGCTTGTGCATACCTAGAAAGTCTATTTTGAACAACTGAAGTATAAACACAATTTTAAAAAAAAAACATAGAAATAAATAAAAAATATATAAGATAAATTACCTTATTTTAATTTCCATGTGATTTATAATTCACAACTTAGGTCAAAAGGACTCAAACTCTTCTCTGTAGATAGCTTACTCAAAACTATCAACTAGCCTCAAAACACAGTCATGGAAACTTGAAATTATTACACCTGAAGAAACACACCAAATGACTTAAAATAAATTAATATGATATTAAAAAATACTTATAAAAACCTCTAAAAAATAAATCACAATCTCTAATAGCAACTATTGGTCTTGCAGACCAATTTGTTAACCTTCTCTCTCTCAAACCTTACTCAACCAGGCAAGCTAGTTTGGCTTGAATGTTTCAACATCTTACACTAAATTAAAAAATTATAAAAATAATATATAGGAAATAAAATTAAAAAATAACAACATAATTTTCATTATATACATCAACTTAGAGAAACAAGCTTCCAACTCATCACTGTAACTTGCTTATCAGATCTACCAGTTTACCATCAAGACCAGTCATGATGATTTTAACCTTCAACACCTGTGTAGACACTTTCAGATGATTAAAATGAATTTGGATGATATTATGATATCATTAAACACTTTTTAGATACAAATATAACATTGTTTTATGTAAATATTTGTCTTTCAAACCATTTTCATAACCTTACACTTTCACTATCTAATTGCACTAGATAGGTCAACTTATGAGCAAAATTTTCATCATATCCACTAACTTAAAAAAATTATGTCCAACATTATCATGTCTTATAGTTATTTAAAAATGTCTCCATGAATTTTTATTCATACCTAATCCATGATAACACATCACTAATCACCTTCTCATTTCTACATGGTTTTCTCACTTTTTGCATCACTAGGCATGTTAGTGATTGGTCAAATTATATGACTAGTTTAGAATCCCTAAGGGATATAACCTAATTATAAACCATAATTTACATAAAATAAAAGTCTCAATATTTATCCTCCATCCATTTATCAACTTTGACTACTATATAAAAAGTTTGAGAAACAAGACACTTCTTTTAGGGTCCACTCACTCACCTGACAAACCAATCATAATTGGAGGTGCCTAGAAGAGTTGGATAAAACCTCAAACAATTTTTATATCCATAAAAACATATTTTGGGTTATTTTTAACAATATATTTCACATTGGGTCAGTTTTAGGGTTTTAGAGAGGGTTAACACTATTTTTGGTGTTAATAATTATTTATAAAGGACTGACCCTTATTTCCAAAACTAATGCCAAGATATATTAGATAATACCCTTCCCCATCTCTCCTCAACATCTCAAATTCCCATGTATAGGTTACACATGCCAATAAACACTTGAAAGTTCTTCTTGGGTCGAGAACCCTTCATCCTGTGCACTCAAAAAACCTCAAAACCATTTTTCATGTATTTTCTAGCAAACTTTGACCTCAAACTTGGTAAACACACTTTGAATAACCTATCACACCACTAAAAATTATCACATTCTCATTATTATGTTGAAATTTGAAACTCGTACCTCATTTGGCCATCATTTCTCTCTTTGCTTACTTAGTCCTTGTCCTACAAACTATATTAGGCCTTAAAACTTACCTTCAAGCCTCTTTTAATGCACTATCAACCTCACTCACATGCTCAAATAGATTATCTCATTATATAACATTGATTTACATCCTTCATATGCTTTTAAAACACCTCATTAGATCGAGCAAGGTCTAGAACTAGTCTAGTTACATGCAAGGTCTATAGGTCCTACCATTGTAGGATTACTCTAAGACTCTCATGAGTGATCCAATGCCTCATATGTATGATAAAATAACCTCATATAGACTATTATGCCTTTATGCATCCATCTCACCAGGCCACCAAGCTCACACCTTCTCATAAGGTCTCTTCATGTAATGACCAATGTCATGACTAGGCTTCTCAAGTAATTGAAGCTTGACAGCTACCCTTGAAACATTCCTTAATGATTATACACCTTGATCACATGTCTTTCATGATCCTCATTCAAAATATCATGATATGACTATGATTTTTATGAATAGGCTTCTCAAGACACCTTGTACTCAAGGACTAGTACTCAAAACATGCTTACCTTACCCTGAATCTTGCCATCAACCTCAAAAGAATCATTAGGTTGCCTTCAACTTCTCCCTGAATATAGATACATTAGGTTGATTTTAAATTCTCTCTTGTGACATGGTTCATATCTCATAGACCACTCACCATGCATCTTTATCAGATGTACGTTGACACTAATGACATCCACCTTGACATCAAATGATATCAACCTTGACATCAATGACAACACTTATCAACACCACACTAATTGGTCTAAGCAGTAGTGAATTTTGAGTAGTTTTTGGATTCATTTGAAAAATCAAATTTATATAAATTATCTATTCAATCTCATCCAATTGATAATTGATGTTGGTTATCTCAAACTGTATGTGTTTCACACTATACGTAAGTTTGCTCACCTTCTAATCTATCGACTAAAACCTAGAAATATTATATCCACTAGTTCCCATTTATGAATCCTTCTCCTCCTTGTTATTAGTTTTACCTAAAGTTTCAAAACCCTGTCCTTGGCCCCTAGTTTGTGGCTTTGCCATACCAAGGCTTGACAATGTCTAATTTATGAATTTATGGCCTTGTGTTTTGAAGAGTGAATTTATGAAAAACCCTAAACCTAAAATAACTCACTAAAAATGATGAAAAAACCCTACATTTTTTAACATAGCATCATTGAATTATTTTCCAAATCTAGTAAATTTTTTTATATAAAATAGCAATGAATTGCAAGATGTAATTGATTCTACAAAATTAGGGTTTCACCCACACTTTTTCCCAAATCAAATCCCTGATACCACATGTAATGAAATTACTTCATAGATGAAAGAGATGGTCAAAAAAAAGGAGGGCGATGGCTGTGAGTGGAGGAGGGAGTGGCAGCCCATCGACAGGCCCCAGGAAGGATGAATCGGCACCTGGGGCGAGCTCTCTTGGGCAAGAAGAGTTTTATTCCAGCAAGCGTTCGAAATTGAGTAAATTGAATGGGTGTTTGTTGAGAAGTCAGGATCAACCAATTTTGGTCATTCCCCAAGAGGCAGTTCAAGAAGATGTTGAGTATCTTTCCTCACATACCTTGATTTGCAAATTCTTGGGCATTCGAATCCTTCTGGCGGCTTTGGAAGCCTGGATTCATCACTTTTGGGCAATTGAAGGGGATTTTGACATTATGTTGGCAGGAAATAGCTATTTTTTGGTGAATTTTTCTTCTGTGTTGGATCAAAATCATATTTTTGAAGGGGGCCCTACTTCTATGAGTGAGTGGGCCTATTTCTCAAACCCTGGCATGTGGGGTTTAATTCTGCTGAGGAACTTCTAGCCTGTGTTCTGGTCTGGGTTCGTCTTCCATTGCTTTTGTTGGAATTTTGGCATGAGGACATCCTCAGACAGATAGCGGTTATGCTGGGAACACCAACAGCTATTGCTCATCAATCACTGGACAAGAGGATCATTTCTTATGCATGCATCTGTGTAGACATGGATTTAAATAACCCTCTACCAGATTAAATGGAGATTTGTATGGGCTCCTTGTCATGGATTCAACAGATTGATTATGAATCCATTCCTTTCAGGTGTAGAATCTGCCATGTATACGAGCATTTACATCGTTAATGCCCTCAGGCCATCAAAGATAAAGGAATAGGACCTGATTCTTTAGTGCCAAATACAGCTTATGCTGGTAAGGGGATTGGGTGCTTAGTTCTAACTGCAAATGCAAAAACCCAGCCTGATAGGATGGGTAAAGGGAAAAATTCAAATAATGCAAGTTTGGTGCAGGGGTCAACAGACCAAAATAAGGCTGGACTGGATGATTTTATACCAGTTAGAAGGCATGCAAGAGGCCATGGACAGAGGTGAGGGAATGTTGAAAAGCAGGATGAACTGGGATTTAACAGGTTTGAGGCCCTTGATAGTATGGCCATTGAAGATGGCATTCTGATGGAGGACCAGGGGGAAGATTTGGAGCAACATAAGCAATTTTTAGACCTTAATGTAGTACAAGATATGATGGTTCAAGTGCCTTTAGACATTTCTCTGAGATCGGAGGAAGGAACGTTTGAGGCTTCGTATGAGCTGAAAGAGAAGGAAGTTAGATGGGTAGATTTGGTCAAGGAAGTGGATGCTGGTAAAAAAGAAAAAGGACTTGCCATGGCACTTGGGTTAATACAGAAACAATTCAAGAAGGTCACCTCTTCTGCTCCTTCCAAAGCTGGGCAAAGAAAGGACCAAGATAGAATCAAACTTACAGGTGATTTATTGGTGGAATCAGAGGTTGTTAAAACCTTAGATGAACATTTCCCCCAATCCAATCAATGATAGTCTTATCATGGAATGTAAGGGGTTTGAATAGCTTCCCCAGACAAAAAGCTATGCGTAGATTGGTGTTGGATCATTCTCTAGATATTTTTTGTATTCAGAAGACTAAACTATCGATTGAATCATTGTTTACTTGTATGCCAAATATCTGGCATGTTGGTCAATGGCAATGTGTAGGTGCTCGGGGTAGCTCGAGAGGTCTAGCCATGGGGTGGGACCCAAGGAAAATTTTGCCACTTCATTGGGCCTCCAGTATATCAGCTCTGTCAGTGGTGGATTCTTCTCTTGAAACTGGTGAGCTGAGTCTGGTTACCATAGTCTATGCACCTATTGATATTGATGGACAACTTCAGCTTTGGGAACACATCCGCTACATCTGAAAGTGTCATCCATTCTTGCCGTGGATAGTGGCTGGTGACTTTAATGTGGTACTAAGCTTAGAGGAGAAAAGAGGAGGGTTGAATCATTTAGGCCCCTCTTCTGAGTGTCTTCACCATAATGTTGAAGTGTTGCACCTCTCTAATGTTAGACCTTCAAATGGGCTGTTCACATGGAGTAACAGAAGATCAGGTAACGCTACCATCTCTGAATGCCTTGATAGATTTTTAGTTTCTTGTTTTTGGCAGTCTAGTGCTATTTCTCTCAACTCTAAAATCTTGGATTGGAGAGGTTCTGATCACTGGCCTATCAAGCTTTCCATTGGTCATATTGATGGACCCAAAAAGCCTCCATTTAAGTTTTAATTGATGTGGCTTCGGGACCCATCTCTTCATGATTTCATTGGTCAGTGGTGGAGACAGGGAGGTCCTGCATATGGAACAGCTATGTATTCTTTCCTTAAAAAGCTTCAGTATGTTAAAAGAAAGTTGCAAATCTAGAATAGAAATTGTTTTGGGAATTTACATTGTATGAAGAAGAAGGCTCAAGATCAGTTAGATAGAATAACTAGGAAAATAAGAGATTGTGGGTTCTCAGAAGTCCTTCACTTGGAGGAATCAAGAGCTGCAAATGGCTTAGCGGAGTGGGAACTTCGAGAAGAGATCTATTGGAAACAGAAGGCCTGCATTGATTGGCTCCAAGAAGGGGACAAGAACATGGCCTTTTTCCATAATTCAGTGTAGGCAAGGCGCAACAGGAACTTTATTACTTCTCTTGTCACTCAGGATGGGACTCGTCTTACCTCTTCCCAAGCTATTAATAGGGAAGCTGTCTGGTACTTTTCAGAGCTCTTTACCAGTGACCCATTGCCAGATGAAGGGGTAGAAAATACAGTTTTATCTTGCATTCCTTCATTGGTGAATGAAGGAATGAATGAGTGCCTTATGCGGCCAATTGGTATAGCAAAAGTGGAGGAGGCGGTGTTTAGCATAAAGAGAGGTAAAGCCCCTGGGCCAGACGGGTTGTCGGCTGAATTCTTCCAGGACTTCTAGGATATCATCAAGTGGGATTTGATGGATGTGATATAGGAATCTTACTCCAGCAAAGAAATGCTTAGAGCATTGAATGCTACATTTCTGGTGCTAATTCTAAAGGAGCAGGCGGATAAGTTAGAGTTGTATAGGCCCATTCCACTTTGCAATGTGGTCTACAAAATCATTACTAAGATTATTGTGCAGAGGCTGAAAGGGCTTCTCCCCAGCCTTATATCGGAGGAACAAGGAGGCTTTGTGGTAGGAAAACAAATCTTGGACGGAGTGGTGGTTGCTTCGGAAGCTATTCACTCTATGAGTACATCACAGGAGAGGGCTATGTTTATTAAGCTTGACCTAGCCAAAGCCTATAACAGAGTTAGCTGGAGATTCATGCGCAAAATCCTTTTGGCATTTAGATTCAAGTAGGATAGGATTAGTTGGGTGTTAAGCTGTGTTACTATGCCTTCCTTTTTGGTTCTTATTAATGAAGCACCTTCTGATCTTTTTGGTGCTTCTAGAGGCCTTC
Organism: Torreya grandis; assembly: GCA_037957365.1. Lineage (NCBI taxonomy): Eukaryota > Viridiplantae > Streptophyta > Pinopsida > Cupressales > Taxaceae > Torreya > Torreya grandis. The sequence goes on from JARHVA010003575.1 coordinate 170,933, forward strand.
GTCAAGGGGATCCGCTTTCTCCATATTTGTTTATCATTATGGCAGAGGGGCTTGGATGGCTCTTCAAATTTTGGGTCTCTCAGAATGCTCTACATGGCTGGAAATGGGGGAATGGGATAACTACCCTGACTCATCTCCAATTTGTGGATGATATTATCCTGGCAGGAAAAGCTCGAATTCGAGAAGCGAAAGCTTTCCAACTCAACCTGGACAATTACTTGGAGGCTTCTGGGCAGAAGATTAATGATCATAAGTCCTCTATTTTCTTCTTCAACACTCCTGAGTCTATTCAAAGAAGGATTGCTGCCATATTGAGGTTTCAGATTCAAACACTCCTGGTGATTTATTTAGGTATTCCCATCATGGTGGGAAGGTAACCCAGGCTAGTTTGGCAGAATGTTTTAGACAAACTAAGATAGAAAGTTAGTCATTGGACTCACAGGTGGATTTCTATAGTAGGTAGAGTGATTCTTCTACAATCAGTTATTCAGGCATTGCCCATATACCGTAGCATGGTTTAGATAGCTCCAGTGTACTTTCTAAAGGAGTATGATGCCCTTTCAAGGAAGTTTCTTTGGAGCAGAAATCTATAGAGTACTAAATGGAGTCTTATCAATTGGGCTACGGTGTGTAGACCAAAGCAAGAAGGAGGCCTTGGATTGTGCTCAGCTAGTTTGGCCAGCCAAGCTCTTGCGCCCAAGCTATATTGGAGATGGTGCTCTAATCAATCTTCCTTATGGGCCCGAATTCTGATAGCCAAGTACTTTTTGGGCATTGAGCCCCATGATATATCTAGGCTCCCTCTTGAGGGAAGAGGGTCGATGGTGTGGAGTACCCTTAAGATTGGAGCTCAGCTAGTGAAACATAGCCTCTTTTGGGTGTGTAATAGTGGGACAGAGGCCTTCTTTTGGGAAGACTCATGGGATGGTGCACCACCTTTATTATATTCACACCCGCATTTACAGCCTCTAGCTGATTCTTTTCATTCTGCTGGTTGGAACACAGTGGTACATTACAAAGAAGCCTTTAGCATGGGCATGACTATTGGATCCAGGTGGAAAAATTCCTCTGATTGGTCGTCGGGGGGTACAGAGGAGGATAGGAGAGAGTTAACCCAAATCTTAGAGGATAGAGGATGTAGCTCACTGCAAGGGCGAGATGTTCTTGCCTGAGGTGGAGATGCTATAGGACAATATTCTGTGTCTTTAGGATATATGACTTTGACTAAGAAAATCTTTGATGGAGATCAGTTCCTATGGGGGAAGAAAGTTTGGAATCGAATTTCTTGGCCCAAATGTAATTTTTTTCTTTGGCTGCTTACACACAACAAATGTCTCACCTGGGACAATCTTTGCAGGTATGGATTTTAGGGACCATCTATTTGTGTTTTATGTCACAGTAGTGAGGAGACAAGATCTCATCTCTTCTTCCAATGTTCATTTGCTAAACAGGTATGGCACCTGTGGTGGAGTGCTTGGGGATCTCCTTGTCAGCATGCCTCTTCTTTGACAAAATTCTGGAATCGACTTGGTTATGCACCAGCAAAGAGCTCCCTGTTGCAAAATGCCTGGGTAGTCAGACCCTCCTTTATTTTATGGAATCTTTGGCTTGAAAGAAATAGAAGAATCTTCAGGGGCGCGCAGCTAAAACTGAGACTTATGTGGATAAGAATTATTAGTTCACTACAAGAAACTTTACAAGTTAAATGCATGCGTGGAAGTGACTTGGACCCTGAAGCGACCGGTGTATGTACGCGCCTGGGGCTGGACCTGGCCATGAACTATGAGTCTGTGGTGAGCAGCGGTTCGGGGAATGGAAAAAGTCTGAAGGTGCAACCTATTAACAGGACTAGCCGCTGGACTCCACCTGGGAAAGGAGTTATAAAAATAAATACTGATGGCTCCTCACGGGGGAACCCAGGAGAGGCTGGAATAGGTGGAATCAGTCGGGATAGCTCTGGGAGCACTCAGTTTCTTTTTTCGATCTATAAAGGTTGTCATACAAATAATCTTATGGAAGCCATAGCTATCCTGGAGGTAGTGAAATGTTGTTGTCAACGCGACTGCTATAATATTATCTGCGAATCAGATTCACAAGTGGTGATTAATTTGCTAAATAATTGTAATACACGTAAGGTGGATTGGCATTTAAATGTTATTGTTTAGCAGATTAGGCAATTAAGTACTTCTTTAAATTTGATTTCTTTCAAACACATTCCCCGTGAATGGAATGGTGTTGCAGATTGCCTTGCTAAGTGGGCCTCAGAGAATGGATCATCATGGAGCATTACTGATCAGAGAATGCTCCCTATGAGTTTGTATCAGAAACTGGTTCAATTGGTGAACTAGGAGAAAGAGTTGTAACTATTGGTTTATTTTCGTGCTTAATAAATTTTTACCCCATTTTAGTTTTAAAAAATTACTTCATAGATAAAATAGAGCCACAATAGTAGATCACAATGTGACTGAAATGGAGTATAATACATGAATAAATGAAGCTACCTCATATATACCCTAATTATGCTATGGAAATAATTAAGGGACACACTACTACTAAAATTAAGCTATAAAAAAAATCATATGACTTAATTAAAAATTTTAATATCCATAAGTCAGCTATATATATATATATATATATATATATATATATATATATATATATACATATCCTAATCCACATTATACGCTAAGGGCATAACACACGTGAAAGACATGACATGTAGAAGAAATGTGCAAAATATAAATTATGGTGCAATATGATACATAGATGAAGCAAAAGAGTAAGATAACATGACTAATTGATTATCATGTATAAACTATAAGGTCATGAACCTAGGGAATCATATACATAGCTTAAATTATATAGAATTGATTATGTAATTATGAGATGTATGGTAAACTAGATCATTATCACAAGATAATCACTATAGAGATGGGTTAAAAAGGAAGCACTTATAATAGTTTTGGTATGTCTGCTTGTATATGAACTTTGTGATAGATCAATCTTGTGATGTGAATGATTAGGTGTACTAATTATCAATTGTGTATAAGTTGTGATCCAAAGAGTTATAATGGAATAAATTGTAACTCTGGGAGCTATAACTCTAATAATTGGAACTATAAAAGTAGGATGTATAATGAATAAGTAACTAATTTGTAGTGACATATATAGGCACTAAAGTTGAGGAAGATGAATCACTAACCAATAATACCATCAATTTTTAAAATGTTGTCATAGATTTAAAGTGGAGACATGTTTTCCAACTCTTTTTGAGAGTTTTAAAGTAAACCATCATTTTGATAATCAAAATTATCAATGTATTGATATTGGTTGGTCATGTTGTGTTGATGTGTGACTGAATTTATGATAGGAAGTTTCATAAGTTCTTATTTCTTCATAATAGCTTGTAAAATTAAAACTTTGTCACCTTGAAAATTTAAAGATATGTGATTTTTGGTACAATCCAATATTGCATTCATCATTTCTAACCATGAATTTTTCAATGTAGTATTGTAGTGAAACAAGGACAACATTACACAAAATAATGTAATACATGTTTGAGGACCCACTAATAAATGTATTTTAATATATCCCAATATTATTTGTTTAAATAAATAAGTTAATACTTATGTTAAATTTTGAATGTCATATCCAATTTATCTAAGAAAGTGAAGGATACAAATATTGAATTAAGCTTGATCGTTTATCATGAATCCATGTTATTGTTGTCGTTCCATTCAAACACTAATGACCAAAGGTGTTGTATGCAAAGATAAATCTTGATAAGAACACTGAAAACTTCAATCAGTAAATTGTTATGTGTAGGTGATGTTTCCTTATGAATTGGTGTTTCTTATTTTTATGTTGTATTTTCTACTTTAAGAATTAAGTGGTTGGTATGTGGCTAATTTATAGATGTGTCAAGTTAAACCACACTACAATAAACAAGAGCTTAAATTTTACTTCTTAATGCAATACATTTATTTGTATTATGCCATTTAATTATATAGTACCCACAAAATTAAATATCATTATAATATTTTTGTACTTGTTTTAAATTAGGTTATCTAATCGATGGTAACCTTTACAAAACTCTACTCCCTAAAATATGTGCACTATTTTATACCAAGGCTAAGTTCTTTACCATGGCACATTGTAATAACTCTAACTCCTATTTTACATGGAGATTTATTTGATGCAATAACCCACGTTTTAATAAAATTAATCAATCTCCATATTAAGGCCACATTTATTTTAGCTAAGCCACCAAAATATTTAAAAAAATATATTATATTGAAAACCCACAAAGGCTAAGTGCATGAGGAGGCATAATAATTTTACCTTTATTTAAGTGGAGGCACCTACCTTGCTAAAAAACTTTAAGCTTTTGGAGATTTAAAAGGCAAATCTATGGGAGTGGAATGCTAAAAATTTGGACATGTTATTTTTAATATTTTAGGGTCCTCATGTAAATTAAAAGGTGGAAATATAATTAAAAGTATTTACTTTGATTTGCACCACCCAGATTTTGAATTTATTGGAATATTTTGGTGGAGGAAAACATATAGATTTATGGAGATATCAGGTAGGTTTCTAGAATTGTTCGAGTTCTCATTTCATATACATTACTCCTCTTCTCACTAGAGTTTGTATAAAAAAGAGTCTCTTTTTTATTTATGTCCTCACCCCATGTAATTTTTTTCAAGCTTTGTGAGATCATCCATTGTGAAGTTTTGCCTCAGCAATTTCTGATATTCATTTCTTTTTCAATTCTAGCAATACTATATACAATTGTGTAGTGTTTTAAAACACTTATGAAGGTTATGTGGCTTATTTTTTCCTTATTATTTATCTATGTGCATGAATCCAATCACTTATCTCTTGAAATATATTCTATAGTGATTTTATTTGAATTTACAGAAAGTATTATGTGCATGTTTTCCTTTGGGTGGGTTGAGGATAAACAATTCTAACGCATCACTTTTTTATTTTTTATTGTGTTTTTGCTTCCCTTTTCACTCCCATCTTGAATTACATTAGAAATTGAGTAATAAGGTTAAAACTCTCAATCCTAGAGGTTGTTCTTCTACTATGTAATCTCCCATGTTGTGATGATCCACAATGAGTCCAAGTGCACAGTACAAATCCAAGCATCAAAAATAACACAATTAAGTTTATGACTAATAATTTAATTAATAATCCATATTGTTCTTCAAATAACATTGTAAATTTCCTTTATATATTTAAGGAAGGCACAAGATTTTTTGGATGTGTCTTTTGCTTCTTAGTCAATTTTGTATATGTGTCCTTGTTATGCACATGGCTAGTGGCAAAGTGGGAATGACCATGGATGTACTCATGAAGCTCACATGATGGAAAAGTGTCTTATTCAAGTATAATAGCCAAAAAATAAATATAGTTTAAATAATTTAGATTTGTGTTGTATCATGTCTTTGAATGGGTGTAAAATACCACTACTAAAGAGATATTAACTTTTTAAAGTCGTTGGTCGATAAATAAGAGAATATATGTAAAACTTAAATCCAAGGATGTAATTATGAATACTCTCATTTTTATTTATATATATATATGGGATGCACTAAAATTTATCTTGAATTCCATTATTAGTAACAAATTGATCTAAGAAAGCATATTGTAATCTAACATAGCCATTCTATGAAACCAATCTAAGGAAATACTAACCTAGATTCTAGGAAACAACTTATGTAATAGTATAAATAATTTAAAATGATTTCCAATATAAGTTTCAAAGGCCTTAAGTCATCCATAAGGATCTCTATATCCATTGAATAGAGGAATGGTGGGTGTGAAAAAATCTTGAGGGAGTAAAGTGTTAAGTACATGTGATGAAATAGGATTATAAGTTATACACTTAGAATCAAACATGACATGTGATGACTCATATTGAAGAGATAAATCATACACTTGTCTTTGTGAGTTACCTATGATAGGCATCATAGTCATTATCTCATGACTAGGAATGATTGAACACTCGAGGGGTTAATTCAAAGGACCAAATTTAATATGCATTTCAAACATGGGTTCACTCAAGGAAATAGAAGTAGAAGATAAACAACCATTAAAAATTGTATGAGCATCATTATTCACATAAGAAGAAGAATGTATCTTAGCTAATTCATTTAGCATTTGCATAATTTTAAGAAAATAAGAAGTATTTTGTGTAATGTGTTGTCTAAATTGTATAAAGATATCCTCATTAATCATGTCATCACATGTAAAATAGTCATTTTCATAATTCATATCATTCATAGGCTTTGCAGTCATATCATAAGAGACTAGATTCCATTGTAACCATGAAGTAAGCAAGAAAAAAACACAAAATATGAAGGAAGCAAGAATAAATCTTAACTAAGAAAGAATCAAAAGAAGCCCTAAAAATTAGAATTTAAAAAAATAACACAAAAAACCCTATGGGGTAAAGGTCATGGAACCCTATGTTAAATTATCAATGAAACCTAATATGTTATTGTAAATCTGAAAGTCAAATTTGAAAGTTAACATAGATAAAAGTAAGTAATCAGATTTTAACATAAGATCATAAAATCAGACACTAAATGAATGAATAATTCAAAAAACCCTAAGGATTGATGTGGTCAGAGAGTAGAGGGGTTCACTAATTTTTTTTAATTATTCATGGTTTAAGGTATAAATACCACATGCAAAAATAATTAAATTTAAGGCACAATAAGTATCTATAATAATATAATCTACCTATAATTATCAGATTTGAACTATGCTTAAAATGGTAATTGAAAGTACTATAAATAATTAAACAAGAAATTGAAATGAAAATTAATCAAAGAGACATATAAATAGATAGACATGGTCATTATTCTAAAGACATATAATTAAAAATAGGATTTGGAAGCCATCTAGAATGAAACTCTACAATCTAGACTTGCTTTGAAATAGGGGACAAATTTGGAAGTTCATAAAATACATACAAGATAAAATCGACAAGTTGTTATTATGTACCTCTACTACTACTAATTCTATACATATATTTTTATTAAGTACTCTATTGATATTTTATCTATATAAATTTATAGGCAAGAGTGCAAGTAGATGATGAACTATGTTATCACTTTACCTCACTCAATTGGTATCTGAAATGTCAGATATGTCTTCTCCTTTTCTCTGACCTAAATCTCCATAAATTATTTACTAGAGGATTAACAAAGTGTAAGTTTATCTATCTTGTATAACCTCTTAGGGAGTTTAAAATACATATCCCACATGTTTGGAACCATAACCAACATAGTTCTTACACATGTGAGTGTAATCTAAACCTACATGAGAGATAGGCTTCACCTTCTCTTTTGTATAATGAAGTGCAACTTCATTAACATTCACTTGGTATTTCCTTTTATATAATTATGCAACTAATTAACCTTTATCTTCTTTGAAATGTCTCTTAGAACATAAATATATCATTTTTAGTGTGCCTAAGACTCAATTCCTCTTAATACTTGTTAGATACTTTTACTTGAAATGCCTATAGAAGGATTTGTGTATATAGAATTGTTGAATTTTTATTGGGGATATATTAGTGTTCAAACTTACCAATAAAAAGAGAAATAACTAAAAATCATAGGTCCAAACATTTAAAAGATGAGTATTGCAAAAGGGCCCACCCATAAAACAAAAAGGGACACAATCAGAAGACTATTAATTATGTCCATATAGACAAAAATGTAGGGGATGAAAAGATGAAGAATATACAAAGCCTCCAAGCACCAAAAAATAGAAATAAGTTCAAAACAATAAGAAACAAAACAATAAGAAACCATAGATAGAAGAAGGGGGGAGAATAAAACACATGAAAAAGAGTCAATAAGACCCTAATTCAAATCAATGATCCATATGCATAAAAAATTTCTAAGAACATTTCAATAATAAGCCTTATATTAAAATTAGATGTCTAAACTTGAATTGAAAAAAAATAATATCATTATCCTTAGCTTTGAATTTTGATTTACCTTGATACTTGGAGTCGCTAGAGGTACATGGATTAGTAAGATACTTAAGCATGTTGGCCTCTAAAATTCTGATGTCATAGTTTTGAAATATATGAAAAAAAACATAAAAATATAGATGCATGTTAAACATGGCTTTGTCTTTGATAGGTTGAAGCATACTTTGATATTAAATACTTTGTATCTAGGTATCAAGTAGTTGGTGCGACATTTTTATAAGCACGGTCTTTAATTGAAGCAAATACTCACTAAAATGATCATTAGGTCCTTGTTTAAATCATGGATATTATTAATATGTGACATTTTGGCTAGTGTTGATGGAAAATGAGATAATAAATTATTGTTTAAAGCAGTGAATAATTGCATAGAGCTCAATAGTAGGGCATAAAACCAATCCAAGGCATGGTCCTTAAGACTTCTAGGAAAGAGTTTAGTCAATAATTGATTTGTAATGAAATTACATAGATAGATAAAGGAAATTCACAATAATGGATGGAAATACAAATATAAAGAGTAGAGAAACAACATTATATCACAATAATAAGATAAAAATAGAGAATATCAATACCAAATATTAATAACATAGTAGAATACTAAAAATATATGACTAGGCCACTTTGAGGGGGTAACCTATACAACCTTAAAATAAGAACAAATTTTTAATGTGGTGTTCTAATATCAACTACTACCTCTTATACATACTCTACTAAGGTTATATATGTTGGAAATAATCCACACCCTAACCGACAATGAACTGGCCATAGAGAGGCCAGTAGCTTAGTTGGTAAAGCACTCTAGTAACAAATAGAAGGTCCTAGGTTCGAGTCCTAGCTGGTCCATATGAGTTGTAACTCACATGTGGTATTAGTTTCAGGCTAGGAGCCCTAAGCACCTATAGTGTGGATTAAGGGGGGGTGTTGTAAATAAGCCACACCCAGACTGATGATGGGCTAGCCATAGAGAGGCTAGTAGCTTAGTTAGTAGAGTACTCCAATAGCAAATGGAAGGTCCTAGGTTTAAGTCCTAGTTAGTCTATATGAGTTGTATCTCACAATAGATACTCTATTTACTAACATTACTACCAATATGAATATTTATAAATTATTATATGACTAATTAAAATGTTATGCTAGCTATAAGTTGTCCAGACATATCTGAAGACATGCTAGTAGTTAAGGGCATAGCATGATCAAAAAAATCAAAACCTAAAGAATTAAAAGATTGAATATGATCTAAAGGATAAACCTTTTCATTAAATATTTATAACTTAGATAATATGAAATTGTTAGTAAAATGGTAGATAAGGACCTCATGAGCCAATAGGTTGTGTCATATGTCATGAGAAATGATTGTATGACTAGACCTTTGAGATCATTGATAAAGTTATTGAATTTACACTTGTATATCTTGATGAGTTTTTTGAATCAATTCATTTTGACAAGTAGTATAATCAATATGTGTGGGAATAAACACTCTATTGTTTGGATCAAAACTATGACCAAAAGATATATCTTGAGAAGCAAGTCAAGAAGGCCTAGAAATAGTAGGAGGAATAAAATAACCAGTGGTCTATGAAGTAATAGACATGTTAACCTAAGTAAAATTGGTAGGTGAAAACACACAAGAAGAATCACTAAGAGAACTATCCATGCCACTTAATGTAAAATGAAAACCTGTAGTAGGTGGATTAGAAATATTTTGTAACATGTTCATTTTTAGACCTAGATACCTGAGCTAACATGTTATTTTTTTCTCATTTTAATATAATTAATTTTTTAGGATGTTCCTTAACCATTTGTATTAAAAATCAATTACTTTAAATATTTCTATAACTACTTATTCATTATATATGTTATGGGATCCACTAGCATCATTTCATTCAAAGCACTCTAAACATAGCATCATCAAAAGCATTGGCATCATAATCATGTTCAACATATGCATTTTCATCTTTCACATTTGTACCATTTTTGTTATCATAAATAAGAGTAAGAGTACCATCAATTTTCACCATTTTCTTCTTCAAACAAGCATGAGTTTTGAATAAAATAATTAAACTAAATCAATATTTGTATCACCTAATCTAGCACTTTGCCTAATAGGTATTGTGCATATAGATTTATTAATTGGCATAAGATGTAGACACAAAACATGAAATAAGTTAGGGATAATGATATTTAAATAATAAATTAGAACCCTAGATAAATTAGATCTAAAATAACCATAATAGGAAACCCTAGATGGAAAGAGAACATGAAACCATAAGGATGATATTTTAAAAAATGGAGAGCTTCAAAAAAATGTCTTGCAAAGAGGGAAATGTAGTTTTCAAAACACTACACCAATCTTGTGAAAGAAGGGCACAAGGTAAAATATTTAAAATATAAAAAAATATAGTAATTTAGAATTGCATGTGTGTGTAAGGGAATGGGATAAATTGAACAATTTATAAACGACATGTGAATGGGAGAGATAATGATATGCATAGCTAATTTATGACTTAACTAAATTCTAATTGTGATTGGTAATGTATGAAATAGGTTATAAAATAGTGTAGAAGACCTCCCAGAAACTAAATTTTGTTTTTTGATGTCTAGCTAGTTTCTAAGTGGCAGTGACTAGTTTTAGAATCTAAAACATGTTATGTGACGAGTTTTAGAAATGGCTCCATTGATTCATTTAGTCTTAACCTTCCTAGAACCCTTCGCTAGTGGCAAACATATAAAACCCATGATTTTATTGTTATAATGACATTCATATATGTTATAATATATTATCCTTTGATGTAACTCTAATTCATCTCAAGATACCTAAGACTAAATAAAATGTGCAAGGTTAGAGGCTTGGGCCCCCTTAAAATTTGTAATTGAATATCCTACAAGCTTAAAATCAAGGAAAATTGGTGCAAAATACATTATGATTTGTGTTTTATGTATATAACATGGAGAATGACATGAATTTCCACTCCATTTGTGAAACTAGTGAAAAACTGAGTAAATAAGTAGTCATATGCTAAACACATGCCCTCAATATGATATTTATGTGTATATGGATTATGAGATTGAGTGATAACAACTTAAATTTTGAGTAAAAACCTATGTTCCAACCTAAAACACATGTTGCACATGATACCCCCAAACTAAGATAATATGAGGCAAACCTGAGTATTTTCATGAAAAATTAATGTATACCATTTGTTAACTATATCGTATTGCATGTGATTTTGATAATTTCTTAAATTGATTGTTTTATTCTTACTAGAACAAAAGTTCCTTGGTTTGGATGTGGTCAGATTGCACCCTTATCCAAATGGAATTATCCTATCTAAAATTACTCTTTGGGTGTTTTATGGACATTAAATTCGACCAATTGTGTAAGATCTACAAATTTTTGTTTGTGTACTACACTAAAGGAATTTAGTCTTTGAGACAAGCCATTTTGTATTCCCCCTCTTTTGAGATGATTTGTTGAGCTCATGTAATAACTTAACTCAAAATAAAAATTTATGAGAGACATGTTATGTAAATATGTTAATCTGGGTAGTAATGATAACATGGAGGATCATGGAATCATCATGTATATAAACTAAGCAAAATGATAGTGTGATATGCATGTAGAAACAAGCACACATAGTGACATTGTCAGGATAGATGTTAGCAATTAGGCACATAAATAAGTGACCAAAAGAGAGTACTAAAATTTGAATAGAACTACTCGAAGAGAGATGCATGATATCCATCATGGAATCAAAAGGATGGGAATATGCATGAAGTCTATCATGGCATAAAATATTGAGTAAATGAAGCAAACAAGTGTCATGGCCATGACATGCACACACAAAGAGTACATTAAAATCACATAAAGCATACAATAGAAGGCCAAAGGACCACATACAATGAACATCTTTAAATGTAACTCACATGCATATAAACATACAATGAAGGCTTTGATCCATACTCCAAGACATGTTTAAATCTACACAAGCCAAAATAAATAATACACACAAGACATGAAGCAAGAAAGAGAAACATGCATGAATATATGTAATTGATTAACATAGGTAATTTGTAACATTAGTATATTTAGTAACTTAAGTATATGCAAGATAACAAGGTGAATTTAAGTGATTAATATCGATAGATTGATTGCAATGTAAATAACTAAGGTATGAAAAATAAGGGATAGCCAAAGAAGGATATAACTTGTGTGTAAGATTCCCTCCATGAGCTTGTTGAAGTATATACAAGTTGTAAGAATCCTATGTCTTATTTGGATTTGAGAATTGATAGTTTGTGCTTAATAGGAGAGGGTTGGTGGAATAGGAAAATGGCACAATGCACTCTTATCTGAATAAGCAGTTTTGTCTATTTTCAATTTCTGAGTTTGGGATAGTGAAACAACCTATAATTATGTCTGTAAATGGTAACCTGTATGCTCTACATTTACTCATGCACACTTGTGAAGCATATATGATATGAAATTGGATAAAAATAAGTAATGAATAACCATTACACAAATTAACTAATGTAAATGAACTAAATATAAAAATGCATAGGTCCTGATTTTAGAATTATCTAGGATACTTTTTTGTATTTTTGTATATATGAACTAAAAAAAATAGAGAGAAAGATATAAATTGATGAGTCTTGTAAAGGACTCACAGTCAATGGGTCATGTATGGAATAGGAATAGTTACCTTTCTTGAATGGAAAGTGTTATACTATGGTGATTGAACTAAGATAAATTCAAGATATGAATGCTTATTTCTATTTTTACTATAGCTACCATTTATATAATTATGTTCTATAGCATACTATGCATGTTGTTGAACATGATGAACTCTAGGGATTTTTGGAACATGTTGTGGAGTGTATGAATCTTGTGTTGGTACCTTATGTTAAATACTTTTAGTGACCTATAATATCAATATGGGAATGCATGAATTGAGAGAGGCTCTCTCAATATGTGAAAAAAAATTATTAGAGTGGCCTTTCAAGGATAGGCCTCCTTAGAATGGTAGATATATATTTTTTAACTTTGTGAGTAGGTTCCACTTTTTTAGGTGTATCAACTAAAATATATTGTATATGAACCATATATATCTATGTTTTGGGGTATTCATATGGGATACCTTGAATTAGATGACCTCATTAACATAAATTTACTTTAAACACATGTGAATTGTAGACGGAACTATGTGAATCTATTGAATACAAGGGCATCCTAAAAATATATAGAAGACCCCTACACTGGATAATACTATAAATTTGGTGGCCACATGTGTTGGACCAACATGTAATTATAATGTAATTTCACCAATGGAGCTCTGAATGTGACCATTGAATCCTTTTATTACTATGGTTGTGGGAAGAAAATCCTAATTTGTGTATCCAAGATGATAGAGAAGTGTGAGTGTACCCATGTTTACACTTGAACCATTATCATCCCTGACACTCTAAATATGTTGGGGATCAATGCGAGCTCGAATGAAAAAAAAATGAAAATTGGAGTCATCATCTACTATCTCATGCTTTGCAAATGTGATGAGTGGCCTATAGGACACTTAATATGGTAGGTACCAATTATTCCATTCAAAAGATGTAGTACCTATTTATAAAAATGCTAAGAAACTAGTGGAGGGTGTGCATTGTATGCATAATGCACTCCCAATGTATTGACTATATTATTATCTATATGATCAGGAAAAGGATCACTAAATATTTTCATTTATTTTATTTCACTTGGTTATGCCTTTGAAATATTTGTAGGTGTGCCCACATCAATGATGTTTGCATCTATAAAATCCTGAATCTTCTACCTTAAACTCATTCACCTATTAGTAGTATACCTTGGTACTTTATAATAGTCATAGAAGGCATTCTATTCAAATTCCTTTAGAAGAGGATTATTCACATCAACCTCTTTAATGTGAGGGAGAGATATGATATTGCATTCCAATATCATTTTTAAGACCTTGTATGGAGCTTTTTATAGATAGGTAAATTGTCTCTTTGGAGGAGTTGATAATATGATGAATGGAGTTGGTTTTTAAACTACATGTATTGTTATATTTCTATCATTATTAATATTAGTTGGACTTACTTTGTATGATGGATTAATTGAATTATTTTTATTGGAATCAATATTGCTTGCCTACTAATGTGACTTCTCTTTCCTTTAATGTGTGGTACAAATCTATGAATGAAATAAATTTCTTAAACATGATGGACTCGTGTAAGATTTTGTATCAAAATTTATTTGAAGATATCTTGAAGTTTTTTATCTGCCATAGGACTTGTCATCTTAGATAGCATCATCTTTCATCTCAAGACATATTTTAAAAGAGGTTCATTAGATTTATGTTTGATTTGAGCAATCTAAGCATGTGAAATCTTCTCACTGATATTGATTGAAAAATGTGTTATAAATACATTGGTCAATGGATTGAATGCATGTAATTATTTATGTGGTAAGTCATATGTCCATTTTAAAATGTATTCCTTTAGACTTCTTGTAAATAACATGGTCAATAAATTGTTATTGGACACATAGTCAGAACATGTTGTTTGGAATGTTTTCAAATGTTGTTTGGGTCACCCTTTCCATCATATAGTGTAAGCTTATGTGCCATGAAACATATAGGTAAAGGATATATTGATATGTGTTATACTAATGAAGTGTGAAATAGAGTGTGAGAATCAAATTCCTAATTAGATTTTGAATCACCGTGCTCAAATTATAATACCTTAGTTTATAGAGATTGAATCTTGTGCATAAGGGAATATACATTAAGAGAAGAAGAATGTGTGCTAATCAAAGGTAGTTTTCCCAATGACTGATTCAGAATTGGCATATTAATCTATTTACTCCCTTGGGTTTCCCCCATGATAAATGTCGGTACAAAAGTTGAATCTATGGTTCTAAGAAAGGGAAAGAATTCATAGAATTGAAGGTTGCATAGGATTAGCCTTCAAATGCCTTCTTAATTTCCTCTTGAACAATAATTATGAACACATCTTATATATCTTGATTCTTTCATGTTAGGTTCACCAATATGTTTGTTAATTTCTGGGGAACTAGGAATGTTAGACCCTAATTAGACAAAATGTTGTGTAAAATTAGAATGTTATAGATATGTAGTAAATGACACAAACTGATTTTAAACTTTGGAAAAAAAGATTATAAGACTATGTTGATTGACTGTGGATTTCAAACAAGGTTTTTCTAGATCTTTGGATAAGGCAATTAGATCTGGATAGGGTCATGAGGTGTTGTTGTCCTTAGGGAGCATTGGTGTACTATAAAAGCTATATCTATGAAATTATTATGAGAGGTTTGCCTTCAATCCATCACAAAAACATTGTATATATTTTCCTTCAGTTTTAACCCTATCTCAATAAATCAAGGGAAAAATGAAACCATGTATAAAAAGGGATTAGAATTGGAAGTTGCGTTTTACCTCAACACCATTTTTGTTTAGTGTTGCCTGCATACCAATACTTCCAAGATGGATCAAACTCCATGTAGTTCTCCCATGTGATGGTGGTGTGTGTAGAAGAACGGTAAAAAATACTAAATTTTGGTGTAATCTTGGTGTGATTAAGTGATTCAACAATGACTTGTGACCTTATAAGTGTATATAATCTTTATCTCAGGGCTATTAAGGCCATGTGTACTCATAATTGCGAGAAATAGGGAATTTTATCTCAATGTGCAATTAGAATTCTAGTGTTTTTCAATATAGATGCCTCAAGTGTGAAAAGTGGTTTGAATTATGGATTTATAGTGATATTTTGAAAATTCCTTTATATGGGGCTCACCAAACCCTTAAGATAACCCATTTCATAAATCTGAATTTAGTTAGTTAGTTGTTATTTGGCAGGAAGATGGGACTAGTAAAATTGGACATTACTGGGAGTGTTACTGTCCAAATAGTGCATTGTTATCCCAAGAGAAAAGACTTTTGATATGGTAGTATTGGATAGTTAGGGGATAAGTTTTATTTATTTTTAATGAGTGATAGAGATATTATGAGATCATTAGTTTTTTATAGAAAAGGGTCATCCACATGGAAAATGAAGGAAGTTGGTAAAAAGGCTATGGAATGAGGTAGGAGCTAAGTTTTTAAAAATGGTGGTCATGAGTGCATTATTTTAGAAATAAATTTTAATTTATGTGTTTACATTTACCCCCATTTTATTTTAGTAATGTACCAAACAAAAAGTACTAGAGTAAAAGGAAAATGTTTACCCAAACTGACCTATGAAGTATAGTCTTGAATATAGGCCATAATGTCAAACTGTGTTTCAAGTGAATATATAATGAAACATGTATAAAATTAGTCCTTAATTAGGATAAAAATAAATAAGGTCGAGAATACTTATATATTTAATAATAAGGGATGAATACACATTATTATATATGTGAATTATTATGTTTTTTGGTGTAAAAACTAGCGACTGGAGATGGTAGGACCCTTAGAGATTTGATTTTCATTAATTATGTTGAAATGGACTGTGCATGCCCTAATCCTCATTGATAGGTTCATGTGCTTAGTGACTCAAGGTGTGCTTAACTCTATCATTGTATACCCAAAGTAGTGAAGTAGTTTAGAATCCTTGTATAAAGTCCAATAGGTTGTTCTAGTGTAAAATTGGTGCAAAAGGTGAAACAATCATTTCAGACAAAATAAGGATCATTTTTGGTGAAAAATTAGCACAAAATTGGTGCAAAATATAATGTGATTTGGTTTGGATGTATACAACATGTAAAATGACATGAATTGCCACTCTATTTGTAAAATTTGGTGTAAAACTAAGCAAGGAGTTAGCCATAAGTCGTGCACGTGCCCCTAATTTGATATATGTGTGTATATGGATTCTGAGACTGAGCAATAACAACTAAAAATTTGATTAAAAACTTGTGTGCTAATATAAAACACATACCAAACATGATACCCCTAAACTAAGCAAAAATTAGACAAACCTACTAATTTTCCTAGAAAGTGATTTTGTATACCTATTTCTAACTATCTTGTACTACTTGTGATTTTAAGAATTTCTCAAAATGACTATTTTTTACTTGCTAGGACAATAGTACACTATTTTGGTAATGGCCAACCTGCGCCCTTGTCTAAATGGATCACTCATGTCCAAAACTAATTTTTAGGTGTTTTAGGGTATCAAACTTGACCAAATGTGTAAGACCTGTAAACTTATGTCTATTTACTACATCAAAAGAGCTTAGTCTCTAAGACAAGACAATGTATGTACCCCTATTTTGAGGTAATTTATTGAGCCTATGTAGTAAATTAACTCAAAAGATAAACTTATGAGAAACATGTTAAAAAATATGTTAATATGAGTAGTAATGATAACATAAATGAGTATGACATCATCATATATATAAATCAAGCAAAATAATAATGTGAGATGCATGTAGAAATAAACACACATAGTGACATTGTCAAGATGGATGTTGGCAATTAGGCACACAAATAAGTGACCAAAATTGAGTATTAAAAGATGAATAGAATTACTCATACAGAGATGGATGATATCCATAATGGCATTAAAAGGTTGAGAAGATGCATGATTTCCATCATGGCATCGAAAACTAAGCAAACTAAGCACAAGTGTCATGGCCACAAAGCACACACACAAAGAGTACATGTAAATCACATAAAACATGCAATAGAAGGCCAAGGGGCCACATACAAGGGACATGTTTAAATGTCACTCACATTCATAGAAACATACAATGAAGGATTTGATTCATACTCAATGACATGTTTAAATGTCCACAATAATACATGAAGTAGGAAAAGCAAACATGAAAAACATGTATGAATATATATAATTCATCAACATAGGTAATTTGTAACATCGGTATATTTAGTAATATAAGTATTTAGGAGATAAAAAGGTGAATGTAAGAGAGAAATATCTATAGATTTTGTGAAATGTAAATAACTAAATTATGAAAAATAAGGGATAGCCAAATAAGGATAAACTTTATGTATAAGATGCCCCCAAAGATCTTGTTGATGTATATACATGACATAATAGGCTTGTGTATTTTTTGGATTTGATAATTGATAGCCTATGTTCACTAGGATAGGGTTGATGTAAGAGGTCAAGGGCACAGTGCACTCTTGTCTAAATAGGGTGTTTTTGTTTGTTTATAATTTTTTATTTTGAGATAGCGAAACAACTTATAATTGTATCTATAAATGGCAACTTATATGTTTTGCATGCACTCATGTACACTTGTGAATCATATATGATATAAAACTAGATATAAATAAGTACTAAATAATTGGTGCATAAATAAACTGATGTACGTGAACTAAACATAAGCATGCATAGGTCTTGATTTTGGAATTTTCTAAGATATTTTACTTTTTTATATTTTTGCATGTATGAACTAAAAAAATAAATAAAGAGAAAGATACTAACTGATGAGTCTCATAAGGGAGTCAAAATCAATGGGTCTTATGTCTAGGATAGGAATGGTGACCTTTCATGAATGGAAAGTGTTATACTACCATGATTGAATTGAGTTAAATTCAAGATTTGAATACTTATTTCCTTTTTTACCATAGGTGACATTGCTATAATGATGATATGTAGCATATTGTACATATTTTTTAGCATGATGAACTCTAGATATTTTGGAAACCCATGGTGGAGCCTATGAATCATGTGTTGGCACCATATGTGAAACACCCTTAATGCCCTATAATATCAATTTCAGATGTCCAAGAGTAAAAATAGGCTCTCTAAAATCTATGACAAATCTCTGTTGAAGTGGTCTTTCAAGGATAGGCCTCCTTGGAATGGTAGATACCTAATTTTGAACTCTCTGAGTAGGTTGCACATTTTTAGGTGGCTCAACTAAAATCTATTGCATAGAAACTTTGTTTATCTATGTTAGTGGGTATTCATATGGGATACCCTAAACTGTGATGGCCTCATTATCATAGATTTACTTTAAAGAGTTGTGAACTATAGATTGAACTACATGAATATGTTGAATCCAAGGGCATCCTAATAATATGTCAAAGACACCTGCACTAGGTACTACTGTAAATATGGTGGCTACATGTGTTGGATCAACCTATAATGGTAATGTAATTTCACCAATGGAGCTATGAATGTAATCATTGAATCTTTTTACTACCATGGTCATGGGAAATATATCTTGATTTATGTATCCAAGATGATAAAGAAGTGTGATTGTACACATTTTCACACTAGAACTGATATCAATCATGACACTCTAAATAGGATATTGATCAATGTGAGCTTGAAGGAAAAAAAAATGCAAATCTAAGTCATCATCTACTATCTCATGTTCTAAAAATGTGATGAGTGGCTTATAGGGCACAAAAGTGTGGTAGTACCAATGATGCCATTCAAAGGATGTAATACCTTTGTATAAGAATGAAAAGAAACTAGTTGAGGGTGTGCATTGTATACATAATATGCTCCTAATGTATTAGTTATCTCATTTATTGCATCCTTCAAAAAAGTATCAATAAATATTTTCATTACTTTTATTTCACTTGGTTATGACTTTTAACAATTTTTAAGTTTGCCCATGTCAATGATGTTTGCATCTATCAAATATTGAATCTTGTGCCTTAAACTAAAGCACCTATTAGTAGTATGCCTTGGTGCTCTAAGAAAGTCACATAAGGCATTCTAGGAAAATCCATTTGGAAGAGGCTTACTCACAACAATATATTTAATGAAAGAAAGAGATACGAGATTGCATTCTAATAACATTTTTAGGACCTTATATGGAGCTTATGGTAGATTGGTAAATTATTTCCATAGAGGAGCTGTTAATATAATTTACGGATTTAGTTTCCCACTTCATGTATTTATGATTTTTTATCATTATTATTATCATTTGGACTTACCTTATATGGTGGATTACTTGAATTATTTGTAATGGAGTTAATATTGGTTGCATACTTAAGATTGTTCATTGCCAATAATGTCACTTCTCTTTTCTTTATTTGTAGCATAAATTTGTGAATGAGAATTTTTTTTGAAACATGATGGACTCATGTAGTGATGGAAGCAAAATTTGTTTGCAGATATCTTGAAGTTATTTACCTATCATAGGACTTGCCATATTAGAAAGCATCATCTTGTATATTAAGACATATTCTACAATAGGCTCAATAAATTTCTATTTGAGTTGAGCAATTTGAGCATATGATATCTTATCACTAATATTGATTGAAAAATATGTTAGAAACATTTGGCCAATGGATTTAACACATGTACCTATTGATGTGGCAAGTCATATAACCATTGTAAATCATATTCCTTTAAACTTATTTGAAATAACTTGGTCAATAACCTATCATTGGACACATAGTCCAAACATATTGTATGAAATGCTCTCAAATATTATTTGGGGTCACCCTTTCCATCATATAATGTAATCTTGGGTGCTAAGAAACCTAAAGGTAGAGGTTTTAGTGATATGTGTTGTGCCAATGGAGTGTGAAATAGAGTGTGAGAATCCAATGCCTAATTAGATTTCAAAGCACCTTGTTCCAAATATAACACCATAGTTTATAGTGATTGAATCTCATGCATAAGTAAATATACATCAGAAGAAGAATAATGTGTGTTAATTAAAGGTGGTGTATCCAATGACTGAGTCAGAATTGGAATATTAATATATTGAATCTATTGGATTCCCCCATAGTAAATAGTTGTAAAAAAGTTGTATCCATAATTCTAAGAAATGGAAAGAATCCATACGATTGGAGGTTATAAAGCATTGGCCTTCAGATGCCTTCTTAATTTCCTCTCGAGCAATATTTATGAACATATCTCATAAATATTAATTCTTCCATGTTGGGTTCACCAATATGTTTTATTAAATTTTAAGGAACTAGGAATGCTAGACCCTAATCAGATAAATTATTGTGTAAAATTAGAATGTTATAGATATATAATAAATGACACAAACTAATTTAGAACTTGTAAAATTTAGAAATATGCTAAAAGGGAAAAAACCAAATAATTACAACTTAGCTAGAAAACTATAATGTAGGACTATGTATGAGGCTAAAATTGATTGTGGAGTTGTGTTGACTGACTATGGATCTAAAACCAAGTTTTATTAGATCTATGAACAAGGCCACTTGATCTAGATAGGGTGTAGGTTATTGTTATCCTTGAGGAGAACTAACATCCTATAGATGTTATATTTTTTAAATTGTTATGATAGGTTCATCTTCATTTGTATACTTTATTTTACTATGTGGGTTCTTTCAGTCTGTTGCAAAAATCATTTTATATATTTTCCTTCACTTTTAACCCTATCCTAATAAATCAAAATGATAAATGTAATCATGGATTAAAAAAGGGTTAGCAGTTGAATTTGTGCTTGAGCTCAACACCCCCTATGTTGAGAATTTCTTACATACCAATACTCTAAAGAGGGATCAAACTCCATATAAATATCCCATCTTATGGTGGTGAGTGTAAAAGACTGGTGTAAAATGTTATATGTTGGTACAATCTTGGTGTGATTAAGTGCTTGAATATGAACTGTGATCAAAAAAGTGTATTTAATTTTAGCTCATGGATACTAGGGATGTATGTACTTGTTTAACCCTAAAATGTAGATCTAGACTGGTGTTATCTAGATTGCATTAAAGGAGTATATAGAAATAAAATGGCATAAGTGTGATAATCATATCTATAGCATGATAATTAGATGTTAAACTCAAATATAAGAATATATTGAATTTATTATGTTGAGATAGTTTAAATATGGAAAATATAGCTATGTTAAATATGTAAATGACAAAGTGAATTAATTAGCTTGTTTTAATGCTAATATAATTATAGATCTAAAATAGGTTGAAGCAAACATGAAAGAGATTTTGTAATAGTTGTCAAATTTTGGTTCTAATGCCTCTTGATCTATAGATAGTAATGGTATCCTACGATGTTTACATCAACACTATTGTTTAGGTTTGATATTAGTGTCTTATATATAATATCTAATGAAATAGGATGTGACCACATGGATGCATCTAGGTTTTACTTCACCTTCACTATGGTGCATTCATATTTGGGTCATGGATAGTCACTGCTTATGAAATGAAAAAACCCTAGATTTTCATCTTCAATGTGACCTTGGTGGAAAAAGAATTAGTAGGCATGTGGTGTCAAGATGACCCCAATGACCCCTATGTCAAAGGGCATTGCCTACATAACTAATACTCTGAAGAGGGCCTTATACTAATGTAGTTCTCCCTTACGTGTTGGCTTGTATGTGAATCAAATAATGTGTAAAAATCAAGTACAATAGTGACCTAATTTATAACTCAGTAAATTAAGTTCTTGGGTTGCTCATTTAGTACTTCAAACTTATAGATGTGTTGTACCTATGACTTCTATAGAAATAGAGAAGTTTTGATCAATTGAATGATTGATAGAGTGCTTTTGATGAGTTGCATTGGTCTCTCTAGTCTTTTCTAGTTGTTATTAGGTAAGGAATGAATGAGCATTGATTTTATATTTATATCAATCCATTTTGAGTAATAACTCACATTAAAGCACTTAGATTTACCATTAAGATGCATTTCATATGTAAATTTAATGACTTTAGGGCACTGAACACTTATGTTGGAATAAGATGGTAATGTCTATACTATTTTCTGACCCTAAATATAGGTTCATAACTTATAGATATGGAAGATGAGTAAATTTTAAGTATTCTAGGAAAGATATAAGGCACGGGTCATCAATATAAGACTGGTCAGACTAAGATATATAGGCCAAGAGGCATAATGATAGAGTAGATGTGATACTTGTAGAAGCGAGAAAGGTATATAACTAAGAGGAACAACTAAAGTTTGAATTTACCAAGTGTACAAGACTAAGATGCTATGTAATCACAAAATATCATCTATATTTACAACCCCTTTAATCTAGTAATGAAATTGCTAGTTTAAATGAAATGAATGTGTACTTGGGTGTGTATACACAACTTGTCTATGAATGTTCCCATCTTGAGTGTTTTATTGGTGACTGACCTACAACCAAGAGCATGTTGTAGTATAAAATTAATGCATATATCTAGGTTGAAAGTAATTGAAATTGATTGAAATTGAGAGAACAAGGTTTAGTAATACACCTATGTGTTGATGTAACCACCTTACCTATTAGTAAGTTATTTTAAAAAATATGTATCATTATAAGGCTGTAAAAATTAAGATTAGGATAAATAAAGATTAAAAATTTAAATGCATATATCTAATTATATATATATATATATATATAGAGAGAGAGAGAGAGATTGGAAGGCACATGCCCCCAACTTTGGAGTAAAAATGAGTTACCACTTGGCAATTGAGATTATCTCAATCATGTGCCCCAATAATACTTATAACCTAGTAATGTTGGATGATCAAGTCTAATCTAAAGACTTGGCAAGATTGAGTGATTTTATCACCTCAACCATACCAAAATTTGAACCATCTATTGTGATAGATTGGATCAATAAAAGTCTGAAAAAGTCCATAGGGTATCAGTGTAAAAAACTTTTGAGATATGGTAACAGTCCATAAAAGAGTTATGGAATATAAAACTCATTTAGATTTTGACATATTAGGCCCATGTTACATAGCATATGCATCTGTATATGTCTCATGCTAAAAATGTGTTTAACAATAGTATCACTATATATAATTCTACCACAACTATGAATTTGAATCATATAACTATGTGCTTTGGCCAATTTGAATAACTATTTAAGTGTGGAGGATATGCTTCTAAAATATTCCCCCATTATATATAGATAAGTCTGAAAATTTATACAAGTACCAATGTGGAGGACATGTTTCCAAATCATGCCCCCACTATAAACTAGAAATGTTAAATATTGAATAGGTGTGGAGAACATGCTTCCAGAGCCTACCCCCACTTAATCTAAGAACTATGAATGTGTAAAATCCATGTCCATATGACATAATCCCATTGAATATAAAAACTACTATAAGTACTTTATACTAAATGAGTGTGGATAACATGCTTCTAAATCATTTCCCCACTATAATCTGGAAACTATGAATGTGTGGAAGCCATGTCCATATGACATGCCCCCACTAATTATGAAAAACTATTCCAAGTGTGGAGAACATGTTTGTATGACATTCTCCCACTAATACATCCCCTCTTTGAGGTGGTGTAAATATAATAACTTGTAGTTACCTCACCTCAAAAGGATAAAATAATTGATACTCTAATAATGTAACCATATATCATATAGAAGGAAATGTGTGTAGGTAAATATATTATCGAAGTGCATAAAAAAAATGTGATCACATGTAGGCCAAAGATGCATGATAAATATCATGGCAACATATAGATAATAAAATTAAAAGTTTAATAGGTAAATGAGCATGCAAACAAGAGTAATCAAAAGCAAATCAAAAGGTAATGGTCCAAGGAGACCACAAACAAGGGGCATGTTCAAATGTCACACAATCAAAGTGATATGACTTAGTCAAATGTTCATAAAGTCAAGGGTTACATATTCAAATATCCATACAAAAAATAATGACATATATATATTTTAATGAAATCATACATAGGTATAAGGGATGCAATCAAATAAACATATTCAAATGCTCAAAAAGGAATATAAGACACTCGAGGCAGTGTATAAAGTAAAGCATAAGAAACCAACATAAACATGTCATAGTAACTCAAAGATCCAATGTATTAGGAAAATATGTCAAGTGTATAGTGTATCAAGTACCCTGTATTAGAAATAATCATGAAAAATAGGCATGTGTAAGTACATATGTAAGCTCAAAAATGATAATGTGGAGTGATCATCGAATCATATAACCTATGTGTATCAAGATCAAATAAGTGGATGCCTCCAATGTCCATATGACATGAGTAGTGTTAGAAATGGTGAACAAGCATTCCAACTCAAGATTCAGAAGTGATAACTCCAAGAACATCATATATGACGCTATAGACAATTGATTTCAAAACAACTTAATGCAAATGTTATTCAAAAATATGATATGATAGTACAAAGATAAGCTCTTGCATAAATAGGCAAGGTGAAACATAGAACTAGCCTAATTGGACAATGTGGGATAAATCCTCACATGAAAAAAACTCACTAAAAGATGAAATAACTAGATAATACACTAGTAAACATGATAAATACATGAAAAACATATTCTAACATCACCCCTCAAGTGAATCTAGGGGCTAACAAAAGCCAAAAAATAAATAGTAGCATATCCATAGTATGAGTCCTAGAAATTAGCCCTGATAAGGTACTCATGTACAATATGTATCCATGAAATGAAGAAGGAAGATGTCTTCATGAACATCCCCTAAGGATAACTTATAAACCCCAAGCATGCCATGTAATTCAAAGAAATGAGATGATGCAAAAGGATTCATAAAGATGTTTACAACCTATTACTAAGTTAGAATGTACTCCAAGCTAAGAACACCATCCTAAATGTGTTGATGAATGAAGTGCATATGTACCTCAATGTGTTTGGTCCACTAATTTTCAACTAGGTTGTGAGATATATAAATTACACTCTAGTTGTCACACTAAAGTACAATGGGTGAATCATGCATGCAGCCAAACTCTATTAATAACTGACAAAGCTAAAAAACTTGCTGACTCATTGTAATTATTGCCCTGTACCCAGCCTCTATAGACAAAAGTAAAATAACATGTTACTTCTTACACAACCAAGTAATACATGAAGAACCAAGATAATAGATGTATCTAGAAGTGGAATGCCTATCATCAAGATAACTTTTCAAATTTGAATCATTGTATCCAACCAGCTAAGTAGAAACCCTGGTGTAATGTAATCAAAAATGAGTAGTGTCTTGTAGATATCTCAAAATCCTCTCGGTATCCTGCCAATGACTATCATGAGGGCCATGTGCAAACCTAGATACAAGCCCAATTACAAAACAAATGTTGGGATAAGTATGGATCAAATACATAAGACTCCTAACTATCTACCTGCACAATGTAGGATCACAAAGTGGATTAATACAAGAGGCCATGAGAGTTACTCCAAACTAAAAAGGAGAAGGACTTGGCTTGCAATCAACCATGCCAAAATATTAAAGAATATCAAGTGTATACTTTTGTTGACTCAAATAAATCCATGTATCTAACTATTAAATTTGTAGACCAAGGAAGAAATCTAGAATACCAAGATGTATCATGCTAAACTATGTTGAAAGTCCCTATTGAATAGTCTGAATTTGAGATGAGGAACTACTTATGAGAAGTAGATCATCAAAATACAAGTCTAGAATAATAATGTCCTTAATATGATGAATATACACTATGGAATCAGAGTGGTAGCAAACAAAGCTAGTGGAGAGAAGAAATGAGTCCATTTTCTCATACCAACCTCGAGGGGCTTGTTTGAGACCATAAAGAGACCTCTTAAGTTGACAAACAAGAGAAGAATCATGAACAAACCAAGCAAACTACTCCATATAGATTTTTCCATGCAAGTCTGCATGCAAGAAAGCACTCTTAATGTCCATCTAATATACTAGCCAACCTTATGATGTAGCAAGAGGAAGTACAAGGTGAATAGAATCCATCTTGGCAATAGGCACAAAAGCCTTATAGTAGTCAATACCTTTAACTTGTGAGAATCCTTTTGAAACAAGACATGCCTTATACTTTCTAATTGACCCATCAACCACATACTTGGTGTGGTAAATCTACTTACACCTAACCAACATTCTTCCCTTAAGAAGAGTGACCAAATTCCAAGTGTGATTTTTTATCAATGAAGAATACTCATCTGTCATCACATCATCCCACTCTTATATCCTATGAGCCTATGAAAAAGATTGTGGATCCCTAGAGAATGTCTGACACAAAATTCTAGTACCCATAAAATGTATGGTGATGTTGAGTAGGTGGAAGATCCTGTATGAATGTGTTGCCTCAAAAATTATAGTATGATCCCACATAGGCATAGTGGCAACATCAGTGTGAATAAGATCCTCATCCTCTATAACCTCCTCAGGAATGTCCTAAACTGGCTCCTAAAACAATGAATCCTCAAAAGGAGGTGAATCATTGAAGGATCCCTAGAGAATGTCTGACACAAAATTCTAGTACCCATAGAATGTGTATGGTGATGTTGAGTAGGTGGAAGATCCTGTATGAATGTGTTGCCTCAAAAATTATAGTATGATCCCACATAGGCATAGTGGCAACATCAGTGTGAATAAGATCCTCATCCTCTATAACCTCCTCAGAAATTGCCTAAACTGGCTCCTAAAATAATGAATCCTCAAAAGGAGGTGAATCATTGAAGGAAGAAGAAGATTGCATGGAAGAAGATGAAGAGTCATGAGATGTGAAATGCTCATCAAATTATACGTGTTTTAAAATAAACATCATGAGTATCAGGATATAAAAGATGATAAACTCTCATGTCCTCACAATACCCTACAAAAATCAAAGGTTTTTTCTTCTTATTTAATGTTTTTCTTTTCTTCTTTAGTAAAAACACCCAAGCAAGGCTTCCAAAGACTTTTAAAAATGATACATCAGGCTTGGTTCCAGACCAAGCCTCCTCTGAAGTCATATGCTGAAGTGTTTGATGTGGTGTGCGGTTCTGAATGTAGTTTGCATAATTAACTGCCTCTATCCAATAGATAGAAGGTAAATCATGTGAATGCATCATGCAGTTAGCCATCTACTTTAGATTTTATTTCTTCCATTATGCTATGGAGTATGAGCAACATAATTCTGGTGAACAATACTATGGACTACCAAAAAATTAGAGAACTCTCGACTGAAGTACTCCCCCCATTATCTGTACAAAGCTTCTTGATGCAACTTGAAGACTATTTATCAACCAAATCCTTAGATAATTTGAAGTGATAAAAGACATCACTCTTATACTTGAGGAAATAAACCTAAATACACTTTGATAAATTGTCAATGAAGGTAAGTGCATACTTAGCTCCATTGAAAGGAGTAGGAAAGACCATCAAATCACTATGTACAAGCTCAAGTGGTGAAGAAGCTCTCATGGGCATACCCTTAGGAAATGGACCTAGTTTTATTTCCCCAATTTATAATTAGGGTAAACTCCATCAAGACATGAAACTATAGGAAGTCCCTCTACCATACTGTGAGTTATCAACTCCTTCAAATATATGTAGTTTAGGTATCTAAACCTATCATGCCAGAGCCAACTCTCGGAATCTACATGAGAAACTAAATGCATCCCTATAGGAGGAGTATCATCAAAACCTTCAAAATAGTAAAATTGATAACTATGATCAACAACGCCCTATGCAATAAGTGTGTGTGGCTCTAACAAAGCTCAAATTTTAGTACCCTATGGTGTAAAAGTCACTATCTTACCCTGACCAGAATGGCAAATTTGATAAACTATAAGTAGATTGGTGGTGATGTCTAGAATATATAATACATCATTGATGCAGCCACCATATAGTTTTATGTCACCCTTTCCCTTAACATAAATTTAAGAACAATCTCTAACCTCAATGTTGGAAGTAGAACTCAGACCAAGAGATACAAAAGACTCCTTGGTAGAAGTCATACGGTGTAAAGCACTAGAATCTATAACCTAAATGTCTAAAACATGTAACTATGATCTCTTGAAAACATTAAGTTCTTTTCCATGCTCATGAGATGGAGGAGTGGAGATATAAATCTTGCATTTCCTAACGGCATCCTCTAAGGCTTGCATTCTCTTGAAACACCTAGACTCTTCATGACCAGTCCCCCCACAATAGGAGTAAAATAGGTTAAAATTATTCATAGATTTTGAAGATGATTTGGGTTTAGATGTATTAATGTTGGGATTAGGTGCATTTTGAGGTGGAGTAGGAGTGTTATTATTCTTAACCTTATTTTTTCCCTTAGTCTTAAGATGTGATGCAAATAATGCTTTTTGAGAGGTGGAAGACTCAAGGTAGGATAATTTTAGTTCCTCCCTAGTATGTCTCATACAAAACAACTCTGGATTTGGCATTTTAAATGTGATACCTAAGACATCCATACTATATAAAAAGGTAGAAGCAAGGATTTAGAATGGGCCACTCAACTTAGACAAGATAAAATACACACACTCATCATCCTTTCTATCTCATCCACGCCCTTTCAACTGTCTCAACAAATGCTTAAACTTAGTGAGGTGGTCTACAATGAAGGCAAAGTCATCTAGATTTAGTGAATTAAGCTCTATTTCAAGTAGTATAACTTTCAAGTGATCTACTTTCCCAAAGAAACCCTTTAACTTAGTCCACATTTTGAATGGAGAATCACACCCATCAAAATGAAACAAAAGATTGCTACTCACATATCCCCCAATCAAGACCATACACTCTTCAAACTTACATTGGTGCTAAAAATTTTTAAATTTATGAGTAAATTATGTCTATATTTCATTCACTAGGGACCATAATATTTTGTTCTTTATGATTATTTCCATTCAAGGTCTCTATGTGTGGTAATTATATGTAGTCAAACGCTCATAATGATCAACACTAGAAGTAGAAGCTATGTTAAAAATCACCATTGAACAAAAAGAATGCAAAAGGGTGCATAAAATTAGTACTGAGATAACCCCCCAAAAGATTATATTATAAGATCCCCTTCAATTTGGCACTTTATAGAAGTAGTGTGTTTTTACAAATTAATGACACCAATGGATAGAGAATCAAAAACCATGCAATTTTGAAAAAACTAAAACCTAGATCTAAGTTACGATTCAAAAGTTATTCGTGTTATGATTTCTCATAAAATGGGTCAAAACATTAAAAAAACACTACAAACTAAAATTTGTGACTAAATCAGTAAAGAACATAGTCATCCAACCATATATTAGAATTGGAATTAAACCACAGACTCAAAAATTCCAAATAATGTGAAAAAAATCCTCCTTATTACCGCTATGCTTATGCAAGTGAACAGTGTTTCCTTTTGAGGCAAAAAATGCAGCTTGATAATAGAAAAATGATTAAAACCCATTGTGTTTTTTAGATAAAAATAAGAAATACGGGTTGTATTTAGCTCCTGATCAAACTCTTCTACAAAAAAGGATGCCAAAGGGTAATTTCAATGTAGATCCTTTTCTTCCTCCTTGGCAGATCCAATGCCAAACTTCTTCCTACTTCCACATATTTTTCAACTTTGTTTAGTTTACAAACAACCAAAATATTCAACATCACCTCTTTGTTGATTATTTTACTATAGATCTGAAACAAACTAGCACCTTATACAAGTGCCACTCATATCTAGTAAATGATTATTAAGCTCCAACATTTAAAAAAAAAAAAAGCTCAAAAAAGGATGCCAAAGCTCAAAAAAAGATGATATGACCAATAGGGATGCCTTTTTTTAGATTTGGCAGGGAGTTGGAAATTAGATAATTTTAATGTTAGTCTATAATACTTCTTTTAGACTCCAACATGCCTCCTCCCCTCCACTCTTCCAATGTTTATAAACCTAAAGATTTGTAGTAACAAAGGAAATAATGCAAATGTTGTTAGAGGATGCCAAGATAGAAAAAAAATTTAAGATGCCTTGGTCTAGAACATGAAAGTGCCAAAATTAGATGTAAGATAATTTCAATGCTAAAGTGAATCTTAGCAGATCTCTTATAAGTGTCAAAGATGGAAAAAAACACACCAAAAAGGATGATGCCATTCTCAAGTCTTAGCAAAGTAGATCTGAAAATGACAAAAAAACAAATGCCTTTCTTTACTTAGCAATGCCTTTCCTCTCCATGTACAAGTGTCACTTCATACTTGTAGATATTCTAATAACAAAAAAAATAATGCTTTAGATCTTCAACACGTAACTTCAACAAGAATAAGCAAAATATTCAAAAAGTCTTGAAAAAGGGGCATCAAGATCTCCTCTGATTTCTCTTAGCCTTCCCTCTTGAAGAGGGGTGCCAATATCTCCTTCACTTCCTCTTCACCTTCCCTCTAAGAATAAAAAACATACACTTTCTTCAAAGCTTCAATGAAAGTGTTGGATCCGTAAGAGGGAAAGAAAAAATGCTTGAGGTTTTGCAATAAGGGAAGAAGCAGCAGCAAGGGAAATGAAATTTTTAAACCAAATTTGTAATGATGCAAATGGAAGCAACACCTCATATCTATGGTACCATGTTAGGAATGGTGAACAAACATTCCAACCCAATATTTATAAGTGATAATTCTAAGAACATCACACATGAAGCTGCAGATAATTGATTGTAAGATAGCATAATGCAAATGTTATTTAAAAATATGATATGCTAGTACAAATATAAGGTCTTGCATAAATACGTAAGGTGAAACACAGAACTAGCCTAACTAACCAATGTGGGATAAATATCCACATAGGACAAACTCACTAAAAGATGAAATAGTTAGCTTAGAAACTAACAAACATGAGAAATATATGAAATACATACTCTATCAAGTAGAAGGAAGGCCCAACATTCAAAATAATAATATATCATGTATATGTGTATACCTATATCACACTCAAGTAGAAGTGTGACACATATGTGTATATAGGAGTAACTGAGTATGTCATCCATCAATATGAAAGTAACACATGGATGCCAAGGAGCCAATTGAACATATAAGTGTTGAAAGTGTTTTTGGATTTTTGTATGTTTTTTATAAAAAAATTGGTATTTTTGGAATTTTCAAAAAATAAAGATCATCATACAATGCCATCTAATGGATGGACATAGTTATCTCCCCATTATGAATCTGGTGTAATACCTAGGTTACATTATCAAGGAGTATATATAGGTGTAACATATGTCACTATGGTATCAATGGTGCACTACATATGTAAAATAAGACTCTATGGTCGTGAAGTACTAGTAAGTGTCATAGGAGTAAGGTTTTTTGGAACCCATCATTTAGTATTGTGTGGTTTCATTGGCATAGCATAACATGTGAATTTTAAGGTGATCTTGATATCTAATCATGGTGTGTAGTAGAAGATTGGGATTCTATGGAATCTATTGTACGTCTTTGATATAATGGTCTCTCAAGTACTGGCCATGTAGTAAAGGGAATTGTTTGTTGCTTACCCTTTTGTGGTGAATTAGTCTTAGGAGGCTTGGTGTCTATTTATTTGAGTATAAGTTTCTATTATTCAAGAAGATGTTCATACGAAATTCTAGAAAATATAATTACCTGATTGGCATGAATGTATTTATCACAACCATGTAATGTAGAAGGTACTACTCAAAGAGTGTGTATCCAAGGTCTTCACAATAACATATCAAAGATGCATATGTAATGGATAACTAAAAATGTGGTGATCACATATGTGGTACTGACCTAAAAAGGAAAGTTAATCTTGCCAATACCTTTTAGGATGTTCCATCGAATGATCTAAATAATTATGAGTATAACCCAATTGTGTAAGTAATGTCATGGTGCAAACATTTTAATTTACACCATTATCAATCATAACACTACTTATGGGGTGTTTACAAAGGTATGCCTCAATGAAGATCATATTCATCATCCTTAATTTCATTGTCATCAAAAGAAATAGAAGGTTTGGGAAACATAGGAGGTATGTGTCATGTGTAAGTATCAATAACCCCATCTAGTGTGTGTCCATAATGTAATGGTGGAGGATGTGCATTATATGTCATTTGGACTTCTGGTTCCTTCTTAGAATGGTCTTGTAAAGGATTGTTAAATATTTTTTATTTGTGGTCATCATCAGGCTATGAACCTAATTCCTTTGGAGGATCCTCAAATATAAGTTTTTGGTCATCGATAAGATATTGGATCTTATGTTTCAAGTTAAAACATATGTTTGTAGAATGTTCTAGTCCTAGATGATTATCACACTAAGCATTTTCATCATATACTTTGGGTAGAGGTTGACTCATATCAACCTCGATAAGATTAGGGAGAGATATAAGCTAACACTCTATTAATTGTGGGAGTAATGAAGTTGGGGACTTGGGTAAATGTGTAAATTATCTCCTTAGTGTATTAGATATTACAAGATGATTAGGCTACTATGAAACTATGTTAACCATTTTTGGGTGTTTCCTTTTAGGATTAAGAGGCTTTACCTTGTAACTTGGTTTAATTATGAATTTGGTACTTGGTTTTCTACATACTTGAGCTTATTCAATGACATAAGCTTTATTTCATAGTCCCGTACAACATGGAATAAGTCATCAAAAGATTTGAAATTCTTGAAAATAATGGACTCATGTAAAGGAGCAAGCAAACTTTTCTTGAATATATCTTACAACTCTTTGACTGTCATAAGATTGGTCATTTTGGCTAGCATTATCTTATATCTCAAGAAATATTCATTAATAGGTTCGTTGGTTCCTTGTTTGATTGTTGTAATTTGGGCATAGGAAACCTTTTCAGAAATGTTAATAGAAAAGTGTACTAAGAACTAGTCTACAAAAGGTTTGAATGCTTTGATAGATTGGAGAGGTAAATCATAAAACCATCTCAAAGCATAGTCTTTGAGACTTCTTGGAAATAATTTGGTCAAAAGTTTATCATTGGAAGCATAGTCAAGGCATGCCACATAAATATTTGAAGATGTTGTTCAGGATCACCCTTGCCATCATATAATGTGAAATTACATGCAACAAATCTAATTGACAATGGGTGTAAAGAGATTTTGAGTGTAAGAGGGTTATGCAATACATCTTGTGAATTTATGGCATGAGGGGATTTTAAAGTATTTTGTTCAATGTTTGTAATCTTGTCTTCCAAAGTCTTTATAACTTAAAGGAATGATTAAACTGTAGGCTTAGTGGGATTTTTATTTGCAAGTTGAGTAGTCACCAAAGGGGATGAAAACATGTTTTAAGTAGTAATAGGCATTGAAATCGGTATTTGTGTTGAACAACAGGTAATTCTATGATAGATGTATCAATAGTAGTTTTAGGGAACAAAGTTTTAAACACATAATTTGTGCCCCCACTAGATGTTTTTAATTATAATGTGTTCGAAGGGAGGGATGTTTCCACTATAATTTTGGAATTTGTTGCTTTGAGTATAGTTTTTGATATCTCATCAAGATATTCAAGGTTTTGTCAAGTGCATTAATGAAAAAATACAATTGCATGTACTTGATCATGGTCTATTTGCTCATTTTCACTTATTTTGGGGGTTTCATTATCAAAATCTTCTTCTATGATAACCATGTTAGCATTTTTTTCATTATCAACATGAGTATCATCATGATCCAAGGTATGAGATTCTTCATTGGTTTGAGACATCTTAAATGGGTGGAGGGGAAGCTCAATATGTTCAATAAGCACACCTCCCAATTTAGGGCTACACCTAGGTTTCATGCAAAATAGTGAAAATAAGAAATTGAAAAGTACAATAATGTGTAACCTTAGATGGCTTAAAATCTTAGGAATCAAAAAAATTTACATTCACACAGGTTAGGTCCACCAAATGTTTAACCCTAAATATAGATCTAGATTAGTGTTATCTAAATTGCATTAAATGGGTATATATAAATGAAATGGCATAAGGGTGATAATTAAATCTAAAGCATGGCAATTAGATGCTAAACTAAGATATAAGCATACACTAAATTTATTATGTTGAGATAGTCTAACTATGGAAAGTAAAACTATGATAAATATAGAAATGATAAATAAGTAAAGTACTTAGTTTATTTTACTAATAATATAGTTATAGATCTACAACAAGTTAAAAGAAAGTGAGAAGGAGCTCTTAGAATAGTCATCATATTCTGATTTTGATGCCTCTAGCTCTCTAAATAATAACATCATCTTGGGATGGTTATGTCAATGCTATTGTCTGAGTTCAACACTAGTGTCATGTATAGAATATCTACTAAAATAAGATACGACCACCTGAATACTTATGGGTTTTGTTTCGCCTTTACTTTGGTACATTTAGATATGGGTCATGGATAATTTTTGCTTATGAAATGGCAAAATCCTAGCTTTTCGCCATTAATGTGACCTTGGGCAAAAACGAATTAGTGGGCACATGGTGTCGAGCTAACCCCAATGACCCCTCTATCAAATGATGTTACCTATATAACCAATACTCTTAAGAGGGCCTCAAACTAATGTACTTCTCCACTACGTGTTGGCTTGCGTGTGAATCATAAAATGTGTGCAAATTAAGTACAATAGTGATGTAGCTTGTAACTTGGTAAATCAGACTCTTAAGCTACTCCTTTAGTATTATAGATGTGTTGTACTTATGACTAGTGTGGAAAGAGATAAGCTTTGATCAATTGAAAGCTTGATATAGTGTTTTTGATAAGTTGCCTTGGTCTCTTTGGTCTTTTCTAAATGTTGTTAGGTGACGAATAAATAAGGGTCGATCTTGTATTTGTATCAATCCCTTTGGAGTAATAACTCGCATTAAAGCACTTAGGTTGACCATTAGGATATGTTTCATTTGTAAATTGGATGACTTTAGGGCATTGAACACTTGTGTTAGGATAGAAATTAATATCGACTCTACTATCTAACCCAGAGGTTAATGTCCAAGGAGTAAGAGAATAGGTATAATATTAAAACTTGTAGAGATGGAAGATTAAAAAAATGTAAGTATTTTGGACAAGATAGAAGGCATGGGACATCAAAAGGGTTTTTTTTAGTGGTGAATCTTCATTAATTCATGAATATTTTATTTTCCAAAATCTGGATTTGGCTATTTTATAGACCCAAAAAGAGCATTGGGTCACCAAAATCTTTGGGTTGCATATATAATTTAGAGGTTAGCTCACCTACCATTAATAACTAATTCCATAATTTTGACTATAAATCACCATGCCATAGAAGAACATTCTACACTATCTCATCAACATCTATTATACACTACATACAACATATCTTAATCTATTATATTTTATAGATGATCAAGATAAAAAATTCAACCTTTCCCCAAAAGACTACATAGACTCAAAGGTAGGGCAATGACAACAAGCAATAAATAGCGAATAGAATCAGAAGTCATCCATAGGGTCTAGGTAACATTCAAAGGGTCTAGATGGCATATAAATAGATCGATTGGTGTTTAAAGGGCATAGACATTGCCCACAATGTCTAGATAATTTTGTGATAGGCCGAATGACATTTATAGGATCTAGACACTGACCACCAAGCTTGGACAATGACCACACAACCCATATGACATCCATAATATCTAAAAATCATCCATAGACTCTAGACGATAACCAAACATTCTAGATAGTGTTTATAGAGTTTAGACACCATCCACAAAGTCTAGATAACAACTAGACTACATCAATAATATCCATAGGTCATAGATGCCATCCACAAAATCTATATGGTGACCATACTACCTAGATGACATCCACAGGGTCTAAATTCCATCCATAGAGTTTGGACAATGACTAGACAACCTAGACAATGTCTATAGGTTCGAGATGCCATCCATAGACTCTAGATGGTGACCAAATAGACTGGATGATGTCCACATATTTTAGACATCATCCACATGGTTTAGATGGTATCCACAAGCTCTAAATACCATCCAAGAATCTATATGGCATCCACATGGTCTGGACATAGTCCATAGGATTTTTATAGTGACCAAACAAAATGGACAGTGTCTACAGAGACTAAACAACATCTACAAGTGTTGGGCAATGACTTGAAGTACTTGCTAGTGATTGACATATTTAGGGACTTTGACCAATGACCACATAGAAAGGATGACTAATTTCACAATGCCAAAGTGGCAAGCCATAACTTATCTAGAAAAAAAAGTCATCTGGTGATAAAGCTAAGAAATTAGAGAAATTATTAATGGCAAAGAGCATATTATCTTATTTTAGGCAACCAACAAGAACAACAAAGCAAATTTAACCTGCACCCATGGAAAATATAGGGACTAAATGATTGTAAAATTTATTTATTTATTTGTAATAACTATTATTTAAAATTTGAATGATAGCAAAATCTGTATACATGCGTCCACTAAGTGTAGTTTTTTAAATTAAAGATTTAATCACCATATTATTTCACCATTTGAAGATATTATTAATGATGACATGCCAACACTTGAATACATACTTGAATATGACATGTTTGTGATGAATGAAAAACCAAATGATATTATACAAACATTGAAAGAAACTTCTACATCTGATAAAACAACTTTCAAGGTAAATAAAAATCCCCATTTCTGTCAATGAAGAGAAGACTTGAGGACATTCTAGATGATGAGATCAATACAGCAGATCAAAGTACTCAGAAATATATGTGAAGAAAGAGAAGCAGATGGATAATTGGAAGGACTTTTAAGTTTGAATGAGCAACAAAATTTCCTTTCCTTTAACTAGTAGATCCAAAAAATAGAGTCAAAACCTCAACTGAATGTAACCGCACAATATGTTCTTGGAAATTAGTAAAGGACCATAAAATGCAACTTAAGTTGGACGCAATTATCAAACATTATGGCAAAGTTTATGTGTTCATTAAAAAAGATGGATAGATTCAAAAAACTCATAGATGGAAAGATGCCAATGAATGCATGTATGTTAGATATGTGGCAGAGTATTAAAAAAATCAAAAACATATGCAACATCTTGTTGAGAAAGGAGGAATAATTAAAACTCAAACAGGAAAATTTATTTAGTTGAATCATCATTTAAAAAATATACAATTCTCAATGATCTATCATATTCTAAAAAAGGTAGACCTATATCTAAATAATTAGATTATAAAACTCTATTACGATATAATGGACTTCATAACATTTCACAATCACATTGGTCAGATGGCAGTGTTTGGGACATGGCAAAATGTCTTGTGATGATTGAGAAGGAATATTTGAAAGAAAAAATTAATAAGGCAAGCTTTATATCAAAGTCTATTGGTGAGGTCACAACAGTTGACAACACAATATGGGTTTGTATCCATGTTTATACTTTTGATAATAATTTAAGGACACCTCATCTATTAGCTATACATAAAATAGTTGAAAATTTCAATTCAAAAAACCTTTTAAAGTTAGTTATTTTTAATTTAAAGGATATCACTGGGATGAATGATTATGCTATAGCTACGAAGTTGGTATGTGTTGGATCTGATGGTGTAGTAATAATACAGGGGAACATAAATGGTTTGTGTTTGACTATAGACAATAATTTCCCCATATGTGATTTCAATTCATTGTATTTCCTACAAAATGAATCTTGCATAAAAAATTGTAAGTGCATTTGAAAATGTTGCAAAAGTAGAACTTATCCATGATTTACATGATTTACATGATTATATGTCAAGCAAACCTAAAAGGTTTTTAGAGTTTCAAATATTTGAAATTAGGGTTATCAATGGTAAAAATCTTCTAAAAGATAATGATACAAGATGGATTTCCATGGATGAGCCTGCATGCAAAATTTTTGAAGAATATCCATCACTGGCAGGTTTCATGTTTAAATACCGTATAGAAGTCAACAAAGCAAAGGATCTATTGTACCATTTAGCAAATTTTGAAATACTTTTGACACTGTGTTATTATCCCAATGTTGAATGAAAAAAATTGTTTGATGAAACATGCTCAAGAGAGATCGATATATATTGTAGACTTAAGACATTTGAAAAAATGGGTTTGTCAATCTCTTGATGTCTTGTACTCAGGCCAAAATAGTTTTAAGCTTCATATTTTTTCTAGTTGGTAAACTTTAATAGATATTAAGGATACAAAATCCTATTTGAAATTTAATATTCATGATCATCTTTATATCTTCGTGAATGGAAAAGAAATACCACTGCACACATTCCAAAAATGAGTTGATTATATGGGATCAAAAATTGAAGAAGTCCCTATAACACGTATTCTTTATGAAACTATGATAATGAAAACATGGATAAAATTGAGAAAGATAAAGGATAACTTGCTTACAAAAATTGGAGAATGGTTTCAAAGGGATGAGTTTCTTGAAGCCATGGTAGTGGTGAATCCCATATTTTGGAGCTCTAAGGATGGTAAAGAACAAATCAGTAATTTATTTCTTAGTTACATGGGAACTCTTTTTAAAACATTTTCAAAGTCTGTAGATATCAACGAAGTTAAAATTATAGATATTTTGTGAAAATATTTATTGAGAACAAAGTCTACCTATTTTGAATTCACAATGATTGATCAATATAAGTGTCTAAAGGAGCCAACTGAAAGTGGTGCTATTACAAGGCTTTAGTAATAATTGTATCTCAGTACCGTCCTACAGGAATATATAAGTGAATATTTTCAATTGTATTAACTCTCTCAAACAATGATTTTGGGCTATGTGGAAGATGCAAGAGTATCTAGTGCATTATGTTTTGTTAAATCAAAACTTCATAACAGATTAGATAGAAATCTAGACACATGTTTGAGATTGTATGTTTTGTGTTATTCAGTGGATGCATTTCCCTATGATAGAGCACTTAAAATTTAAAAAAAAATTATTCAAAGAAGAGGAGTTACTAATACAACAAAATGACACAATTAATCCATATATTGAGACTCTATTTGCATCAAATACAGTACATACAAAAGATAATTATGAAGAGCATGTTATTCAAGAACTATTTTAGTTACCTGAATATTAGAACGTAACCTTTAACTTTCAATTTTGTAATTGATTTTTATATTATTTGTATCAAAAATTATGAAAATTTTACTATTACATAAATTAGAAGAATTCATAAATTACGTTATTGTATTATTTTAAAATAGTTGTGTTATATTGTAATTGTTTAAAATTCAAACTTTGTTAAATAATATATTCAAGTTATATGTACGAAAAATATTTATTTCACAATATAAATTTATTGTTTCATCATTTCATGTGGTTGTCAATATTATACATCAATGAATTATGATATTATCACTCTACATCTTAAGTAGTAAATAGATGAAATTAACAAAACAAAGACTTATATTTAAAATTTCAAACTTTAATTTACAATATAAACTTTCCAGTTTCAACATAACATATATAAAAATGCACTAAATAAACTTATAATGGATAAAATGCATAGAATAAAATAGAATTAGAGACTTAAATTTAACCTTGCAAACTTTAATTTACAATATAAACTGTCCAGTTTCAATATAACATATATAAATACACATAAAATAAAATAGAAACAGAGACTTAAATTTAATCTTGCAAACTTTAATTTATAACATAAACTTTTCAGTTTCAGCATAACATATATAAATTTGCACAAAATAAACTTGTCATAGATAAAATGCCCATAATAAATAGAAGTAGAGACTTATATTTAAATTAGAAAACTTTAATTTACAATATTAACATTCAAAGTTTCAAGTTTCAACATAACATATATAAAAACATCAATTACAAATTCTTTGACCCATTTTCATTAAATAGAGATACATGCATTTAATAGATATCATTCCACACGAGTTTCAATTTCTTGTTCACATGTAGATGTTGCTACCTCAGTTTCCCCCTTCCTTGAATCTAAATGTAAAACACCTTCTCTAACAAGATCCTCGGTTGCAGCATTAATATTTACAATTATTGATCTTTCTTCATGTGTTGCATCTCCTACTGATAGGATAGATGGATCTGCATCTATTTTCTTCTTCAGAATAACATCTAGATCCATCCCATGCTCTTTGATTATCCTCCTCAGTGTGTTATTCTATTTTTTGACTAGCACAAGTTTTTATTTAAATGTAATTGTTGCATTTAAATTTGTCTACGCCTTTTCCAGATTAATATTTAGTACTTGTGCTTCATTCTTGAGGTTATTATATTTGGACTATAGTTTGGAAAGTAAATTTGGTTAGATAAAAATTTAAAAATTATTATAAAAATGGATAAATAAGTAATTACTTACCAAAGCTTTATCCCTCTCTACATTGGCAAGGTGGTAAAGGTTTTAGTCTCTTGCCCATTTATTATAATAAGGTTCTGCCTTTGTATTCAAATTTTCCAATCTATTAATCATAATATCTAAAATATTATAATTGTAGGGATTTGTCATAGAAATA
Organism: Torreya grandis; assembly: GCA_037957365.1. Taxonomy (NCBI): domain Eukaryota; kingdom Viridiplantae; phylum Streptophyta; class Pinopsida; order Cupressales; family Taxaceae; genus Torreya; species Torreya grandis. The sequence continues at coordinate 212,034 of JARHVA010003575.1, forward strand.
GATCCTAATTCAGCTTGATTCACTAACATATCAATTTTCAATTGATTATTTTGAGCCAAAAAATATAAAGAATATCTTTGGGAATGGTTATGATAACACCCATTAATTTATTTTACCAAAGCCTTTCCCTAGATCTACCACTGTTTCAAAACTTTCAAATCAGTTAGTACAATGTCAACTGACAAAGCAAAAGCATTATTTGCAAAAAGATTTTTCACTAGAAATGATGTTAATTCATCAAGAGATTGTTCCTCATCATTGCATGGTTTAGGTGGTAAACTAGAAGAACAACATCCAACTATTTTTTCCATAGCATGGAATTGAGATCCCTGAATAATATTGTCCACAACAAATCTATCTGTAGGCATGGAATTGAGATCCCTGAATAATATTGTCCACAACAAATTTATCTACAGGCATGGAATCGATACCCTCAAGGAAAGCATCATCAAGATCAATGTTTTATAAAAGTGTTGTGGCACCACCAAACAATCGACCCACAAAAAAACCAGGGAACTCTCAGGTTGTTACCTGCAAAAAATTTCCCCTGCTACCTATTGGCATTGGTAAATTCTTCCCCCTAGTCTGTACAGTGCAAGGGGGAGGAGGTGGCATATTATTTCTCATTGAATGTTGCCCTACAATATGAAATGCCATCACTAATAAACAAATAAACTTCATCAAATTAAACTGAAGTTAACTTCAAGGTCAAAGATAATAGACTTAGGATCCATACTTTGAGTTGTCGATATATTTTACTGCAGTGGACGTATTGTAAGAAAAGTCAAACCTTCAATTTCTATCAAACACTCAAATTCTCATACAATCAAAAATTTAATTTAACATATTGAATTTATTATAATATAAAAATAGGGTAATTACAAACATGAAGTCAAATACCTTACATGGGAGGTAAATGTTGCACAGGTTGATGGGCATTGTTGCCAATGTCGGACGCCACTATGAAATGACATGAAACATTAATAATTCCAATTTTTTTGCTCTTACATCAAATTCTAATAATTTTTTAAAAAAATTAAACCTAAATTTAAGGTTAGGGATATGCCTAAGGGGCCTATATGATGTGTAGTAGTAGGCAAGATAGATCTCTACATCTTTTTGTGCCTTATCAATAGTGTCATTGCATTAGAATCTGTATCATTACCCCTATCAAACTGAGAATCCCGAGAGCCCTCAACAGGATGATATTTATTCAGTGTAACTTTTCTTTTGGATTGAGACATAAATTCTCTTTTCTATTACAAGGAATCATACAAAATTAATTTAATATTTAAATTATAACAAGCTAATAACATGGTTATTTAATGACTTAAAATTACACTTTAAACTTACCTCTAGATTTGCAAGGGCCATTAAAGTAGATTTCATATTTTCATGCAATATTGTGAGAATAATTGTTCCCCTCAAATCATGGTACACCTCCTACTATAAACCTAATATATAATTAGAAATCAAAAATTTGTAACTATCACTTTGAAAGGCACAATCCAAATCATTTATTATCTTGTTGGAAATGAATATACACTAATCAAATTTTTGTACTCCAAGAGAATGGACAATGTATGCTAAAACCCAAAAGGGGATATCTGCAAGTCTTCCCTATGAAACAATCCTCGTCAGAAAAAATTCAATGAGAGCTTATAGATATGGGTTTGTTATATTATAGACTAAAAGACCCCTTATTAAATGATTAGGGGTGCCTACAATGGAAGCAAAAAAATATTTTGTCTATAATTAAGACATTTAATTTTAAATTTCATATATATAACATTGAATATTAATTACTGAAAATAAAATAAAGATTACCTGTCGAGGCAAATATATCTACAACCAAGTGATTTTTGAGATAAATTTTATCTTCATCAAATAAAACAACTTTTGTGGTCATAGGCTTGACATTTATGTGTGACAGTCCTAACAATCACTTGATATTTGAAGGAGCAATGACAAAAGTAATAGTTTGAGAGTCGAGCCTAAAAGAAAGCTCTCTAGTAGAAGGTTTGTAACTAGACACGAGAATATTAAGTAAATTGGTATTCATCTCATTGAGGGGAATGTAAATAAGGTCTCTTAGACAACACTAATTCATCTAATCATTGTATGTGTTTTTATCTTCCAAAAGCCTTAATATCTTTGGGAAAATAAGATTGTAGTAGATAAACTTGTGAATAGGTGCAAAAGATATGGGGTTGAATTCAATGGGATTGAGAATAGAAGATGACTTATAGGGTAGAGGTCTAGAGGACGAGAGAGGTTTAGGCTATGTATATAAGAAAAATGAATAAAATATAAGGGGTGAGGGATATATAGGGCTCAAGCACTTCCCCACGTAGATCAGACTCTGTTCATGCCCTATAAATAATGTCTATGTGCTTTAGACATTATCCATAAATGATCGATGTCCTATATACCCTCTAAATGTCATCTAGGCCCTTTGGACAATGTTCATGAGTTACAGATGTTGTCCACTAGAATTGGAAATCATTCACATGATCTGGATGTCATCCACATGATTTGGATGGCATCCATAATCTATAAACATCATCCACCCCCTCTAGATGATGTCCACCAAGTCTAGACAGTGTCTATGGGCTTTAAATGGTGTTCAGAGCCTCTAAATGGTGTCTAGAGCCCCTAGATGACATCCATGGGCTCTAGACAATGTCCACATCCTCTAGATGTCATCTATGGGCTCTAAACACCATCCACAATATTCGTACATTGTCTACGCATTCTTGACATTATCCATAGGCTCTAAATGACAACTAAAACTCATGTACATTGTCTAGAGGGTATGAACATCGTCTAGAATGTGTGGATAATGTTTAGAGCCCTAGATGATGTTTAAAGCCTGTGGACACCATCTAAAGCTTGTGGATAGTGTCCAAAGGGCATGAACATCATCTAAAGCATGTGGACATCATCCAGAGTGTATGGACAATGTTTAGAGCCTATGTATGATATGCATCGAGACTGGATGCTCTTTAGACTTCAAAGTCAAACTCTAGAAAATGGTGCATATGATTTGCCTTCCTAACAAAACTACTTTTCCTTTGGTTTTCCTCCATTTTGAAACTATATTTTCAATATTCACCAAAAAATTACACAGGGATTTTTCTTAGGGGCCCTTAAAAAAAACCCTAGTCATCAATATAAGACTGATCAAACTAAGAGATATAGGATAATAGGCACAAAGATAGAGTAGATGTGATACTTGCAAAATTAAGAAAGGTAGAAAATTGAGGGGAATAACTAAGGTCTAAGATTTCTAAGTGTAGGTGAGCAGAAAATGACTTGGTTCTGCAACTCGACACTGAGCTAGGGCAGTCGTGCCCTAGCTTATCTTTGTCGTGATTAGTGATTGCATAAGAGAGGTGTGGAGGATAGATTACATGGGGGGGAGCTACGGATTCCAGTGTTGAGGACGGTCCAAGGAAGGGCATGGTTATGGCTCAGAGGGAGCCTTCTAAGACTGCACCTGGTAGGATTTTTAGTGAAGTGATGGGCTTGAATATGTCGAGACAGAAAGCGAGAACATTTGGAAATGCATTTTTTTCTCAGACTACAGGTGCAATGGATTGGAGCTCATCCGGGGGATCTCAAATCATGAAGATTAATGGATGCTTGGAGTGGTGCAAAGAGAGACCCAAACTGGTAATCCCTTTTGATATGATTTATGAAGATGTGGAATATTACTCCAAGCATTCATTGTATTGCAAGTTTTTGGGATTGAGAGTCTCCCTTCAATTTTTGGAGAGTTGGGCTCATAGAGTGTGGGAACTAGAGGGCAAAATAGAGGTCACACTGCTGGCACACAATTTTTTCATGATTATATTTCTTTGTTTGGCTGATCAAAATAGGGTTTTTGAGGGTGGGCCCTATTTGTATAATTAGGTTGGACTTTTCGTCAAACCATGGCATGTAGGATTTAATCCTTCTGAGGAACTACCAAATTGCGTTTTGGTGTGGGTTTGGTTACCCAAATTTTCTATAGAATGTTGTCAAAAGGATGTTCTTCAGATGTTAGCTTCGACGCTCAAAAGGCTGGTGAGGTCTTCAACACAAACTTTAGGTAAGAAAGTTATGACTTTTGCTCAAATTTGTGTGGAAATTGATTTGAGTAGACCACTGCCAAATGCAGTGGAGATGAGTGTGGGCTCATATTCTTGGGTACAACAATTGGACTATGAGACCCTTCCTTTCAGGTGTCACCTTTGTCATGAATATGGCCACCTGGTGTGAAGATGCCCGAAGGCCAAGCCAATGGAACAGCAACCTCTGCCTCCTCTTAGTATCACTCCTGGTGCTAATAAAGGGAAGAAGTCTGGTGTTGGTGAGGGCAAGGATGCTGAAGGTTTTGTTCAAGTGAAAGCTCAAAATTGAAACAGAGGCCAGAAGAGGGCCCTTATGGAGAGACATGATGAGGATACTTTTAATAGGTTTGAGGTCTTGGATGAATTGGGCCAGCAAGAAGTTAACCTGGGATTAATTAGTGTAGAGCAGCTTACGAGAGGATCTGAACTAGAGATTCACTCTTCCACTCCTCATTCTGCTCTTCATGAGGAGTCTATCTTACTTATGGTCACGGATGGGCAGACAAGAGAATAGATGGTTTTGGAGACAAATGGTGATCTGGGATAGAGTATAGAGGACGTGGATCTTCCAGCAAAGATTGCGGTTATAGAAATGGATAGGTGAGGTAAATCTTGTCCTCATTTGGGCATTCTTCAAAAGGATGGTAAGAAGGGAGTTTTAGAGAAGAGTGTTAAATTGGAGAGAAAGAAGGACATGGAGAAGATTAAGATGATTGGGGAGACTTTGGTAGAGTTAGTTTATGTTAAGACCTTAGATTCCAACTTTCTGACTCCTCTAAAATGATCATTATTTCTTGGAATGTGAGGGGCTTGAACAGCGGCCCTAGACAAAAAGCTGTTCAAGAACTAGTTAGAAGTCATTCTCCTGATGTTCTCTTTCTTCAGGAGACTAAGGTTTCTGTGGAAGATATGAGGAGTATCTCACCTAAGTTATGGAGGCATGGTCTATGTCAGTGCATTAGAGCTCAGAGATCTTCGGGGGGTGTGGCATGTTTCTAAAACCTGCAAAAGATCCAACCTGTGTCCTGGATTTATTTTAAGTCCTTTTTATCCATGGTTGCTTCATGTATTGAGTCAGGTGAATCTATCCTTTTTTCTAATGTCTATGCTCCTATAGATCTCCAAGGTAAACTTTTTGTAAGGAATAATATTCACTTAGTTCATAGATTATTTCCTTACCTGCCTTGGATTATTGTTGGAGACTTCAATGCTATTCTTGATTTAACAGAGAAATGGGGAGGTAATGCAAGACTGGATCCATCTTCTATATTGCTCTGGGATAACATTTCAGCACTCAATCTAGTAGATATCAAGCCCATCAATGGATGCTTTACTTAGAACAATAGAAGAGTGGGTGACAGGTGCATTACTGAGCAAATAGACCGATTCATGACCTCCTGTTATTGGGTGGGTGGAATGTGGTCTTCTAGCTTGGAGATACTTGATTGGAGAGGTTCAGATTATTGACCCATAAAGCTTGTCATTTCTTTAGCCTTCTTACTTTAGAATCCACCTTTCAAGTTCCAGCTCATGTGGCTTAGGGACCCGGACCTGTTTGGATGAGTTGTTGAATGGTGGAGGGTAGGCAGGCCTGCTGTTGGTATAGGAATGTATATTTTTGCTAAGCTACTCCAATTTGTTAAGTACCAGCTCAAAAAGTGGAACCAACAAAGTTTTGAGAACATCTTCCAAGGGAAAAATGAGGCTCAAATGGAGTTGAATGACATTACCAGATTCATTAGGGAGGAAGGGATGTCTGAGTTTATGTTGAGGGAGGAAACCAGGGCTTTAAAAATATTAGAGGAATGGGAGCTAGGGGAGGAAATATTTTGGAAACAAAAAGCTTGGATTGAATGGCTTTAAGAGGGGGATAAGAACACTGCCTTCTTCTTCAATTTAGTGAGAGCCAGATAACATGGTAATGTGATAGCATCTTTGGTGACGGACAGGGGGGAGATTATCTCTTTTACACAGGGTATTTTTAATGAAACAGTGCAGTATTTTGCATCTTTATTTAAGGAAGAAGTGCAAGGGGACTCAGCTGCAGAGGCTCAGGTCATCTCATGTATTCCTTCTCTAGTTTTTCTGAAAATGAAAGAGCATCTTATGAGGGCTATATCCTTGGAGGAGTTAGAGAGGATTGTTTTCATGATGCAAAAAGGAAAGGCACCTGGTCCAGATGGATTCTTGATTGAGTTAATTTGGAAAATTATCAAATTAGACTTATTGGCAGTTGTTCAAGAATCTCAAAAGAATAAGCAAATGCTCCAAGCCCTGAACTCTACCTTCCTGGCTCTCATTCCCAAGGAGGAGGGGGATGATCGGCTGAGTCAATTTCATCCCATTTCTCTTTGTAATGTAACTTATAAAATTATATCTAAGTTGATTGCTGAAAGATTAATAAAGTGGCTTTCAGTGCTAATTTTTGAGGAGCAAGGTGGCTTTGTGGAGGGCCGTCAGATTCTGGATGGGGTGGTGGTGGCTACAAAGACTATCCATTCCATGATCAAGTCCAATGATAAGGCTATGTTTATCAAGCTGGACATGTCTAAGGCCTATGACAGAGTTTGTTGGTCCTTCCTCTAGAAGGTTTTGTGCGCCTTTGGTTTTGAGGAGGATTGGATCCACTAGGTTATGAGTTGTGTGAACTCAACCTCCTTTTCAATTTTGATTACTGGCGAGCACTCTAATCTCTTTGGGGCTTCTCAAGGTCCGTGACAAGGCGACCCTCTCTCTCCCTACTTATTTTTTCTTTTGGCAGAAGGCTTGGGTCAGTTGATCAAAAAAAATGTTGATGGTGGCATTATTCAGGGCTGGCAATGGGGAGGGAGCCTTCTTATACAATCTCACCTACAGTTTGTGGATGACACAGCTTTGATCGGCATGGCTACTATTAGGGAGGCATCTAATATATGCAAAGGCTTGGATGCTTACCTTGCAGCCTCAAGATAGATAATTAATGAGTGCAAGTCTTCAATGTTTTTCTTTAACACTCCACCTTCCATTCAATGAAGAGTGGCTCATATTCTCAAGTTTCAAATTGGGAGTCTTCCATTACTATATCTTGGGATTCCTGTCTCTATTGGCTGACAGTCTAAGGAGTCGTGGCAGGCAATTTTGGACAAGTTTCGAGTCAAAGTGAATCATTGGACCCATCACTGGCTATCCTTTGTTGGTCGGGTCTAATTGATTCAATCAGTGGTGCAGGCTCTTCCTCTCTATAGGTGTATGATCCAGGTGGCACCGATGAGCTTTGTTAGGGACCTTGATTCCTTAACAAGACAATTTTTATGGGTTGGTAATTTATCATCAACCAAGTGGAGCCTTATTAAGTGAGAGGCTATTTGTAGCCCAAAAAGGTTTGGTGGTCTTGGATTACAGCAATCATTACTAGCTAATACTGCTTTGGTATCCAAATTGTACTAGCAATGGTGTGTGGAACAAGACTGGGGGTGGGCCAGAATCTTATCCTATAAGTACTTCTTTGGGATCCCCCAAAAGAATATCTCACGGTATAGCTTGACAAGGAAAGGCTCGGTGATTTGGACTACTCTCAAGAAAGGAGCAGCGCTGATTAAGAGGGGCCTATTCTGGATTTGCAGGAGTGGGGTAGAGGCATAGTTCTGGCATGACTCTTGGGACGGATACCCTCCCATAGTTATCCAATATCCTCACTTGAGTATTTTGTCCCAGAGGTTTTGTGAAGCAAGGTGGACTAGGGTGAGTGACTATAAGTCCCTTTCCCTTCAGGGGCAGGTGGCAGATGCAAGATGGAAGACCCCAGAGGAGTGGCCGATTCTTGGTTTGGAGGTAGAATGTGTGGAGCTACATTACATTCTATCCTGTCGCAGTTACAGCACACTTATGGATAGCGATGTGTTAGCCTGGTCCCCTAATCCAAAGGGTAAGTACACTGTGTCTTATGGTTATCAAGAGTTGATTTTTCAGCAATATGAGGGGTGGAGGGAAGTTCATTGGTGGAAAAGAGTCTGGAACAAATTCTCTTGGCCAAAGTGTAATTGCTTTATTTGGACTTTAGTCTGGAATAGATGCTTGACTTGGGATAATATTTGAAAGAGGGGCTTTGCTAGCCCTTCAAGGTGTGTTCTTTGCAGTAGTGAGGAGGAAGATTCTTCGCTTTTATTCTTCGGTTGCCCCTTCACTCTGCAATTATGGCATTTTTGGTGGGACGTGTGGAGGTGCTAGTGTATTCACGCATCTTTCCTGGTAGATTTTTGGTTGAGATTGGGAAGACCCCCCTCTTTGGCTCCCTTCTTGCAGGATGCTTGGTATGCTGGACCTATTTTTTTGCTTTGGCAAGTCTGGTTGGAAAAGAACCGCAGAATTTTTTGAGATGAAAAATTGGGGATTCAGCAAGTTTGGATTAGAATTAAAGGAATGATCCAGGAATCTATTAAAGCTAAGAGTGAGATTACTTTGCTACTGGAGAAAGGTGATGCTGAGATGGTGGATGGGTTTGGCATACAAGGGATATCTCCGGTCTCAACTTGCGTTAAGAGAGGTAGACGGGGAAACAAAAAGTTCAACGGTTGGAGAAATGGCTGCCCCCACCCACTGGTTTTTTGAAAATTAATACGGATGGATCTTTTAGGGGTAATCTAGGGTCGACTGGGATTGGTGGAATTGGTAGGGATTCTTCTATATCAGTGGTTTTTATTTTCTCAATTAATAAGGGAGTTCAAATTGTTAATAGGATGGAAGGCTTGGCTATCCTATATGCTTTGAAGCGAGCCTATGCCTTAGGGTGGAGGAGGGTGATTTGTGAAGCTGACTCTCAAGTCCTGATTAATTTGCTTCTTGAGAGGAAAGTTTTAGATGTGAGCTGGCAATTGTCTATAATAGTGCAACAAATATTACAGATTAGCTCCTTAATAAATTTAGTATCTTATGCCCATATTCCAAGGGAATGGAATAGGGCGGCCGATTGCCTAACAAAATGGGCGTTAGAAGATATAGATGGCCATAAGGTTGATGAGTGGGAGTAGCTGCCCTACGAGTTATGTCAAGAACTGGAGTGGATTCTTGTAGAAGATGTTAGTGGTGCTGGGGCGTGATGCTCTTGTTCTTGTTTTTTCTGTGGTCTATGGTATGCGTTTGTTGTGTTGTATTCAGTTGTTCTAAGTTTTAATAAAGTTTTTACCCCTTTTATTTTAAAAATATTTCTAAGTGTACAAGATTAAGGTGTTATATAATCACAAAATATCATCTACAATACTCACAACTGGTAGAAATAGTGAATTTGCTCCAAATGTGCAATGAAAATTCTAGTATTCAATATGGAAGCTCTTATGTGCAAAATGGTTTGAAATGTGGATTTATAGTGATCATTTGAAAATTAATTATGATAAACCTCACTAAAACTATGAGATGACCCATTGCATGCATTTTAATTTGAGGAATTAGTCATTATTTTTCAAGAGGATGGGACTAGTAAAACTGGACACTATGGGAGAATGCTCTCCAAATAGTGTGATGTTATCTTAAGAGCAAAGGTAGTTGATCTATGAGTATGGAAAAATTGGGAGATAATTTTTAGCTATTTGAATGAGTGATAGGGACATTTTTAGATCATTATTTACTTATATAAAAATGTCATCCGCATGGAAAATGAAGGAAGGTGGCAAAAGGTTGTGGAATGAGGTGTGATCTAACTGTGTAAAAAGTATGGTCACAACTACACTATTTTAGCAATAGATGTTAATTTATGTGTTTAAAGTAACATTTATATCTTTCATCTAACTCAAATTATATAATATTAAAAATTTACATAATAAATCTATGTAAACATATAGTAATAGTCAAATAGGAAAGAATTTGTAACCATGTGTAACTATGTAACCAAATATACTGAAAAAAATGATTTTTTTTATATTACCATTTTTTTGTATTTTATGGTTTTTAAAATAATAAAACCTTTAAAAATTAAATCCAAGAAATTTGAACATAAGATAAAAAGGAATCAATCCAAGACGCAAAGGCAAGAACACAATTCAAGAGGTGAAGGTGAGAACAAGTAAGAAGAGGAAGATTCCTACTAACCTACAACTTCCCTTAGAACTCAATGCACAATAAGTTATATGATCTCAATATATGTATGTGTTTTCATCATCAATAATTCAACACAATATTTTTGAATGGGATTGATAATTAAAATTTCAAGGGCCAAAGAAAGAAAGCAATCACAAAAACCAAGGTGTTAGAAGAATGACAATGCAAATTGAAAATAGAAACATAGATGTCAAATCTTAAAAAATAAGAAGCAAAAAGGAACTCAAGGGAGGAAGGCAATGGAAAACTAGAATAAAACATTATGAACACAAAATCCAACCCAACACTAAGGAAGGAAACACATGAAAAGCACTAAAAATAGAGAAAAAAAAGCAAAATAAGTTATAGATTATTTCATTGACGTTTATGAGATAAGCTAGCAATGCTAACTAATGACCTTGTCTAAATGTGCATAATACTATACCCATTACTATTCATGATAAATATCAAAGGGTCATGTGGAGCATGAATATGAGGAGTACTAGGTTTCACTAAAAGTATCTCAAAGATACACAAGCAATATGTTACATTGAATCATCATCGCTAGTAATATCTGAAATATATTTTTGAGCCGTGTGGTAAAAAAATCATCTTCACTAAGAGATTTATCATGGTAATTTGTTTTTATAGCCACTCTATCCTATTGAAAATAATCACATTTTATAGTTAAAATATTCCCATGTATAGTTGAACTCTTTCTAGGTGCTTTAGCATGAACACACATAAGAGGTTATAATAAGACTACCTTAGGATGCATATGAGTAGTATTATTCATCTAGATGTTTTCACTTGAGGTTATATGATTGGTTTTTTTGGAAGAATTTTTGTGAATACTTCATATTATTGTTAAACAAGTGACTGATAAGATGTGCCTCGAATAGTAAAGACTTTGTCATCGCATGCATCATAGTAACTATCTCATTAGTTGGCAAAAATAAACTATGAAGAAGGTCTTTCAAAGGCTAAAATTTGTTTTTGGTTTCAAAAATTGGAGTGCTAGGAGGATTAGATGTAGAATCATAAGGATAAAAATCATGACAAAGCATAAAATCATCATCTAATAAACAAGAAATATTTACACTAGCTACTTCTTTCATCGTTTTCATAACTTTAGCAAAATAAGATGGATTTTTCATGACATGTTGATTTTCAATAATTTGTTATTATGATTTCAATTTAATGTAAAATCACAATCAAAATAATTCAAAGCACACATATTTCTATTCAAATGAGATGTGTCATTTAAATTTCATGAATCCATTTTTATAATATAAACCATGAAGTAAGTCACACAAAGAGAAAACCTAAGAAACAAGCAAGGGTATACACTAAGAGGGGAAGGATGAAAGGAAAACATAAAAATAATAGGTGAAATAGATGCAAAAAAACACTATAAGGTGTCAAAAAATGAAGCCCTAAGGTTGGATAGTCAAAAGGAGTGGTTCACCAAAATGTTTTATGAGGGAAAATAAGTGTTCAAAACACTACACCAACCATGTAAAAAGGAAGGACAACTCAGATCGATAAAAAACACAACAAATTTATAAATAAAAACTTGAATTGTGAAATAAATATAGACTAAAACTAAAATAGAAGTGTGTAAATTTTATAAAGGGAGTTGATAGATAAATCCCTTATTTTAGACTTTCTTGGATATAGACAGTGATTGTATATGAAAAAATAAGCTTTGGTCCAGTGTAGAAGAAAATTCCAAAAAGTATATAGTGACCATAATCATATAACTTGACAACATTCAGACCAAAATTAGAATTATTTAAAATCAATAGTCTTGCTAAAAGTGGTCAACCTATTCCAAAAGTAACCATGCAGGTTTGATGGATCTGAAATCCTTCATCAATGGATGATACCCAAAAACATCTCCTCAATGTTTGAATAGATACACAAAATAGTTTGAATGTTCTCTCCTTCACCTGAGCTCAATTCCACACTTATAAGACCTATAAAGACATAAAACTTAGGTGTTTGGGTTCAGAGGGTCACCTTAATACCCATCATGCCCATTACAACGGGTGTATACTTTGGCAATTAACACTTGTGCTTGTCAAAAAGAGAACATGTGTATTTATAATTCTCATTGTTGATCCTATAAGAGGTTGGTTCGTAAAATAAAACTATATGTTATTTCACTTAGGCCTTCTATTGGTATAAGTTTACAGAATATATAAATTGAAAAAACCTTATAATTTCAACAATGACCAATAAACACTCACTTGATAGCTTGTGATCACTTGCATGTACTTATGAAATGCCTCAGGGTGCCTTGTATGTATAGACTTGTCAAAATCAACTTATGGACCCATTGGTATGCAAGTTCACACAAGAAACAAGGGAAAACCAAAAAAAAGAGGGCCTAAGCAATAGATAAATCCAAATAAGGGCCAAAGGACCCACAAAATAAAATTGACCATTATTAGATTGCTCTAATAAGGGTTAGACTCTTATTAAAACATTTTGACAATGATCAAATACCAAAAACTAAAGAATAATAGAAAACATGGGGATCCTAAAGCATAAAGAAACATAAAGGAGAGATAAAATAGAAGAAAGATAAAAACACATGGTCACGTGAAGAATAAATGAGAGAATAAAATAGAAGTGAAAGTGAAAATAATAGTCTAATTTAAACCAATGATCTATATGTCCAAATTTATGCTAATAACATTGTAATTATAAGGCTTGTACTAAAATTAGGCATCTATAACATCATGCTTGATGTGTATTCAATGTATTTGTTAGATTATTTGATGTGTCTTCAATATATTCTACGTTTTCCATGTGCTCCATGTGACTTCACTATATTATGTGTCTTATATGTGTTTTTCACATTTAAAACATATAAAGTGTTTGTTTTGTGCCTTGACATATATTTTATTTGTTATTTGTTACATCTCATTTTCACTGTGCTAGAATTAGGGCACTTATCTGTGATCAACGTGGTAAAACATAATTTAAAATGTTTAGTTTCTCTAGATGGTTGTCATCGGCTCGTAGTCGATTATGCTCATTGAATTGTTAAAAACAATTTCTCATTATGTAAGTTGACTAAGCCCTACTCAAGAATAACTTGGGCTCATGTGAGAGGATAGGGTACTTGACTATCCTTAAGACTAGACTTATCTCATGTATTTTCTATAACAATTATATTAGCACTCTTGGTGCTTGTTATGCATAGTCTAATGCATGGTTATTATCTATGTTTTAGCATGAGGTTTTAATAATTTCGGAATATTCGTTTGATCCATGCTAATATTGTAAAATTATGTTGATAGATTATGTTAAGAATGCATTAAAATGATATTTTATTGGGTACAACTTTGTACCATAATATTATGTTTGACTTAATATGTATATGACTCCATTTTCAATGCCATAATTGACTATTATCAATTGTGCCTTCTTCACATTAATCACCATGTTAGCTTGGTTAATCACTCACTATGTTTGATTGCATGAACCATGGTCTTATTGACTTGAGGGTGGGCATTTGGTGATAATTTTAAATGTTTTGGTAATTATTTTATGTAGAATGGGAATCTAAGGACTTCATCATTTTGCATGATTATTTGTGGAGTTATGAATTACTATAGTCTTCAACCCATGCTTGACATTTTAGGTATTGGACCATGGGTATCTTGAATCATTTCGTGATTATAAGTGTTATGATCAAATAGTTTTTTATTGGTTAATGGCAAACATTTGGTTCCTTTGGTCAACCATAGTGTAAAATGAAAGGGAATAATGATGGTGTTATGGTTTGTAATGCGCTTGGTCATGGTCACGGAGACATCATCATAACTAGAATCTATTCCTTTTGACCTCAATCTACCTATTGTAGCTAGTGCAAGTTATGGAAGAAGCGAAGAGGTCGTGAAAGTTGTAAATGAGCTAAACCCAATAAAGGATTTCTCAGGTCATGGATAAGGAATCTTTGCATTGGTGATATCAGGAATGTTATTTATTTCTTGGTATATTTTTTGTGTTTTAAATTAGTGAATCAATGAAGGGGTTTTGTTGAAACCCTAACCCTACCTTAAGCCCACATGGGTATGTGAGGACATACCCATAGAAGCTTATGTCATATCCTTGGGCATGATTGCATTAATATTATTTATAGTTTGATTTTGTTATGATATGCTACAACCTGTGGAATTTTTTCTTGATATTGTATGCTAGATGGAAACTCTGGTTGTACTCTTATTTTGCATATGGGATATGTTACGAACTAGGGAATGTTGCTTCTCCTTTGGATAAAACTTTGGGTTATTAAACATTTATATTAGTTGTAAATTATTGTATGTAAATCCTATTGATGTTTAAACCGTATGGGTATGCTTTGGCATACCATCAATATTAAGCCATGGCCTAGGGCAGTTTAATTTGGTTGTATTATTGCATTCACCTTTCTTGTTGGTTAAGTATATAAAAGTGGATATGTTGGTTGAGTGATATGGTGATTGTGATGTGGCCTTGGACATTGTTGCATCAAAATTCCTTTGTTGGTTTAATTTTAATGTGGTCATGTTGTTAATCTATTCATGGATTATACCAAAGCCTTGGCTATCTAGTTTGAGTTTTGTTTGTACATGTTGATTAACAATAGTATCATGTGAGGCTTAAGAAAGATAAAAATGTGAAACTATTAATTTGGTGTTTTTTGGTTGTGGAAATGTTATATTATAGTTATTTTCATGTTTTTGTGTTGCCTTTAGACTAAGCATGGCCTAGGGTAATGTTGTTGGGTGTTGTGCTTGTTAGATAAAATGGTATGGTGACCAAACATGGCCTAAGATAGATGGAAATATAATTTGTTTTATTGTTTTTGTGGATAGTGATCTCTAGATAATGGAAATTTTATACATTGTTTCTTATTGCATACTACAATTTGCATGAGAGTACATATACGACTGAGGGTAGAACGAATGAATAAATTGCTTGTTTGGTAAATAGTGACTATGTAAATGGATTAGTTAGGTTTTAATTACATTGTACAATTGATTTGAATATGTTTTGGTAATATAAAATGGGTTATGACACTAGTTCTTTCATTTGGTATGATTGAGTGTTTACTTGGAGAATGGTGTGCTCTCTATGTTGTATGTTTCATCTACTATGAACCTATTCGAGTAGTGATTGGTGACTAATTGAATAAGTTGAACTAGCTGTAAATCTTTACACTTATTAGTAAATTTGTGACCTTTGTGCAAAGGGAGATTTTTTGTGCTTAAATACATCTTTTATGCTTTTGGTAAGCTAGACATGGGTGTTATAAATGGATTTCTCCTTTTCATTGTTGGTTGTATGTTGTTTTTACTCCCTCGTAAGACTTAACACCTATATATGAATGATGAGGTTACTTTTAATAGTTAAATTTAAAACTATTGTTGATAGTATTTGAATTGTGAAATATGCTTGATTAATTAGTTGTAGCATTATGGTGAACATGGTTCCTCACAACTCATAATTTATTGATTCTTATGCTTAGAATAGTTTTTTACGTGTTGGTTGTGGGTTGGAGAATTGCACTGTTAAGTCATTGTTGTTCTAGTGGGATTTATGGGTGGAAAAAAGAATTGTATATTTTCACTTTGTGGTTTTCTCATGTAGTGGATGTTGGATTTGAGGCTAATTAAAGTTCACTATGTTATGAATTAAATTTTTAATCAAATAGTGATTCAATGTTATGTAGTGCATGATATATAATTTTAAATTGTTATTAAAGGCATGTAATCATATACACACACTCAAGGAAGTTGAAAAATAACCTTTGTTATGCATGAAGTTATTGAAAGAAGTTCTAATGCATAATGATATTCGTATACTATTTAATGCCCTTTTTCTAGTGATGCTATGATTTGGATGAGGTATATTATGTTTGACATGATTGGGCTAATGTGCGATTATTTGCCTACCAATTTTGAGGTATATAAACTTTAGTTGTGATATTACATAATTATTTACTTTATATTATTGTGATTATGTTGTGTAAATAGATTAAAATAATGATATAATTCCTTTTTAGGTTATTGGTGATTATTAAATACTTGAGTACATGATTCTCCTTAAGACTAATTGTCCTTAAATGTTGTTTAGGCTATAAATTTTAATTTTGAATTTGATTAAAGAAATATTATGATATTTCAGCTACTTGTTTTATGCTCATACAAGGTTTTATGACCTCTCATTCTAATGATGGCTTTTTCATTAAGTTTCCTCCATCTGTTAATCAATTTAAAATCCTTGAATGTTAACCAAAATAGGATCAACATTGCCATCTATTTTTTCACCCTGATCATTGTAAAATTTTAGTGCAGGTGTTGTTTGTTTATTTCATCTACAGATGGACTCCTTCTTAGACTGAGTGTGCTCTTTTTCCATTACTATTTTATAGTGGTTGTGTACATTTATATACTCCTATGTGGATTATTATGCTTGTACTAACATAAAAAGGATGTTGAAAGTAATATACTTTGTGGTAAAGCCATTATTGGTGTACTTGTTTATACAAATGTATGACTAGGAAAGTTTACTCCTAGAGTTGTTTGTTCTTGAAACAAACTTAACAATCCTTGGGACTATATTGTATTATGAAAATTATAAGTCTTGAATATATTGATTTCTTGTATTAAAGGCCACTAGTTCTTTTAATCTTGAGATTTCTAGTGTTGGTATTTAAGCATACAACCTTATTTATGTATGTTGTAACATGTTTAGTTGTATTGGTTAGAGTAGGCATTCTTTAATGATTCCAATACTTGTATGATGTTAGTGAAGTTCTTCCTTATTAGTTGTCCAACCTACTTTAATTATACGATCATAAGTACCTTTTGATAAGATATTACTATAAAAGATAGATTGTAGTCTTTATCTTCTTGTTTGTTTTTACATTACATTATTTATGAGAATGGTACTCTTAATATCTTACTTTAGAAATGTACCGATTAGGACATAGTCCTAAGTTTTATTGAGTTGATACTCAAAAATTGAACTTAACGATAGTATAATGTGAGATTTCTTAATTGGTTGGAAGTAAAGGTTAAAATGAGCATAAGGCCTTTTGGTTAAGATTCCTAATGCTTATTTATGCTTAAAATATCCACTATGTTAAGTATGAATTAGGTTCATAAAGCTTACTTATTATAGGTAATACATTTTCCATTGTCTATGATAAGTCTTGGCCAATGCTTGGTTTCGTTGACCGTGAGCATTCTGATTTTACAGATCCATGTAGTTTGATTTTTATCAAATAAGTAGTCATTGTATACTTGATAATAAAAGTAGTATTTTGAGTGATTTATTTTTAAGTCTATATGCTTGAACAATAATGTTTATTTAATACAATTAAGAAATAGAACTTTAGACTATTTAATCCTTATGTATGATGTTAGATAAAGATTGTCTTTACTATCCTACTCTCTTCATAGTGGTTGAAGTAGAAATATAAATCATGGTAATGTATAGATAGATTTGGCTTGATCTTATAACCTATTCTTAAATAATGCATTATCCTCGAATACGTTGGTCATTATATTTAGACAACAGAGTTCTCATCAAATTTCTCCTTCTGAGGTGGAGGTGTATGTCATCAGTGATCTTGAGATATCCTCTAAGAAATATTTGTTAAATTCATGATAGTTAAAGGATTGTAATTATTCTGTTTTCACATTGCATAAGATAATTGATTCCATACTCTATGTTTCATAGAGAAGGAACATTATGGGGAATTAAGCTTGTGATCGTGTTCTACTTGGTGAACCTTATCTATTAGAGTTTTACTTCACCTGTATCCTAAGGTTTGATTATTTTGGCACGGTGAGTTAATTTTCATTAATATATGATAAATTTTATAATTAATGATATTCTTGTCATTTGATAAGGATTGACTTGTCTTTGCCCTTTTAAGTATGTTGTCAGTTAAGTTCATTAAGCCTTCATTGGTTGAGTTAGCAATCACATTTGCTTTTGCCTAATGTTCTTCATTGAATTATCTATGTAACCTTGCATTCAGAAGATGATTGATTATTATATTGAAGTTATAAATCCTCTTGCCATCTCTAGATTCATGTTATCTTTTTAAGAAAAGTATCTAATAGTGATAGCATGATTCTTGACATAAGGAGGTTATATCCTATAAGTTCAGTAAATCTACCTTATTTCTTAAAGGCCCTTTCTTTTGGTAAAATTGTAAGCTTGTTAAGTTTTTCATGTTCATACCTAATTAAATCATCTATAAGAGATGAAAACTAAATCTTGATAGCAATACTTAGGTGTACTATGCATGGCATATTAATGTATTTCCTTGAATTAAGTTGTGAACCAAAACCCTTAGGTTTTAAGTTCCAGGGATGTTGGCTAATGCTCAAACATGATTCAGATGAATCAAGCTTGTGATGAATGTGTGATTAGTAACATTTTATTTATCATGATGAACAACCATAGTCACAAAAAAATGACTTGTTCTTGACATAAGAGTTGTTAAATTGTTTCTCTTAGTGTAGACACTAGAACTCTGCACCTAGTTCACTCGTGTTGAAGTTCACCATGACCCCTTTTTAACCTTGTACTACCCACCCTTAAAATCAAATAATCATCATAAATATTCCAAATATTTGCTATCTACCATCTTAACTACCCATAATCCTAAAGTATCTAAATAAAATACAACTCTCCTTAACAACTTACCCTTAATCAAAACCCATGCAAACAACTTAATTTCCTATTTAACTAGTTTGTTTCATGGTTAAAACCAACTAAGAATGAATTTTTGTAAAAATAACTAGAATTGGTAACAATCCCTACAATCGGCATTGATCTGATAAGATCAATGTCAATTATTTATACCTAAGTTTGCCTTGAGAAAAGGACCATGAAATTTATTCCTGAAATGCTAAAGGAATTCCCCCAAAAGATTGCAGACATTGCTCAATACCCTTACAGAAGGTTACATTTTAGTCAAAAGGTCTTGTACATCCTTCAAAAAGCTTAAAATTTAGAGAATTCATCTCGATTCAATTAAATGATTGTAACACAATCAAGGTGAGTTTATTCTATTGCTTATCTTAATTTAAATTCATATTATTATGTAATTCATTTATATCTTTCATTTATTTAACCCCTTAGGCTATATTGCATCTGCCTAAGAGTATCATTTTAGCTTTTGGCTTAATATCCTTTTATCCTAGTAGAATTAACATCGATTTAAAATAATCAATATCGATTCTTCTTATATCGACTACGATCTTTATCAAAACCTATCTAATAAAAAATTAAATCAGTTTTAGCATAATATTAGACAGGCAAATCAAATATGTCGTCTAATCTTACTATTTTCTTTCTAAAATATTACCTCTTACCTTTGAATAGGCATATTTTATCTCTTAAATCTATATCTTTAGTCATATTGTAATTTATATCTTTATCTCTATCCACTTAATTATTATGGCTAACATCCTTTTTAGGAAGTTCATTACTTCTTAGGACTGGTCCAGTACCAGGCAACCCACTAATCTATCTTATTAATCAAACCTTTTCCAAGTTATCCCATGTGTGCAGGTAGTTTGTCCTAGCCAAAAAAGAGCTCCCACATTTGTTGGATCAATGGTGTGTAAAATTCCAAATAATAGGCAAGCCTTAAAATCCTATATTTCAATTTAAGTTTTTAATAGTCTATTTTTATTTTTTTTATTTTTAAAAAAAAACCACTTAAACATTCTAGCACACCTGCTGGGACCCTTTTTGGGCCTCAATATTCTTGATTTTTAGTTGTAGTTTTTTTTGTTTTACTACATTTAGTTAAAAAAAATCAAAAAATCAAAAAAATATACAAATTACTTTCTTTTGGAAATAAATTATCATTTTTTTTAGTTTGCATGTTTTAGTAGAGCACCTAGTGTAAATAGGAGGATTAATTCATTGTTTTAGTCACACTCATTTTTCACACACTACCAAACCATAATATTCTTAAAATAAGTAATCAAACAGATCCTACCCAGGTAGACCCACTTAGATTTCATCACCAAGGGGAAAGTTGACTCAGTGTTCTGGCTGAGTATTAATAAGTGGTTGGTAGTATAAAAGCTAAGCAACCGATACCCTTACTGCTACGGGGTTGTGAAGTGAGGGGGTAGGCCCCAATACTAAGCCATGTACTACCACCAACACAAATTTGGGCATCATTGTACCTTCACATATATCAGGGATTCCAACTTTAAATGAACCTGAAACAAACTTGGATTACTTCTTCTTAAGACCTTTGTAAAGCTAAATCCCCCATCACATTCTAAGTTCTTAATTCAATAAAAATGTATATTTATCAAGAATGTGTGTTTGTGTGTGCATTCATTTTCACTAAAAGCGAGATAAATCAAAAAAATCCTATTCTTTTTTGTGTTGTATTTTTATTTTTGGCACTACATGGTTGTAATGCGATAATAGTCATAAAGACAAACAGAGTCACCACATTCATCTTTCTCAATGAACATTCACCAAACCCCTACCTCTCTCAAATCTATCAGGGATGGTCTTCCATAGTTCTATCCAAAAGGAAACCTTAAGTTTGTTAACATTCTAAATAGCAACCCGATAGCCCTTAACCATTATTTACATCATGAGTAAGACATATCCATGTTCATCCCCTTCTTGAATCTAATCAATTTAGACATATCCCACCCCTATAAGGGTTTAATGGACACTTTGTGGATATGGTTTCAACCATGGCCCCCCAAATACCACCACTAACAACTAGTCCTCATGCAACATATGTCCTAGAGTCTAACACTAACACAGCACCACCACTGACAACTAATAGTCCTCTTGTTTCCACCACTAATGGTGGAACATACCAACCACCCCTTTAAATCCATAACATTATCACTTCACAACCTATGTCTAATATACCACCTACAATCCTCTTACAAAACCTAGTGGTTTTTATACCTGCAACACTGCCACCAATCCAGACACATGTGGCCACTAATACTCAACATCTAATACCTCCACCACAAACATATAAATAAATGTCTCCCTAATATCAATACATAACATCTTTAAATCCATCCTATCAATGATATATACCCTCCCAATATCATCCATATGTTACCTAAACTGCATTAATCAACACCATGACCATTGGTTATCACCTAGCCCAATCACTTCCCATCTCATTATATCCTCAAAAACATCTTCAACACAATTACATCCCTCCTAACATCCTCAGTGGCATTCCCCCACACAATCCCCAATTAGACATCCTTTGTGTCCTCATGGATAGGATGTCCCATCTAGAAGCATCCACCTCAGGGCATAAAGGTATACCCTCTTATGAATGATTATGGAATACACCCATCAACATAGAAGCTCCCATTTGACCTTATTTGATGCAATGAGAAATTCTTGAATTTACCAATTTTCAAACAAAAAAGACCCACAACAACACATTTAAGGCATTTAGGCATGCATGTTGCCTCACAACCCATGACAACGCCATCTTCTTAAGAACTTTTCTAATGTCATTAGCTAAATTAGCCTTAGATTGGTATAGTTCCATTCCCTAACACTCTCTATTTTCCTTTGGTCCATTAGCTCAGATTTGCCTCGAGCACTTCTTGATAAACATCACAAGGAAAATAACCATCGTGGACTTACATATTATCATACAATTTGAAGATGAATCAATTACCAACTTTATTGCTTGATGGCATAGCATTATCAATCAATCATCCTTTTACCTTTCACAACTGGAACTTATTGAATTATTTTTTAGGTCCTGCACCAAGGATATCTTCTCTACACTCCAAATCCAATCGTTTATAACTTTCGATAAATCCTTCATTATGGCTTGAAAACTAGAAATTCAAGCCCCCGAGCAAGGTAAAGTCAGAGTTTGAAACCAAAATGCCAAATTGAAACCATTTAAGGGATTCAACAACCCCAAGATAAAGAACACCGCCAATGTTGTGGTTCTAAATGTTACCCCTCCATCAACACCCAAATAGTTTAGTCCTTCCTCTTCCTAGATGCAACCTCAAAGATCACCAACACATTTCCCCCCCATAAAGTACACACCTTTAGGGAAATCTCATGCTTTCATCTTAGATAAGATTTGAAGGCATCTATCATTGAGATTCTTTAAATTGGGTCTATTAATGACTCTTATCCTAAACCAAATTGGTATAAGGAAAATGAATTTTATCTCTATCATCATGTAATAGGTCATGACATTAATAGGTGTCACTTCTTCAAATTTCTAGTCCAAAATCTTATCGATCGAGGGGAAATTCAATAAGATAACCCCAATGCTCTCCTGAATCAATCCTTAAATATCTTTAAATAGCCATTTCCCAATCATTCCTCCATATCAAATTTTGTACAAACACACACTGAATATCCCCAATAACAAGGAACTCACATGATAAATACTATCCACAACCAACTTCTACCATAAAAAGTTAATGTCTCTCTAAACTCATCCTCTGAAATACCACACTTCCTTATAAGAGATACCTTGGATACAAAACAAACTGAGTTGATCGAAACCATCCACATCACCCATCCAAACCCCCTTGATCTCATTATATGGGATCTCCCAAAGGAGGAATATTTTAAAGATACTCATAACTCCACTCCAAATTTAGAAGATAAAAGGGCAAATCCAAATAAATAACTTGGTATCCCAAAAGAAAAATATCTCCAACATGCACCAATAAGATTAGAGATCCCCTCGCCATCCAAAGGTAGAAATATTAAATCAAGTTGTAGCAATATCCCTACCACATATACTAGCACTAAAAAGGGAAAATCAAAAACACCCCTAATCCAAAATAAACCATCTATCTTAGGACCTCACCCTTCATCCAAACTATCTATCACAATAGTAAATCATCCTCTAAAAGGCTTATACAAAAATATTCTCCTATCCTTTTGATTCCTAAACCTTTAGCCAAACCTTCCACCTCTAAACACCTAAAAACTCCACTTAAAGACACAAAGGAAATACCACCTGCTAAGCCTATCTAGATGACAAATGCCAAAGCCAAATCAAATCAAAAGTTTGTACCCCAAAAGGATGAGAATTAGTAACAAGACCCATTAAGAGGATCATACACTGCCATTTTCAACCAAATTTTGCAAACATCTCTCATTTCATTACCACCCATCAAACCTTTCGGTATGCACACCAAAAGACCTTCCTGGTATAGGGAAGCTAAGGTGTGTGCCTACCATAGGACTCTTGGACATGATATTAAAAATTATAATGCACTTAAATCCATAGTCTTGGATCTTTTAGAGGATGATGACCTTTTAAATGAAGAATTTTACCTTGATCCCATCATTAACTACGAAACACAGCCCTCCACTTCCAACTCTTCACAAAAGTTACCAAAGTAGACCGCAAATCACTCACCAACCTCAATAGGCAAACCATTCCTACAAATAAACATCGCTAATATAGATACATTATCATGGACACAAGCTCCTAAACCTTAAAATCCAACCAAGGCTAAAGCACCCATCATGGGGGTTTCTACCTCTACATTACATCAAGGTCTTAAATACGGATATGAAGGCCAAACCCACACTATCCTTGTAGACCCACATCCATTTAAAACTTGAAATATTAACTCATGTCCTAATAATGTTTCCACCCCATTAAAAAACATGGCCCCTTCATCAATGCTAGGAGAAGCTTCCCCTAGTTCGACATTCCTGTATCATGCAATGAGTTCTTTGAATCCACATTGCAACGAATCTCATTGGGGGAGTATTATTTATCAACACTCGACACCCCTTTGACTCCCCAACTATATGGATATCTTACCTGATAACACACTTATCATCCCACCCTCGAAGTAGGATACCTCCATTCAATTCTCATCTCTATACCCATTTAATGTATGGGGTATCGATCAATCCTCCTCATAAATCAACATGTCATGAGTATGGAAAAGAGTAATCAATGAAAATTCACTCCTAATTGACTTGGAGTGTATATCCTAGATAATAAGTATGGATATGGGGCATACCGCTTGGCCTCCCTTGAAGGCAAGATAAAAAAGAATATCTCAATGCTTTGAATATGTGCTCTGTTTGGTGCTAATAGTTTTGGTTATACACAAATCAACACAGGGTTTCCCATTACTTATAACTATAAAACTCCCCACATATAGCCTATAATAATATAAAATCATGTGGTCATTTGATAACACTTTCTTCATGACCTTAAATGTGAGCACCTCGACTCTGCTCATAACATTTTTCTACTGGATACACTCTACCTATATGTAGGATGGAGCCCCAAATCATTATTACCCATAACATGGATCAGAATATCACCTTGTGTCATAGCTTTGTCTTTGAGAACATGACCTAGGCCAACTCAACTCAACCCATGGTTGCCTTAATCCAAATCAGTAATTTGGGATAAAAATCAAGTAGTGGTAAAATTATAGATTGCTCCCTTAAAGGATAACTATTCATAAAAAGGCATAAAGCATGGACTACTCCCTTGAAGGACAACTATTAATAAAAAGGGATAAAGCATGGACTACTCCTTTGAAGGATAACTATTCATAAAATGTATATAAACCACTCCCTTGAAGGATGGCTATCTAAAATTATAAAGCAAGGAAGCTTCCCACATTGATCAACTTTCCTATCTTATTTTAGTAACCATGCCCATAAAACTCTAAATGTAAAAGTTGAATAATATCCAAAGAAACCTTTCCACATTAATTAGCTTTCCAACATCTAGCAGACTTCTTGCATTGATCAATCTACATAAAAAACAAATATGGGTTGGCCCCAGTTGGTCCTATTATCACCAATACACCAAGACTTGGCCTTTGACGTAAGGAGATAGCACAATCCTAATTTATTAATATAATTTCCCATTTTCAGGAAGCCTAGGCTTGGTTGATTGATGATTACCAAAGCATTCATTAGCATTAGACAAGGCTTGCAGAGTGCATAAATCAAAGGAGCTCATGCCTCACCATAATCCCAAGAAACTAAGGAGTTAAATCAACCTCATTTACTCTTTTCTCATAAGTCATGCAACAATCAAACTCATTTTCCATATACATTATACCTACAATAAAGATTTTTATCTATAGAATCCATAAAACATCATCCATAAATAAAAATAACTCTTTTAATAAACATTATAAGTGTCAAATTTCAAGAATATTAGTACATATAAAACACTCACATCAACAATATGTAACCAACCATCAATTATACATGTCAAAACTTGAGGTAACCTAATCATTCATCCATTCAGAGCAAACCATCCAAATTCACAAGTTTTGATTGACATTTGGCCAATAAACAAATGACATTTGGACTACACTATTTATAGCCATAGAAATAATTTATGTCATTTCCTTGTGATCGACCTCGATCCCTTGTTTTACATTAATTTCATGCTTCACAATAGATAGTCTTGTACCAATTCCAAATAAATTATACCCATTATAATTATGACACTTTACACATGACACCTAAGGTTAGTGGAGGATGACCCCCTGCTGGTCCCACAACCTATCCTGACTCACTCTCTATTGGGAAAAAATCCCCAACAGATCCTAAAATAGCATGTTTCACCTTGAGATAATAGTCTATACACAATTCCCTAACCCTTAGCACATCAGATGCTTTGGTTAGACCTCCTTATCATTTGTTTTCTTGATAGCCCAGTCAATTTTACACTTGTTCATAATTGTGGTAATCTACTTTTGGACTTGGGGCATTTTTGTATGTAATACCACTATCCTTGTAAGTGCAAACAAGTTGTTCATTTGAAAATCCATGTCATTTGCATTCAATTTTGTCACTCAGATCCTCATCCTATCCCACCATCCACTTTCTTTCAAACCCATCACTAACTCCTTCCATCATGTTGATTCCAAGTTTGAGGGGGAATACCTCCTCACACATACTTGGGACATCAGAACCCTCCTAATTTTTATCTCACAGCTCATTGTTACAAACCACTCAACAAAAAGGGGCAAATGTAGACTATAACTCTGCACCTAGTTTACTTGTGTCAAACTTCACCATGACCCCCATTTAGCCTTTTACTGGCCACCCTTAAAATCAACTACTCACTGTAAATATTCCAAATATTTACTATCTACCATCTTAACTACCCATAATCCTAAAGTATCTAAGTAAAATCTATTATAACTAACTAAATCAATATCCTTAACAACTTACTCGTAAGGAAAACCCATGTAAACAACTTAATTTCCTATTTGGTTAGTTTATTTCATGGTTAAAACCAACTCAAAACAAATTTTCGTAAAAATAACCAGAATTGGTAACACTCCCCACTTTAGCATCGATTATTTATACTTGAGTTTGCCTTGAGCAAATAAACATAAAATTTACTCCTAAAATGTTGAAGGAATTCCCCCAGAAGATTGCAAATGTTGCTCAACACCCTTATAGCAAGTTGCATTTCAGTCAAAAGGTCTTGTACATCCCTCCGAAAGCCTAAAATTTAGAGCACTCATCTCAATTCAATCAAAGGATTGTAACACAGTCAATGTCAGTTTATTTTATTGTTTATCTTAATTTAAATTATCTTACTATGTTTTTCATCTATATCTAGCCTCATTTAACCCCTTGAGCTATCTTACATCCACCTAAGAGTATCATTTTAGCTTCTAGCTTAATATCCTTTTATCCTAGTAGAATTGATATCGATTTAAGAGAATTGATATCGATCTCCTTCTTAAATAAACTATGATCCTTTTCAAAGCCTATCTATAAAAATTTGAATCGGTTTTAGCAGAATATTAGAAAGGTAAATCAAATATTTGATCTAATCTTATTGTTTGTTTTCTAAAATATGACCTCCTGCCTTTGAATAGGCATATTTCCCTTAAATCTATATCTTTAGTCATATTGTAATTTATATCTTTATCTCTATCTTCTTATTTACTAAACAGGTGGGCTGACATCCTTGTTAGGAAGTTCATTACTTCTTGGGATTGGTCCAGTACCAGGCAACCCACTAATCTATCTTATTAATCAAACCTTTTCCAAGTTTTCCCATGTCTATAGTTAGTCCTTCCTAGCCAAAAAGGTACTCCCACATTTGTTTGATCAATGGTGTGCAATATTTCAAATCATAGCTAAACTTTAAAACCCTGTATTTCAATTTTAGTTTTTAATATTCTATTTTTATATATAAAAAATAAAACTACTTAAACACATAATTTTTGTCATCATGTGTTTATTGTGCCATGATTTATATCGTGCACAATACTATTACAACTTTGCTACATTGACATGTTTTATATCATGCATCTATTCATTGAAATAACCCCTACATGTGTTTTTCATGGCTATTATTATACCCACACGACCATCCTTTGATCTTACATTGCTTATACTTTACTGTGTGGGCCATATTAATCTTGCACTTATATTGATTATATCATAAACCCACTCAATCAAAATTATCTATAACAACCATGCTTTCAAGATGACATATTTTTATGTTAGAAATCATTGGTCTTATATCTTATCTCACACATGATGGGATTAATTCCTTTATTTTTAAGATGGGTGCTTCACAAATTCATCCCAAATCTCAAAATTAGGTTATACATTCATTCATTTTATTCATCTTGAATCTAGATATTCAACACAACTTCTTCCCCTATATAATGGGCATTGAGATTCCACTCTCTCCAACATGTACTTAGAATGTGACACCTATTCCCACATCAAGAAATATTCATGATATTGTTTGTCATTATTTTTATATTACTTAAAATGTTGTTTTAGTTTGATTTTTATCACTAAAAATGTATGCAAGATTGAATGCAAATTCATAAGCATGTGGTCTCAATTGTGAATTATTATGTCTTTAGTAAAATTATGTATATCATTTTTGAGATTGTAAATTTCAATAAATTATTATTATTGGAACTCAGCCATACATGTGTATAAAAAGAACTAACATTCTTGTAGGATACACATGTACATTATAATTTATTCAATAGCTTTAGGAGCAATTTTTTTGTATCAATACCATGTTTTTTTTTTAATATATATGTATGCACACAAGCACATCAAATTAGGGCATATGTAAACACCTAAAAATGCCCTCTAGGCATTTACTAGTCATTAAATTGCATATTACTAAAATATGTGTGTACTTGTCGAGTATTGATTTATATTAGATGTTATTGAGTCAATTGCTAACTTTTGTTAGTTCATGTCATTATTTTTAGCCTCGTATAGTTCTCCTTTTATCTCTCCTCTCTCTTCATATATTTTCCTTTTCCCCTACTAGGAACCTACTAATGGTCTCGTGCCTTGATAGAGCTGAATTATGTAGTTTTTAGTATGTCAAAACTATATTGTATAGTTTTGGTTGTGTGCGTTTTGGTCCCCCTTGGCTTATGTAGACACATATATTATCACTTATTTTAACTTAAATGTGACAATTATGATATTATTTTGCATTCCAATAGGGTCCTAATTTGAATTCAAGACATCTATAAATATACAAGCACCCTGATGCATTTATGCATCTAAAGACAATCTAGAGATAATTTTAAAAATATTTAACACACAATGGTGCATTTATGCATCTAAAGACAATCTAGAGATAATTTTAAAAATATTCAACATTTATTTCTTAGAGTAATATATTTAGAATTTACAATCATTTGCGAAAATTCAAACAATTATTTAAGCATTCGATATAAAACTAAAGTTCATGTTAGTGACACATTGCATTGCACTAGTTTGCTTAGTTAATGAATTATTGAAATAATTGGAGTGTTGGTTTTATATTATAGATTGTTGAGGAGTCTAACAAATATAAAAGTATCTAATATATTCTCTAGTTTAATGAGTGGCAACATAAACATGTGGCACACTTTACATTGGCAAGAAAAAATGACATACTATTAAGAAAATAGGCAACAAAATTTTTAAAATATTAAAATAAACACACATGCTACAACATGTTATTATTAAGCATAAAATATAAAAACAAACATTATTTTCGTAGATCTACACTTAAATGTGTAATGTACCATTTTATTTTATCAACATGAGGTGTGCCACAGTTCCATGTTTTCATGGGGGATTCCCTGATCAAAGCATAATACTTCGTCCCACCAAGTGGCAAAAAATATTTTAAAAAATAACAAACAAATACATCATAAAAATACCTAACAAGCTTTTAAGTTTTTATAAAATATGTATGCCCTACGTCATAATATGTATAAGCTAATAAAAATACGTGTTCGTTCATTTTAGACATCTAAATTCAAATTTAGTTGGCGCCTAAATATTTGTTTGTGTATACAAAATGCCAAAAAGTGGAAGATATTATTATGCATAGGTCCCAATATAGATTATTTCTATTAATGTTTTAAGATCTATCTATCTAATTAGGGCAAGGAGAAGAAGTGATTTTTCTTGCGAATGGAGTGAAGTTTCAAAAAATTGAGCAAGGTTTTTGGAACCCTAGATCTAAAAAACATAGTTGTCAAAATAGTTTGCAGTACCCTAACACTTCCCATATACGTATTGTCCATGGTTCTAGGGCCTTTAAATACTTTGTTGATGGTTTGGAAAAGGTTCTCCATCATCCACAAGTTTTCAAGGTTATCATTGTATTGCCACAAAACCCTTGTTTCCATTGTCAGACTCTGGCATGTGTCTCTAAATCTTATAATATTTAATATATGATTATAAACACTCCTATCTTTATTATTCTCATTTTAGAAAACTATTTAGGTTTAATTTATTATTTTACATTTTTTTCAGTTCTAATTAAATGTTTATGGATATTTATGTTGAAATTTGATTGAAATCCATTTATTCATAAAATAAGAGACTAGGATTACACATTCAGTAGTGCGTGTATATGTTGGTTAATTGTCTATTTTATAAATAGGAGCTATGAGTAATTTATTTTACTTAATTACGAACTTGAGTAGAGTTTTAATGTCTATTTTATAAAAGGTGGTTGGAAGTACACATTCAAGAATGGGTCCATGTGTCGATTATTATACCGATAGGCATAACCTACGATGGCAACCAAGAATGGTAGTGATGGCAAAGTGTAATATTATGAGATGGAAATAAAAATGGCCTACTTTAAATTTGTTGTCCATTTGACTATCAAACGCTAATTTTTAGTACATGTTGCACAAGTTACTATAGGAATCAGTCCAAGTAATTTGTTTGTATTAGACAATGTGAAGCCAATACCAAGACAATATTTTTTGATATTTTTTAACTTTTAACATTAGATTTGTAATTTCAATGTTATTAAAAATAGGAAATAAATTTATTTATTAGTTTTATAGTGGATAAATTCATGCGAGGTGACTAATTATCTAGGGAAACTCAATGTTAATTGCACTTTTTTTTTTTTACTGTGAAGGAAAAAGCATAAGGAAAATTTAAAAAATGAATTTGACTGTACAAACAGATATTATGGAATTAAATAGGCACAATAGACCGTCAAAGGCATGTACACGGGAAGAGGTGAATTAACTCCCTTTCATATATTTTAGGGGATCAATTTGAAAATGAATCAATCAAACAAATGATTTATCTATTAAATTTTAATGCATTCCTTGTCCTCCCAATCATGCATTATCCCAAATGTTTATGTTGCAGGCCATGGCTTCATTGAACAAGTCATTATCTTCAGGGTGCATAAAGGTGTATTCCCAAAGGTGTACACCATTAGCCTTCTCAAATGCAATCATTAAAATTGTACCATAATGTCATGCTTGTGCAAGCCTTTCAACAGGTGTTTGACACTCAATGACATTAAAATGCATCTTTGCCATAGACCATGGTTCCTACTGATTAAATGGTAAAATTTCTACTCAAACTTTATTTTCCAATTAGAAAAATGAAGATGGTTTTTGAATTGAAAACATTACATAAATTAGAGCTTCAATTTTTGGCTATGGGCATTGTATATTAGAGTAGAGATATACACCCAAACTCAAAGTAGGTAACAAAATCACCCAAATTCAAAATAGGAGACCAAATAATGCCCTGGAATGAAAAATTCAAATCATGAGACAACAAAGAAACCAAACCATGTGATCATCAATGGATCATTGAGCTTATGTAGATAATGTTTGTATTCCAAACATATTCTACAAAAACTATGTCGTGTGAAAATATAATACCAATTAGTCAGCATAAACATGAAGAAGAAGCCAATGAGCTGTATGGAAATTGACCAATATGGTCGATAAATATTACCATGAACTAGTATCTAAAGGCCATTAACAACATCATTTAAACATGTTTTTTTATTTTATGATGTTTATTATAACAGCGTTAGGGATCCCTTTCCCCGTCGTGATTATGTCTTTATGAAAATGATTTTGGATGTAGAAAGCAATATCGAGCATAAACTAGGTGGAGGTAGTGCCTAGAAGGTGGAACCCATGGCATCTGAGGAACTCCATTGAAAACATGTCAAATTCATTTTCATTAACACTACCTTGCTTGTGTTTTATTCCAAAATGTCAAATTTGAGAACTCTAAACTCTTCTATTAATTTTTTCTCAATATGGTAACATCAATGGTGTTTTATTTATCATGTGGGAATTGAAATACAATTCTCAACCTCCTCCAACATGTCCACACCTTACTAGGTGTCATCAACCTTATTCAACTTATCTTCCTTCTAAGTGTCAGTTGCTTTGCCATCCACTTCTCATCAGAGCATCCTTCTAAGTGTCGACTACTTCGACATTCACTTCTCATATGGGCATTTGGTTTGGTGTTATTAGATGGTAATCAAGTTATAAGACTTACACTCTTAATTAATTATCCAAGTAATTATATTTATAAATATAATATATGTATACCAATAATTACCATCAACAGCCACAACCAACCTCGAGAATAACCACCAGCAATTAATGGCCCTAAAAATACAACTAACAGCCACAACTGACCTCATATGCCTTTTCATATATTTGAATCTAGGTGGGGCTTAAAAAACTAAGACACTTAACCAACTCATCCACATCTCATTGGCTAAAATATTGGGTGACATGATTTATTTAACCAAATCCAGAATCAACTGTGAATAGTATCCCTAGCCATGGACTGTGGCTTGCCTCATCACATTGAACACATGTTTCAAACCACCAACTGATCCACGTTACATTTAACACTGAGCTAGTTAGTCCACCACATCAGGTACCCTCATGGCTGACCCACTATAGCCTTGTGTAGGAATGATGTTATAAAGGTTATCAACCTAGGGAATGTACCCCAAGATCTCCCACTTCTAGCACTCATCTCAAACACTGCTAAAATATCCCCATTGGGTCTTAAAATTATTGGGCAATAGGCCTTACTTAACTAGAGCTAGGAACCGATTGTGAAGAATAACCATAAACATGGATTGTGGCTTGCTTTGTCACATTAAACACAGGTTTCAAGCCACCTACCAACCCCTATCACATTGAACACCGAGTAGGCTAGTCCATTGCATTGGTTACCCTAACGAATAACCCACTAGAACCTAGAGTGGGAATGATGCTATAAAGGTGATCACCTTGGGGAATGGACCCCAAGACCTCCCACTTCTAGCAATCAACTCACACACTGCTAGGCTATCCCCATCGGGTCTATCGTAAAACTATTATTATTACATATTATTATATATATTATATTCTTCTAATATTATATATATATATATATATATATATATATATATATATTAGTCAAAAAAAGAGTTGAAGCATGTCTATTAAAATGATATAAATAATACAAAAACCTAATGATGTCAATTACAACTTGAGGCCTTTCTTTAAAAGGCATACAATACAATATAATATATTATCAATCATATATAATGTAAATATAACAATAATGTATAAGATTTAATCTTATTATATATTATATAATTATTTATGTTTTTAGAGGAGCCATTAGATATTTGACACCTATTTTCATTGAGATAACACCTATTCTTGAGGTATGTTCCTGTTGTTGGTGTTGTGGCATAAATGTTGTCATTTATGTCAAAGTCAAGATAGATGTCATTAATGTCAAAGTAAAAGTTGGTGTCGTGCATGGTGAAGTGGTATGTAACAACGAGTCTCGTGACAAGAGAGAATTTGAAGGCAACTTAACATATAGAGAATTTGAAGGCAACCTAGTAATTCTTCTGAGCTTGATGACATGTCAAGGTCAAGATCAAGATATAAGGAAAGCATACTTTTGAGCGCTAATCTTAAGGAACATTATCATATCATGAGCATGTGTATGATGGTAGTGGTTTGGTAAGATAGATACATACAGGTATAAATAGATGTTTAAGGATGCTCAATCATGCATATGAAGTGTTGAAACACTCAAGAATGTGTCAATGTAAACATTCAGGGGTAAGGTCTTAAGCCTTAGCATGCAACCAGTCTAGTCCTAGACTCTGCCTGACCTAATGAGGAGTCTTGATGTGTTATCAATATCTATGAAGGATGTAAGTCATTGGTAAAGCATGTGAGAAGATATTTGAAACTATGTAAACATGTTTATAAGTTAGATAAGCTTTCACAGGAGGATTCAAGGCTAGTTCATGGCTTATTCATTTA
This sequence comes from Torreya grandis, assembly GCA_037957365.1. Taxonomy (NCBI): domain Eukaryota; kingdom Viridiplantae; phylum Streptophyta; class Pinopsida; order Cupressales; family Taxaceae; genus Torreya; species Torreya grandis. Next base: position 245,845 of record JARHVA010003575.1, read on the forward strand.
CATGAAGAGACCTACTGAGATGGCATAGGCTTGGTAGCATGTTAAGGTGAGTAGTTGAGACTTGTGAGAAAAATATTGGTAGTGTGTGAGAATGTTATGAGTTTTTATGACATGAGAATGTGGTGTTGAGAATAATACAAGAGGTTTCAAGGTGTGTTCAAGGTCTAAGTGTGACTTGCAGTTCAAGGCCTAATGTGCAAAGAGACCTAGTGTGGCCTAATGACGGGTCAAGTTCAATTTCCAAGGTGTCAGAGCTCATGAGATAATTTTAAAATGTATTATAGGTTGTGTCAATTGTGTTGACCAATTTTGAGTTCAAATTCTAAAAGAGAAAGCATGAAATGTGGTTTTAAGGTTTTGTGTGTGCACAAAATTAGGTATTACAGACCTGAGAATGATTTTCTTATGCTCATTGACATGTGCAAAATTTGTATGAGGATCAAATAAGTTCAAGGTATTTTGGGAAGGTTCATAGCTCATATTTCCTATCACTATTTTTTGGGTTGAATACCTAAGCTTTATGAATGATTGTTAAGAGTGGAAGGCAGTTTAAACCCTCTCTAAAACCCTAATAGTGACCTGATATAGAAGATGTGATTCAAAAGTGATTAGAACGATTTGGTATACCTAGTATTATTATTTTAGGTTATATTAAAATTTCCCAAGTACTTCTAAGTGGCATTGATCTATTAGAAGAGTGAATGGAAGATACAAGAAACCCCTTGTTTCCTAGATTTTTGGTGTAGAAGGCAAGGTTGATTAGGTCAAAGCATGAAAATGATTAGAGGATGATGTGTGAGACTTGTATTTTGTGTCCATGTAAGTTTATAATCAGGTTATAGACTTAAAATATGCTAAATTGGTCATGGAAGTTGACATATCGTTAAAAAGGCCTAGTGGGAAAGATAGTGAGAAAAATAGGCAAAAGTGGGAATGAGATTAGGGATATGTTACAATGGATTAAAGATGGATTCAGTTTCATAGGGTTGTTATTAAATACATATAATACATATCCCCTTTGAATATAATATTTGGATATTCTTATATACAAGCATAAAGTTGTTCTCAAAGTGACCTGTGTAACATAGTGAGGTTTGTGAAGGGTGAAAACATGAGATTGGTCTGCAAGACCAATATTGATATTTAAGCCTATAATATATTTGTTATAAGTTAATATTAGTATGTTTTAGTTTCATTAAAAACCATTTTATGTTCATAAAATATTTCACACAGGTGTTTTAACTCATTATTTTTATGATTATGTTTTGGAGCTATAGGCTATTTTTTGTGTGTGAGTAAGATTGATGTTCCTGAGCCTTTATACCCAGAATTGAAGAATATAATACACATTAAGTTGTTATATAAGTCTCATAGGCTAATTTTAATGTATTTTTATTTATGATAAAATCCTATGAAGGTGTGAAAAGTAAAAGGTTCTTGACTGGTTTTTTAAGCTTGCTTGCAGTTTTGAGTGAGCATATGGAAGTGGTCAGTTTGAGGTCTTTTGCCCTGTATGGTGAAATATAATGGACATGGTGATGACCTTGAGGCCATCACGTTTATATAAATATTATTTTTTAATATGTTTATGTGTCAAATTTGAGTGTATACTTCAAATATTTAAAGCAAACTTTATGGCAGTGAGAAGTCCAAATTGTGAGTGGGCCTAATGGTGTGGTTCAAGGAGTGAAATAAGATAAATAGTTTTAGGGACCTGAGGTGATAGTATCAGGGGTATAATTTAATCTTTTTAGAAGTGTTTAATCTATTTATAGAGGCTCAATATGTTCTAAGGTATTCAAGGTGAAACATATGCTTTGAGAAGGCTTAATTACATTGGCTCTCTATTAGGCCTAGTGATGGTTTAGGTCCTTATGGGTGGTGACCGACATATGTAGTGGTTTTTTCACTTGTGAAAAATGTTTTTTGATATATTACAAGGGTGATACAATTATTTATAGGATTTTTTTTGACAAATGTGCGTGAAATCAAGAGTCAAGTATAAAAAGAAGGTCTAATAGGCCTAATTGACTAGTTAGAATATTGAGGGAATGGGCAAATTAAATAGAAGTTTGGAAACTAGGTAGAGGGTTTGAATACCATCAGATAGGTGTTTCTAATGTGTCATGAATTTATAATATTGATTCTATGGATGATGAACAAGGTTATATGACCTAAATTTTCCAAGAAGAGGGCTAGTTGAGCGAAGAGGCCTAATAGGCTGTTTGAGAGATTAAAAAGTGTGAAGAGCAAAAGAAGGTGATCATCATCATTTGAGTGATAAACAGGTGTCCAGATGTGATTAGAGGGTCTAGTTAGCTGAGTTGGTGTTGAGTTTTCTAGGGGGTTGGTGCCTCCTTGCAAGTTGGTGCTTACTAAAGGACTAGTTGAGTTGGTGCTCGACTAGTGAGGGGTTGGTGCCTTGATAAATTTTGATTCATTGCTTATAGAATTATATTCCAATCTATGTTTTAGTGGTTTTTATCCCCCACAAGGTTTTCCCACATATCTTTTGTGTTCATACATTGTATGCTTATGTGAATGCTTGTTTATGCATTGGTTGATGTATGTGTTTGAATGAATGATAAGTGGAATTAAATGAATGTTTTAAGGGAAATGATTCACCCCCACTCTCATTAGCTATAATTCTAACACCTATTTTAATTATGTATTGGGTACCTGAAATAATTTGGTGGAAACTATGGATTGCATTGGTAGATGTGATAGATCATTGAACTTTGCACGTGTATTTGTTCGGGATTCATCAAGCCCACCACCTCATTTCCTCTCACCATCACCACCTATTTCACTTAGAAATATTTCACTGCTTTCAAGTTCAGTTTGGCTTTGCTCTTCTGCACCACTTCACCATTTCTCAAGAACACCATAACCCAGAACATTTCCCCCAAAAATATGCACTTTGATCTCGTCCTCTTCAAATTTCATGATTTGCAACTACAATGAATTGATGGCATATGTATGCCATGTAATGATTGGATCAAGGTACAAGTGGATATCTTGAAAAGGTGAAATTTTCATTGTTTCCTCCAACTATTTCTAACATGCTATGTGAGGCTAAATTTGCACATAAAATTGTTCACTATTTTAATTTCAGTGGGAAAAGTGTGGAATAAGACAGAGGGTGATAAGAATTTAATATAATATTGTACTATTATATTATATATATAATTAATATATTAATATTATTAATTATATATTATTACATATTATAAAATATATATTACATTTAAAATATTATGTTTATTTGATAATTTATTACATTATATTAAATATAATATATTATATAATTAACAATAAATGTATTGAAGCATCTTGTTATTTCTTGGGGAACATTGTGGAAATGGATGTTGTGGAAGTGAACATTATAGAAGATCTTTAGTAGTTTAAATTCCTGATTAGGTGGGAATCTCGGAACAGTCACGCTCATAGGGCCTAGTCTCAAGATGAATCTAACAATGCAATGCATGTGGTCAACATTGATGTCAAATCATGTGACTACTCTCATGGGACAAATGTCGATGCTAGACAATATTCCCAAAAAGTTGGATGTAGCCTTGAACTTTTCAAACAACTCATCTCCAACTTTAGATTTATTGGACCCTAGTGGCTCAAAGCCCTCATGGGCTGACATGGTCAAAGGTTTAGATCTGGTGGGCTAGGTCCCTTTGGGCAACTAGATCTTCCTAGTTGATCAATGAAACTTTTATCCTGATCCTAAACCCCATTATTGAATAGGTTGACATGGAGCTTGCCAAATCTATCCTTACAATGGTCAATGGTTTTCAGTCAAACATTAATGCTTTTTGGAAATGGGCTAAAGAAAGATGGAAACTGAAGGGCCACTCAAAAGTCATTACACTAGCCAAAGGCTTCTTCATCATCAACTTCTCTCTCCAAGAAGACTATATTAAGGCTCTTTCATAAGGCCCCTAGTTCATAGGGAAGGCAAGTGTCACTGTCAGAAGATGGAAGGTCGGCTCAAGCCTTAACAATACTACCATGGATGATGTTCCCATGTGGGTCCTCCTACCTAAGATCCCACTAGAATATTGGCACCCAAAAGTTATCAATGGGATTGTTAGAGCCCTGGGCCATCCTATTAAAATTGATCTAGTAACTTTGTCTCATTGAAGAATGGTTACCGCTTGTGTACGCATCTTTCTACTGGCCAACAAGCCCTTTTTCCATGAAATTAAGATTAAATCAAAGTATGGGGTTTCAAATCAGAACATTGCTTATAAAAATAATGTTATCATCTATCCCAAATGTGATGTTCCTAACCACATGCTTTAAGATTGCCCAAAAAAAGCACAGACTTTAGAGGACTTCTAACATAGAGACAAAGCTGACACCTCAAAAAAGGATTATTAGTTGGAGTGATCACATAGAATCGGCTCCCCCCAAGTGCCCCCAAGGACTCTATTAGCTGGTAATCCTAAAGATTCTCCTTTCACTAGGCTAAAAAAGAATTCCATTTAAAAGTTTGACATGCCTAAGTAGTTTTATGACATGATCAACCCTCTTTTTGCATACTTCTACACAATTCCATGTGTTTTCTCCTTATTTTGATAGTCTTAAAGGTAAAAAATGCTTTAATCCCTCTGCCCCTCTTTTTTTTCTACCTGAATTTGAGCCTTTGAGTGCTCCTAGTGTTTTAGGTTTGCCCCCTTCTGCCCCCTCCTCCTGCCCCTCTCCTCAGCCCCACTCTCCCCTTTCCCCTCTGCCTCCCTCCCCCCTTGTGTTCCTTCTCTTCCCATTGACCTCCCTCTCCCCCTCCTCCTTCCCTTTGGCCCCATCCCCCCACCTTTGCTTGCCTCCCCATTGTTAGGATCCTCCTTAGAGTACAATTGATTACCTTTGTATAAGCAAATAAACACGAAATTTAACCAGAAGTAATAATTAACTAGAAATCAGAAACAACAAAGAATATGAGATACGAAAAACAATACAATCTGTATTAACATTCTTTCAGAAGAAAATACAATGAAGAAATCTCACTCTTCTTTCCACACCTCTTGGGCGTACAGTAATTCTCCTTCAAGAGTTCTCTCTCTCTCAATCAATTACAACCAACTCAATAACCGAGTTGTTCCCTCCAGTGACAATCAACCCAATGGTTGTTGTTGCCTACTCTCGTCCACAGACCTTGATCTTGCACCCTGTAGATCTAATTGGTCTTACACCTTGTGTTGCAGATCTTCTTGATCTTGCTACCCTGCAGATCTAATTGATCTTGCACACACACACCCGCATATCTACTTGATCTTGCTACCCCGCAAATCAACTGACCTTGCTTACCTGTCGATCTTTATGATCTTGCACTCTTGCAGACCTTCTAGATCTTACACTTGAGGATCTAATCTTTCTTAGTCCTGATTACAATACAGCCCCATGGGTCTCTTAAATAGATCTCAAACCAAATGATAATTAGAAATGCAGACTCAAGACTAAAATTAGTCTTTACCTGCAAACTAACTATTTGTCTAAAATTAGAACAACAATTTTGGAACACACAGATGACCGACGTCAGTCACTGTCTATTTGGAGATGACCGATGTCGGCCGATGCATAACCGATGTCAGTAGATTCTGGTTCTTACCTGATCGATGTCGGCAGGTTCTGACTGACGTTAGTTACTTTGTAACCTAGTAACCTTCACCATTTACATAACAGTGAAGCTTTTAGCTCCACAACTTAACAATCTTCTACTTGGAGATAAATAGCTGCACCTATACCTATACATCAACATCCTCTAATTTTGTTTATGGCTTATATCTCCATCTTCAAGTTCAATCTTGAAGACCAACAAAAGTTGAATGAAGATTCAATTTCTCCTTTGTTCCCGACTTTGTTAACATATTTGCAGGGTTCTTATCCTTGCTAGCCACCATGACTGCAACAACCTTTTGCAACTCTGAAATCTAGCTAACCGCCATTCCACCATCAGTGAACACATATCTTGTGGTGCTTCTCCTACCATCCAAGTCACCTGCCATATCTGAATCTACATACCCATGTAGAGAAGTGTTTGACCCTGCATAGCATAAATACCTGTTGCTGGTCCCTCTCAGATATTTGAGAATCCATTGAACTACTTTTCAGTGCTTCTTTCTTGTATTGGCCATAAACTTGCTGACAACTCTCACTGCTTGGGCAATATATGGTCTAGGTGTGTTAACTAATTTTGCATCCTGCATATTGAACCTCTTCAACACCCACCTGGTCATATGTCTCACTTATCCATTCTCTCCTTCCTTTAATCTGTGAACCCATTCATTTTTTAGTGCTTTTTTTTTGGCTGGCAACTCTATCAAATCTCACGTTTGGTTCTCTTTCAAAGAATCAATTTCCTCATTCATGCCATGCTCCCACTGTTTTCTAGATTCTACCTACATTGCCTTTTCAAAACTTCTTAGTTTTCCACTATCAGTGAGCAACAAGTAGTATAAAGAAGGGGAATAACAAATTTGAGGCTTACTTACCCTTTCAAACCTCTTCATGGGCATTTGAGACTCATTGACAGCTTGTTGTCTGCTTAAATTTTGTTCTAATAGTGATCGATCCCGGTCATCTCTGACCGATCTCGGTCTTCACCGAATCGATGTCGATTCCACCTGATGTCCCTGACCGACGTCGATTTCCCCCTGCTCGACATCACCGACTTTGGTCTCCACCAGACCGACATTGGTTCCTGCCTGATAGATGTCGGTCTCTGCCTGATCGATGTCAGTTTCTATGTTTTTCTGTGAGTGATGATTTTTATCTGCGAGCTCATTTTGGATCATAACCTTGTCCAAATCAACATTGCCCTGCTCATAATTATTTAGCCTCTTGAGCTGATCACTGTCCATCGCCTTTTCTTTAAAAAAAAGGCTTTTCAGTTCTTAAACATGTCAAAAATATCAGATTTTCTCTTTATACAATAAACCCATACCTTTCTTGTAGCGTAACACTATGATCCTTTAATAGAAGCTCCCTGAGTTGGTCTCCACACGTCTGCATGAACAAGCTCCAACCTGTGCTTCTTTTTTGTTGACCTAATTTTGAAAAACCTCACTTTCTTCTATTTCCTAAAAATACAATGCTTACAAAAATCTCGATCTATGATTTTCAAATCTGAAATCTTACCATTTGACTTAAGAACATCCATTTTCTTCTCACTCATGTGACCAAGCCTACTAAGCCACAACTTTGCATCTACATCTGAAGCAGATAAAACAGAAAGAGAATCAGTAATACAAGTAGATAGAGAAAGTGTACCTATTTTCTAATCTCTTGCTAATACAAGTGCACCCTTGGAAACTTTCCAAGATTTCGTTGTGAGAGTTACTGTGCAACCCTCATCACCCAAATTTCCTACAGAAATTAGACTCCTCTTCAGGATGGGAACATGCATGACATCTTTCAACACCCATATGTTGCCAGTCTACAATTTTAGCTGCACTTTCCCTTTGCCAACAATTTGACAAGGCTCACCATCCCCTAAATAAATTTTTCTAAAGTCTCCATGGACATAATCATGAAAAAAATTCTCTATTTGAGGTTGCATGGAAAGAGGCACCAGAATCTAAGACCCAAGATTCTACTTTATCCAAGGAACATATAAGAGCATCTTGTGCAATAATACCTGCATATTTTGCTTATTTATTTCCTTCATGTTGATCTTCTACCAACCAACAATCTTTCTTTACATGCCCTTTTTTTTCACAATTTTAGCAGGTTATACTTTCATTTCTGGATTTGGATCTACTGCCTATCTTTGACTTTGATTTTCTTTGCTCGATCTTATCTCTTTGCTTTCTCCTGCTTTCAACACTTAAATCATTCCCTGATGTTTCCCCTGTGCTTTTTTTGTGAATTTTTTCATTCAAGATTACACTAACAACATCATCAACTTTCAAGATATTTGGAGCAAACACAGTATTACTAACTACCATTACCAAACTATCCCAACTTTCAGGTAAAGAGCATAAGATTAGGAGAGCCTTAATTTCATCATCAAAACTATTTTGACTGAATTTAATTGATTTACTAATCCATGGAAATCACTGAGATGACTATATACCGATCCACCTTCTTGCATTTGCAAATTAAATAATTGCTTCATAAGAAATACCTTATTCGAAGCTGAAGGTTTTTCATATAAATTTGCCAAAGATTCTATTAACTCTATCATTGTCTTTGTCTGTGATAAGTTCGAGATCACAGACGATGCCAGGCTCAACCTTATAGATCCCAGAGCCTTTCTATCAAGAACATTTCATTCTTCATCTTGCATATATGTGGGCTTATTTGAAACCCCACCCAACGGTAAGTACAGATCTTTTTGATACAGATAATCCTCTATTTGCATTCTCCATAATTAATAATTATTGCCATTGAATTTCTCCATTCTTAGTTTACTTTCTTCTGCCATTGCTTTACTCCCACTGAATCAGAAACCCTTGAGAGTGAACCTGTAATCAACAAACACTAACCTACTATGATGAACCTGCTCTGATGAACCTGGCTCTGATACCAACTATCAGGATCCTCCTTTAGAGTACAATTGATTACCTTTGTATAATCAACTAAACACGAAATTAAATCAGAAGTAATAATTAACTAAAATTCAAAAATAACAAAGAATATGAGATACGAGAAATAATACAATATGTATTAACACTCTTTCAGAAGGAAATACAATAAAAAAATCTCTCTTCTTCCCACACCTCTTGGGCGTACAGTAATTCTCCTTCAAGAGTTATCTCTTTCAATCAATTACAACCAACTCAATAACCGAGTTGTTCCCTCTAGTGACAATCAACCCAATGGTTTTTGTTGCCTACTGTCATCCATAGACCTTCTTGATCTTGCACCCTGTAGATCTAATTGGTCTTGTTTACGCCATGTGTTACAGATCTTCTTGATCTTACTACCCCGCAGATCTAATTGATCTTGCACACACACACCCACAGATCTGCTTGATCTTGCTACCCCATAGATCAACTGACCTTGCTTATTTGTAGATCTTCTTGATCTTGCACTCTTGCAGACCTTCTAGATCTTACACTTGAGGATCTAATCCTTCTTAGTCTTGATTACAATACAGCCCCATGGGTCTCTTAAATAGATCCCAAACCAAACAATAATTAGAAACACAAACTCAAGACTAAAATTAGTCTTTACATGCAAACTAACTGTTCGTTTAAAATTAGAACAACAGTTTTGGAATGCACAGATGACCGATGTCAATCATTGTCTGTCTGAAGATGATCGATGTCAGCAGATTTTGGTTTCCCCCTGACCGATGTCGGTAGGTTTTAACCGACGTCGGTTACTTTCTAACCCAACAACCTCTACCACTTGCATAACAATGAAGCTTTTAGCTCCACAACTTAACACCCATCCTTTCACCCTCATTCTCCATGTTGTCAACCTGATCTCCCCTTCCCCCTGGTTCAGACATTCCTCCTCCCCTTTTTCCCCATTTGGAAGCTCTCCCCCCTCATTTTCTCCATTAAGAAACCTACCCTTCTCCCTTGGTTCCCCCCCCTCTGCCTCTTCCTCCCCCCCTCTCAAAGTTTGCTCTAGTTCTATCCTGGAAGAGTCCCATTTTTGCTACCCCAGGGGGCTTCCCAGCCCCTCCCCCTCCTAGGGATTCCCCTTTCCCTACATCCCACTTTCCCCTTTGATTGATAAAGAGCTGGGGCAATGCTTTGAACTCTTTTCCCCCTCTCAGGACCCCCCCAAAATGAAGGCCTTACTTCTTGTCCCAAATCTAAAAGAGGCAGGAAAAAAGCCAATCTTAGCATTACCCCTAAATTGGTTGGCAGATCCCTTAGAATTTTAACTAAGAATCTAGAAACTATAGAAGATATTGCTAATGGCTCTTAACAAACTCTTAAAGTTCAATGGGATAAGAAATAAAAGTACTCTCCATGGAATGTCAGGGGCTTAAACAACCCTAATAAATAAAGGACTCTTTGCAATACTGTAAAAAGGGTCTATCCCTCGATTTTGCTTATTCAAGAAACCAAAATGTCTGACTTCACTCTCAAAATTAGTGTCACACAAATTTGGAAAAAAGCCCATGTCCTTGCATTAGAATCCATAGGGGCTTTGGTAGGCTTGGTTATCTTTTGGAACCCTGACACTGTAGAAGGAGACTTGCTTTGGAAATCCTCCAACCAAATCTCAATTTTATTCACTGATAGAATAAGGACAAATGGATCCTAACCAATATTTATGCTCCTAACTCCAAAACTACCAAGAATCTCCTTTAGAAGGTACTAGTGGATTTTCATAAGAATTGTACTAGATGGAGATTGATTATGGTGAGTGATTTTAACACTCCTCTCACCCTAGGTGACAAAAAGAGTGGTTTCATTGACCTTACGAATAGCATGCTGGATTTTAATGACTTCATTACAAGCATGGGCTTAGTAGATGTGGACCTTAATGGAATCCCATATACATGGACCAACAGAAGGTTGGGAGAAAAATTGATTCAGGTCTGCCTTGACAAATTCTTGATCTCTTAAAATTGGAACATTCTTTATTCTAGCAGATTTTCTTCTTTGCCCAGAATTGGATCCGACCACAACCCCTTGGTCTTTGAAGCAGACAAAATCTCTAAGCCCAAATGTTGTCCTTTCAGATTTGAAAGCATGTGGACCCATCACCCTAATTTCACTGATTCCTTGAAAGAATGGTGGGAATAACGCTTTTTGGGATCAACCATGTTCATTCTCACAAAAAAGCTTGACTTCCTCAAAAGCAAGCTAAAAATCTAGAACAAGGAAGTCTTTGATGATATTTTTATACAAAAAAAGGCCATTGAACCAGAGATTTCAATTATTGAAGAGATTAGTGCCTTTGAGGATTATAATGAGCATGTGGATTCTAAGAAAAAATACCTCCTATGTCATTTTCACAATCTGGAAGCAAAAGAAGAGGCATACTAGAAGCAAAAATCTAGATGTTTATGGTTGAAGGAGGGAGACATAAATATAATTTTTTTCCATCACTCAACCTTTCAACATAGGAATATCAATAGAATATCTTAACTTCAAATGGAAGATGGAACCATCAACAAGGATGAGGATGACATCTCTTGACATATTATAAATTTTTTTAAGAACCTTCTTTCAGAGGATGGCAAACCTAACAATCTTCTGGTCTCTTCTGCACTATCCAACTTCAACAAAGTCTTCTCAACTATGGACAACACCTCGCTCATCCAAACCCCTTCATATGAGGAAATCAAAAGTGATGTCTTCCTCATGGATGGCCTCAAGGCACCTGGACTGAATGGGTTCCCCGTTTCTTTTTCCAAAAATACTGAGATATTATTCACCTGGAAGTTGAAAAAGCAACCAATGAATTCTTCCACTCCAAATCCATATTTAAAGAAATCAACAATACCTTCCTCGTCCCGATCCCAAAAAATTAAGGTATTACCAACATTCAATATTTTTGACCAAATAACTTGTGCAACACCGCATATAAAATTTATTCCTCCATCCTGGTCAAACACAAGTAATCCCTTCTTGACTCAATCATTTGGGAGAAACAAGAGGCTTTTGTAGTTGGCAGGAAATTTTTTGATGGCATTATCATAACTCATGAAGCTGTGCACTCCATCACCAAATATTCAAGATAGGGCATGCCACTCAAACTGGACATGTCAAAGGCCTATGAGCACATTTTATGGTGCTTTCTAATATAGATTATGGAAAAACTTGGGCTAAATCATGATATATGGAAAATCATATGAAATTATATTACCACCCCTAGATTATCCATTATTATAAACGCGGTTCCTAAAGTCTTCTTTCCTACATCAATAGGTTTAAGACAGGGAGAACCCCTCTCTCCATACCTCTTCATCTTAGCAAAAACCCTAGGGAGAAGTTTGAAAAGTGCTTGCAACTAGGATCTAATAAAAGGTATTTTGGTGGCCTAGAATATTGATCTGATCACCCACCAACAACACTATAATCCTAGGAGATGCTTCAGTTAAGGAAGCCAAGTGCCTCAAATGTATACTTAACAACTATGAAAAAGTGTCCAACCAATGCGTCAACTTTCAAAAGAGTTTCCTCTTCTTTATCAATACTCTACCACCTCAATAGAGAAGAATTGCCAAAATTTTGAACTGCCAAGAGTGAAATTTTTTGGCTAATCACCTGGGTATCCCTTTCTTTGCTAGAAAAATGGAATCCCATCTTTGGAACCCCCTTATTGATCGCATTCAAAGCAAATTGGCAGGCTGAAAAGGCCACTTTCTCACCCAGGTGGGGAAATATTAGCTCCTCAAGGTTTCCATTTAGAATATTCTTGCTTCCCTGATGTTAATATTTAAAATTCCATCCAACATTGCCTCTAAAATTGAACAAATTGAAAAAAAAATCTTGTGGAGAGGCACTGAAGAAATATTTAGATTCAATCTGGTGGCTTGGGAAAAAATCTGTCTCCCTAAAGCAAATAGAGGCCTCGACCTAAGAAGCATAAATTCTATGAACAGAGCATTATTGGAAAAATGGGTTAGTGACTGATGAAAGAGAATGGAGAATGGACAAAAATCCTAAAGGCTAAATATCTAGAAGGAGTGGAGGAGGATGACTTACTGTGGGAAGGACCCACTAATGGATCCACCTTCTAGAAATCCATAACCAGTTGTAAAGATATCCTGAAGAAGGGCATCATTTGGAAAATCGGTAATGGAGAAAAAAATTATTTTTTGGGAAGATGCCTACTTATCCCCGACCCCCCTCTTAGCCCATGAGACATGGGCCAGGTGGTATGGATAACTTAAGCAAAGATGGGGCTCTGAGTTAAAGGACTATTGGGAAATTAAGGAAGGAACAAAGTATTGGAAGGTCATCCCCAGTGAAGATCTTACCTTGGAAGAATCCCAGGGCATTTATAACCTCAATCAGGACTTAAACCAAATACACATTCCCTTCATAGAGAATGAAAATCATTTTGTTTAGAGAGCTAAAGATAATGACTCATACTCAGTGTCCTTGGGCCATGCCATTGAACTCAATTTGAAAAGTAGTTGGGACCACTAGAAAAATTTCTAGGTTAAACGCCTAACCCCTAAGGTCAATTTAATCTTTTGGCTTGTGGTGCAGAATAGAATCATGATTATGGAAAACTTAGCCAAAAGAGGACTGATTATCCCCAATAGATGTTTGATCTGTCGTAGTGCAGAAGATTTTGCTCAGCACCTTTTTCTATAATGTCCTTTCAATCTAACTTTGTTCAATTGGCTTCTTAATCGCCTCAACATGTCATGGGTCAAACCTAAAATGATCATCGATCTCATTCTACAATGTAACCCCCCATGGACCATTCCTTCACTAACCTTCCTCTAGTGCCTTGCCCGTCTTCACTAATTCTGGTGCATCTAGAAAATTTGCAATGATAGCCTATTCCTCAACAAAAGGCACTAGTTGAAGAATGTCTTCCCCTGTCTCTGCCAGTCCATATCTAAAAAATAGAAGGCCTTTCCTCCTAAAGAAAAAGACCCTAACCCCCTTGGCCTTGCTCATTCTCAAAAAATGGGATCTTCAATAGGTTCTTTGTCCTTTCACCAAAGACTTAATCCACAAGCAAACTAAATGGAAGGCTCCTCTCGAGGGGTGGATGAAGCTAAACTTTGATGGGGCCTCAAAGGGCAACCTAGGTCTTCTTGGGGCAGGAGGTATCATAAGAAACTTTAAAGGGGAGATAGTGGTTGCTTATGCAGGTCCCATGGTAAGTAAACAAACCATCTTGTTGAGGCCAAGGTGGCCCTTTGGGGTATTCAACTAGCATCAAGCATTAACTAGAACAAGATCATTATAGAGGGTAATTCAATAAACATCCTTGATGCCTTAGAAGCAAAAACTATATCGTCACACACTATCAAGGAGCTTATCAATGACATGAAGCACATTCTAAAAAGCATACCTCACTTTCAACTCATTCACAGTTACAGAGAAGGAAATGGGGTGATCGACCTCCTCGTCAACATTAGAGTTGATCTCCGTCATTTAAATAACTATTATGATGCAATCAATGTCCCCTCGAAGGTGTACAATATCATCCATACTGAAGGTACGATTGTAACTTAATATAATCATCCCATTGCATGTGTAATCCTTTAACTTGATGGGGCAAATCCTAATTCAATAGATCCATATTCATTTCAAATAGAGGGGGATTAATATTTTTTATGTGACTTTGGCAGGCATTCCCTCCCATTTGAGCCTTATCTATTTTTCCTGCATCCATAACTTTCCACTCTCCCATTCCATCTTTGCACTTCCAACAACCATGGGTGGTCATCGAGATCGCTTAGAAACCACTTCATGTAAAGAGGTCCATGAGCAAAAGAAGGTCTGGAAAAAACTCAAGAAAGGAGGCCTTATGGAGTTTATGGAACACATTACTAAACATAATGCCACAACTATTCAAGACTTTATTGTGGCATGGACTAAATGAAAGGTCACCATATGAGGAATCACCACAAACATCTCAGAGGAATTCATCGGGGATGCCATGGGCATGTCCTACACAAGCACAAAGGAATTTAAAGACCAGTCTAAGAAGCAAGAATCCTTGCAGTGATTCTTTAAAATGAATAACTTCATGCAAACAGACAAGAAAGGATTCCCTCAAGTTGACCTCCCAAGATACTGGTCAGTTATCTACCTTCAGATCATGAGGTACATGACTCTAGAAGGTAAGTACACTTTAATTTTTTCACACCATTTCTTACTCCTAAATCACTTCATCGGGTTTAAAATTAGTCGTCCATATTTCCTTCTCAAGTCCTCAAAAAGTACCATTCTGCTCCACCAAGTTAATGATACAAACCCCATCCTCCATCAAGGTCTAATCCTCCTACTTATTAAACATGATCAGACCCTCTTAGGTTGGAAGGTCCCCCCCAAGGGATTTTCTTCTGAGGAGGACTCCCAAGAGGATTCCCTGACAAAGGATCCTACTGAGGGATCCCACTTACCCCCAGAATAGTTTATCCTAGTGTGCCCCCCCTCGATGACCTAACTCTCAAATTGTTGTTTATTCCCAAGCCTAAACCCATTGAAATTGGGACTCCTATGACCTTAGCTTTGAAAGGTAAGGCCACATGATGGAGGAATTATAAAATAAAAAATAATTGATGGAAAATTTCAGTTTTAGGGTTCAATAGGCAGGATTTGGCCTAGCAAAGTTGATTCAAGATTGGAATGAACTACACCAAGTGGCTAAGGCAATAATATTGTCTAGACTTTTGTCCACTCTACCTAACCCCCTAATCCCCTGTTATGAAATCTCCCCATGTCCTTAAATCCCCCCTTGGATCCCCTAGCCCCCCCTAAATAGACCCCTTTGTAGGTTAAGTGGCCCTAGATGATCTTCCCTAGGGAGGCGGCTAAAGGCCCTGAAAACTATACCCATGCCAAGGTTTCAAAAGATAAACCCTTCATCTCGGTGAAGGACAACACTGCCACCGAAGATACTTAGGAGGGACCCTCCTAGTTTAGTTTTAGATTTTTGTTTCTTGTTTTCATTCTAAGTATTGGTTTTTTTGTTTTGTTCTCTTGGCCCTAGATGGCCTATTAAAACTATTGTAATGCACTCTCATGGTTTTAGGTCCCTGTAAAACCTGATTTTACCTTATCTAATAAAAAATATATTTATATTGTATTTATTATACCATCTTATTTTCCACCATCACCTCCACCCAAAATATCAAATTATTGATGTTTAATGCTTTGTGAACAAAGATGAAATGGGGTTAGCGGTCATGGATTTTGAGTGAGGTGCGACTGTTAATTTACTTTGCTTTGGTTTACAAAACCCCCTTTCATCAAAATAACAAGTAGCACCCCTCCTGTCATAAATTGCACCTTTGGTAAAACTGCTAGTTTTTATGTCGTGGATCAAACACACTTTTCCCTCCTGACTCATTATTCATTATTCATATGTTTTTCATTTTAATTTTTATCAACTAATATAATTTCCATTTAGTTTTGATGTTGTGGTCAAACATGCCACCTTTAACTTTTAATCAATCCTTGAAAAATGTACCTGATATTAATTTGCACATTAAACATGTTTTTCACATACTTTCCCACGTGTTCCAACTAACAACTATCACAAGGATGCAAAGTATGTTTGGAGGGATGAGAATGGGTTTTTTCATAAATGTAAAGTACATGTCCATATAACACTCATGATGGAGATGACTTATAGGAGAGGGGTCGTTAATTTTGTTTATTGTGTTGTTGAGATATCTTTGTTTTTTTTTCTATTTTATAACTATTGGGGTTGTCAATTATAATTTTTTATTTTATAAATGTGAAATACTTGTTAATGATAAATATACAAACACCCTAATACAATACATTTTTACAACTAATAATTATTCTTGTATTAAAAAATAATTGTCTACAAATCTCAAATAATACAATCCTTAAGTGGATTTTAATTTAGTTTTGTTAGAAAAAAAATTATCTCAATTTTAACTTAATTTTATCAAAAAATTATTATAAGCATTTAACATTTTAAACATAACTATCTAAATTTATTAGATTCCATTTGAATGTAATATATAAACTTGTGGGACAAGGACATGCCACCATATTATTGTTGGTGTGCTAAATAAATATAAATGCATAACCTAAAGCATAAATTATTGGAATCACTAAACATCATTATAGCACATGAATAAAGATTTATAGATCCTATCCTTTTTGCGACAAAATGCGATTATCATTCACAATTATACAATATTATAATGTTATATTTGGTTTTAATATTATTTAGGATTAGGAATAAATATATTTTAGATTGGTACCTGAGGGTTATGGCTCCCCCCCACCCTTATTTTAATTTTCAAAAGGTTACAAAGTAAGCAAAAGTCCAACAACCATAGGGACAAAAGCCCAGGCCAAGCATGGACAAACAAACTAACTAAAAACATAAAAAAACAAACCTGATAAATGGGTTTACAAACCATCATGTTTTACAAAAATGCACCAACGTAGCGATAATCAAAACCACTAAACATGGAACTAACTACCATACACAAAATTAATAGAGCCAAAAAAGGAACCCAAACCACGAGACACACTAATGCAAAAATTCAAGGGAAGCTGAGTCACCACCCATGCAGCAACCACTCAGGAGGCCTATGGAAGTCCTTCCAGCATTTGAGTGCCCAAACCTTTCATCCAATTGGAAACTAAATTCAAGCCTAGAACCTACACTTTGGACCGTCAAGGAGCCATATAATCCTCCACACCTAGCCTTTCCCTGATACATAAGAAAACACCACCTAGCCCCAAAGCTCATTTCATTCCAGCCATACACTCCCTCATGGGACCAAAAGAGGGTCAAACACAAGTCATGGGAATATTCAAAACCTAGGAAGGTGAGAAGACATTGTCACTACCTGCCACTCTAAACACACATTTCACTGCTACCATTTAGCCAAAGAGTGCCTAGCATGAAATAGTGCCTCGAGGTCATGAATGGGAGAATTGACTTCAACAAGAGGAGACTAAAATAGATTCTCATATGAAGACTGTGAATCCTTCATCATTGACACTAGTTATTCCAAAAAATTGTAGAGGGTGACAAATTCCCCCTCAAACTCATGAAAAACACCCAAATGAACTAAACCCACTCCATCTCTACCTAAAAAAGGTAAATAAATACAAGACCAAAAGCCAAAATCCCTAACCACTTCCACCAAACCAATTATGTGAACTGGTTTGACAAAAAAATCCATTAAATCAACCACCTATTACTTGTATTCAAGAAGTAACGACAAACTGCTAGCAAAAATTGACACCATATCAAAATTCACTTTGATGTTGTTTCATGCATTGACATATGACTTGCCTAGCATAGTTAGGATTTCTTGTAGGATTCGACCCGTTGGAACCTAAAAAACCTTTTTCATCATCCTCGTAGTCACCTCCCCAAAGAAATCCATTTCACATTTTTTACCATGCACATAGGCATCAATTCCACCGCAATGAGGGTTCATGCATGATCCATTCTAACTCCAATGCAAATAGACAACACATAACAAGGATAAATGAAAGCTAAAAAACCATATTCAAGCATAGACAAAAGCAAAAAATGTAAGAGGCAATCATTACCCAATCACCACATGCACAAGCCATAAATGATAGTGAGAGAAATAAAAGCTAGCGCAATCAAATGACAACCAAAGCAAAACTAAGGGTGCATAGGCAAACCAAGCTAATCATTCGCTAACCTAAGTCTACTAAAGGTGGTAGTGCACTTTCTAACCAAACACTAGCCAAGTTGTTTGTTATAAGATGTTCATGTCGTGAAATACCTTAGTTAGCTAAAAAATCCACAATCGAGTTAGCGTCCAAAAAATAATGATTATCTTCCCAAGTAGAGAGAGACCAACAAAGATCAAATCCACTTTAGAATGTTCCCAATAGACTAGGAATTGGCTCCTTTTTTATGAAGCACTTGAGTCTGCCTCAATGAACAACTTGTTGATGCATTATAGAGTTAGTTCAACCCCAAGAACCATTGCCTGTGCTTCCACCTCATTGTTGGTGACATCATCTAGCTTAAGGGAAATTACTCTGATAAGGGAGCCACAATAATCCTTTATTAAATAACTCACTCTTGAAGCCTCATGATTGCCCTAAGAAGCACCATTGAAATTCATTTTAAACCAACCCAGAGGCAGAGGGATCTAATCCCCATGATCCTCGCTCCTAGGGAGAGATGACGATATCATCAACCCATTAATTGAGGGATTGTGGATATTATTTCCAAATTTTTACGTAGATAAATACACTAATATGAGAAAAAATTGAGCACAAAGATTAATTTTAGATTACAAAAACTTGACTCATGTGTACTTCACCATATATATATATGTAAACAAAAAATTAAGGTAATAAACACCACACACATGTTGAAATTATAGGGTCTAAAGTTTACAACTCGAGACGATTCATGAGACTCACTAAGGAGTTTAGTGCCATCTTTGACACCATACATGGCCATAAAATAGTTAACTTTGTTCACGTTATAAATTTAATATAATCAGTGACACCATTAGATCTCCATGTGCCACATTACATCGTATAAAAAGTCATTGTGTAAACAATGCCTTTCTTTCATGTTCACATGATCACCGTATGTTAAACATTTATTACCATATAAGTTGTTGAGGTCAATTATTGATGCAGATCTCAATTGATATAGACCATGATGTAAAACCTCATTAGTTTGTGGATTACATAATTTTCATTTGGTCCATTCAAGGGTCAATGCTACATTTGAGGTTGACATATTTGAAGGGAGTTCTATTCAACTAAGTGAACCTAGGGTGTGATGCCGAGATGAGTAGCACATCATCTTGTCATAGGCTATTTGTAGTCGCACATATAATAAGCACCACTTCCATTTTATAAGACATTTACACTTTTATGTGGTCCCATGACTAATGACTCAATAATAATTTTGACATGTGCAAAGTTTAAAACCTATGTATTTAGTGACCAGACCCTAGCCATTGAGATGATGACACTTATCATCACCATGCCTCCATGGGATCTTGAACTTCATGTAGCCCTTAAAGTAATGGGTAATCACTTTGTGCTCAGTGAGGATGGGATTGTGCCAAGTCGCATAATCTTGGTCATGCAATTCACAGAGACTAATTTGTGAGAATTTTTTCATACCTAATCTAAGCTATTGAGTCGGTGACACTAGTCACCATCACAGCTCCACGGGATCAAAGGGTCCACACACTCACTTTAACTATGTCCTTGCAAGATCATGAAATCTACTACTCTTTGTGACTACAATCAAACTCTTAATCCCGATAAACTCTAAATATCCCTCTTAACAACATGTACTAAAGCTGCACCATGTCACTTGTTCTTCTTGCTTGGAGAAGATGATTGAAAAATTGTGATATCTTGGGCAAACGGTGGATTTTGGAGCCCATTTTTTCTCAAAAATATTTTTTCAAGCCTAACGCATTAGTACAACTAAATTAAGGCCATTTGTGACAAGTCAACAATAAAATTGTTGAATATAGAGTCATTTATCAATGTGGAACCTTAAATGGACGAGACTTTATGAAGAACCCAATAAAGGGACCTCAAAATTAATATCTATTGATGTTTTTGTAGATATGTGTATTTAAGATATCTATTATAGTTTACCTATTTTATAATTAGCTTGGCTAGGAGAACCCATTGAGTGTGTCCATGTGTTAGTTATTATGCCGATAGGTGTAATTTACAATGGCAATTGAGGGTGGTGGCTGTGGAGTGTAATAGTATAAGATGTCAATAAAAATGATAGACCTTAAATTTAACGTCTATTTAACCGTCATAAGAAACTTTTCTTCTTACTTGGAGAAGGCTATAAAAAAATCATGATATCGTAGGCATGAACCCGTGTATATATATATTGTTCGAGATAACACAATGGTGTAATTAGATTGAAGCCATCTATTACCACTCAACGTAGAATTTTTAAAAAGTTGGAGTTAGAAATTAACGTGGAACCCTTAAATGAGTGAAACCATGTGGCAAATATAAGATAGACATCTTGAGATTGATACATCTTGACATTTTAAAGATAGATACGTTTGAGATGTTTGTGTTAGTTTATATAAATGACAATAAGAAGTACACATTGAGTGGTCCACATGTTGATTATTGTAACATATAATTCCA
Source organism: Torreya grandis (assembly GCA_037957365.1). Lineage (NCBI taxonomy): Eukaryota > Viridiplantae > Streptophyta > Pinopsida > Cupressales > Taxaceae > Torreya > Torreya grandis. The sequence continues at coordinate 266,598 of JARHVA010003575.1, forward strand.
ATGTCAATTTTATAAATGGATGTTATGGCTATACATTTGAGAGTAAGTCCATGTGCACAATATCAAAACATTATCTTGTTCTATCTTAAAAGTAATTTTTTAAAGAATGGGTCCACATGTTGATTATTGCAACATATAATTTTAATGTCAATTTTATAAATGGGTGTTATGGTTACACATTTAAGAGTAGGTCCATGTAGAGAGGTTATCAAAACATTATCTTGTTGTATCTCAAAAGTAATTTTTGAATGAATTAGAATCATTAATGATATTTTAAAAATGCATTATTCAAGTTATTGTCATCATGTTGATGAATATTTTAAAGTGGGTCCATGTGTTAATTATTGTAACATATTTTAAAGTGGGTCTATACATTCAATGCCAACTCTATAGCTTAATTAGAAATCATAACAATTTTTTTTATTATAACATTTGTTTATAATAACAATATTTTGTAAAAGTTAAATAAAAAATAACCAATAAACTTTTAAATAAAAACAAAGAAGATGTCCTTCATAACACTATTATTATTCAACTACCCCCATCATCATCAATCATCATAAAAGGTCCAATACTAAATATGATAAATTATATATATTGAGATCACTTAAATACAAGGGAGCATAATTGATGACCCTATGGGAAAATAAAATAGGATATTACCTCTAGAAACTCTCTACGATACGACTATTCCACCCCTTCACTATATTTGATTAAGAAAACTCATCATTTGACCTGAGGTTATTTTCTTGTCTACAAAAATGGAGAATTGTATAAAGTTTCTTTGGAGACTTTTTACGTATAGGGAAAAAAAGATGCAACATATTACTTTTTAATAAATCAAAGTATATTTATTATGTTAATAGGTGGTGTAATGTCTGGGAGATATTAACAATTAATAGTTGACTTTAATTTGATGTCTATTTAATTATTATAGGAAAGTTTCAACTTTAATTTCAGAGTCTATTTAATCGTCATATGAAATATATATATTTTTTATTGGCACCTCTTTCTTCCCATTTTTTTTGGGAACATAACATAATGCCACACCTAAATAGAGACTAGAGACCATCTCTCACTGAATGAATTGAAGATTTTAATGATGTTCATGAGACCAAACAATATAAGGGATCAAGCGCTGGAACATCAAGACATTCTTAGGTTATTTCGATATCAAAGCTTCTACTATGATACTTGATCAATAAATCAGTTGTATTGTGAAGCCTAAGCTCCTTAAAAAACTCACTCAAACCTACTTTCAAATTGTTTTCATATTGACTTTGAATATCCGTATACGCAACACATTCAATGATGAAATGCTATTCAATTTCAACCACCCCTTTGCTCTAGAAAATACAAGTTCTTTCTTCCCACTCTCCCTTGGGGGCCGTCAATTTACTAATTTTACACATAAGATGATGTGACCCAGTGCTCAAATGAGCTACTAAAATCCTAGCCTTGCCCTTAAGAACACCCTGCATATAAGCCTTCTCACCATACTCCCATGTGGGATTGAATTCTTTCATGTAACGTGCTTTTCTCTGATCAATTTGATTTATCCACATGACAAACCTAAATTTTTCTAACACAGTTTTTTTTAATTTCCTCGTTAATATTGAAATGAAAGATTTTAATGACGTCCACGAGATTGAAGAATCTATGGGACCAAATGTTGAGGTTCTATGTTGATTTCAAAGTCTTTTCAATATCAAATCCCCTACTATGAATCTTAAGTACAAACCCTGCAATCTTCTTAAGTCTTGTTTCTTCGAATAACTCATTTAAGTTATTCACCTTCAAATTATGTTCGTATTGAATACAAATATTATCGTAGGCTAAGCACTCCATGATGAAGTGTCATTCCGTCTCTACCACCCCTCGATTGCATAAAAGACAAGTTCTCTTTCAAATTATGTTCGTATTAAAAATTATGAACAATTTGTAAAATAAACAATTGTATTATAAATCAATTTGGTATAATTGATATTTATGATATATGTACTAGTTTATTCGCAGCCTTAAGGAAAAATGGTAAGTTTGACGCGGTTAAAGGGGACTTCCACTGTAAAAGCGGCGAATGAAATATTATTTTTCGTTTCTGAAAGCAGCGAATGAAATATTATTTTCGTTTCTGAAAGCAGCGAATGAAATATTATTTTCGTTTCGCGCAAAACCTAAAATATGGCGGGAATTTTATTTTAAATCAATTTCGCCCGAGAAAATTAACCGACATATAAATGCAGAAAACAATAATTTGTCAATTGCTGCTGCTGTTTTTTATTATTTTAATAAACTTGTTAATTAGTTTCTTTCTCCCGGAGTCTCTCCATGTCGGACCGTTTAAACCTCAGCAAGTTCCCTCAATGGTCTCCCAACGTGGCAACATCCCATTGCCTATCCGCCTCCCGTAGTTGACTGACCGTTGGATTCGTTGTGAAGGTGCTAACATTCAGGGGATTCTGTTCGATTAGTTTAAGCAGAAAACTCTGCAGCAGAAAGCTCCATTCATGGCCAACGAAGTAATAAACGATGGTAAAAACAATGAGTTAAAGGCCTTTATAGCCAAAAGAAATAGCATCGCCGGATTCTTTGCATTCTGCCGAAGCCGCCGATGTGCATTTACAAGATTTGAGTGGGTAAATCTTGAAATTTGATCAATATATGTTTAAAACCCTCTTCTTGTTTTTTCGTTAAAACTTTTTGCTTGTATATAAGTATTTCCTGTAACGATAAATTTGTTCGGCTTCCAGACCCCATTTTTAATAAAATAAAGCGGAAAAAATACAGACAGGCTTTGATATTGTGTTATCTAAGGTTCCGGCTTGAGTCTTGACCGAGGTTTTTGCTTCTTAGACTGGATTATTTCGAAGCTTTGCCGTATTCAACAAATTATTTGTTTTTGTTGCGGAGGGGAAATGCGCATTCTAAGATTGGCTTTACATTAGGATGTTTCAGCTGCGAATTCTTGATTTTATCGCTTATTTGGAGCTCGTTATGTGATATTAAGGGTTAGAGTTTGGAGGTTTTATTGGCAGTGTTTCATTTTTGTAGCGTTTATTGGATTCAGCTGCGTATATCTTTCTATCACCTAGAAAACACTACAAAAATATTGAGGGTTATTGAAAGTAATGTTAGGCTCTACCAAATTATATGTTTTGGTTTTTAGCATATTTGGAGCTCGTTGTTTGGGACTGGAATTGTTAGGAGATTTCAAGGGGTACCGAAAGTTATGACGGTAAAGCTTGTAGTGCACAAGGTGGACTTCTTTCCATTTACCATATATATGGTTCAAATTGTGTTTTGGGTTTTTGACATCATGATCAAGGTTTAGAAAATATCAAACATTATCAATTCACCTCCACAGTTAAAAGACTTTTCATAATGAGCAATTCAGTGGCAGGGTCAGCAACAGGAGTAGAGGGCTCAATAGAAAATAATGAAACCATTTTGCCTGGAACTTCTCTAAAGCTTTTCAGTGGCCATAAAAATGTAAATATGTCCGGATTAAAGCGTCCTCGGGAGGAGTCTCAGCTTTGTGAACGTTTGCCTTGTCAAAGTAGCCCTTCACCGGTCAGATCAGGGCTTAAGAAACTGAATTCCTCTCCTTTGAACTCTTTTGCTGTTAAACCCTGCATAACCTCACATTTCCAGCCCAAAGAATTGAAACCAGCAGAAAAAGCAAGTGAGTCCAATTCATCTGAAGATAAAATGGATATAAGAGCAGAAAAGTCCTTAATGACTGCTAGGAATTCTACTTCTGTCACTAAGCCATCATCAAAATGTGGCTGCAATTTAAAAGATTCACTGAAACATGAAGCATCAAATTCTAAGCTGCTTGAGCCCTGTGCGGCACCATTGAAGAAATCTTCAAAGCGAAAACATTCTCTGTTTCAGAAAACTTTGGACTCAGTGTCTAGAGTATCTTATGTGCAACAATTTCAGCAAGACATAGATTCACTCATCAAGTATTTCAATGGTGGTTTTGAAGATAAAATCTTGGTTAACACTGCTGAAAGTGTGGACGGGAAAAGTACTAATACAAAGACCTTTATTGCAAATCATTTGGAGGAAAGTAGGCTTCCATTTTCAAAATTGGTGCAGCAGATTTATGAGACATTAAAAGACCAGCCAGATCAACATGGAGAAGAGAAAACATTGTCTTTCGTAAAAAGTTCGGTGTTGCTTATTGGGCAACGATCTTTTTATGGAATATCAAAAGCAGAAACTGATGTACTGGAAGATGAATCAGAATCCTCTCTTTGGTGCTGGGAGGTAATGCAACAATTTTTACTAAATGTTATTTTAGTTTTGTTCTGTTCCAATTGTGTTCTTTGATTTGGTATTGTTTGATTGCTGAGTTTCATTGCCTTGAATATGATATGCATGGATTTCAATAAACTTTAGAAGTGATATCTAATAATTATTAAAATGTTTTAGAAGTAAATTTCATGTACAGTCCATAAAATCAGATGAGTTGAACTGTAAGAGAAGTGACCTGGTTTTTATTGAAAGAATAATTTTTTGATTTCTCAGCTCATTAACTTTCTGACGACCATACACAGTGAAAGAACTAATTTCTGATTCCCCAGCCAAAAAACTATCCAAGAAATTTACTTCTTGAGGTCTACTAGAAATAAAATTGTACCATGATGATTGATTCGTACACAATTGCCTTGTGTTTTTTCTTAACTATATCTGCATTTTATGGCACTCACTACCATAGAATGTTTTCGAAGTCTTTTGCTATTCTGCATTATCCATTCTCTACTTGTTTTATTAATTCCTATATGGCTTGGGTTTTTTTTTTTGACCTTTTAAAATTAAGCGCTCTTCTCTGTTTTGCTTTTGCCAGCTATATGTCTTTTAACACTGTTTTTATCTCTAGGCTGTGCCTTTTCTGCATATAGATTCAAAACACTCTGCTGAAAAGTATGCTTGTGCTTGATTACTATTTTCTAAATGCTATATAGGAGAAACCGAGATATCTGCCTAGCCTTTTTCAATTTAGTTCCTTCCCATCAAATCAAGTGTTCTGATACTTCTCTTGAATATTTTGCAAGGATGATTCTTGTAATCATTTTATTCCCTTCATTAGATTGGTAGCTATTTTACATAGTTTGGAATACCTTTGATTATATTGTTAGATTTATGATCTGGTTCTGTCCTGTGGACAGCAGCTTCAAACTAACAGTTCTGACTGTTAAAGAAGAGAATATTTGATATGAAGATTTATTCGATGGAATTTACATCTCTTGGGTTAAAGAGCTATGATTCACTGCATGATGTTAAACAAGATTAGATAAAGAGCTTTTTTGAGATGAGCACAAATATGTCAAGCACAAGAATCTCGATTACTAAAGCTATGATTCACAATACCCAACTCTCAGCCTCCTGTCCTGGTCTCCCCATCCCCGTTCCTGTCCCCTTACTGTTTTTTTCTATAAATATCATCCCTAGGATCTTTGGGATACTTCTAGGTGTGCCTTTTTCATGTTTCTCACGATTCCCTGTCCTCCACAAAACGGGGCTCGGTGGAACATATCACCAAAGAGATAGTGCCTTAGGAGACAACAAGCATGACGGGGGGAACTCTATGCTAAAACTATATGCCCCTCTACAATGCTTCCGCCAGTCATTCGTTGTTACTCCAACTTTTTCCTAAACTAAATAAAAAAGGACATTAAGAATCTGGCACGGACAATTTTCGTCACAAACTGTGGTGACCAACTGCTTTCCGGTTTTATGGAATATTGGGTTAATTACCAATTTCTATCGTGGCTTCAGAGTACATAAAATGATACATAATGAAGGTTCATAACTTCATAGTTCTCGTCTTTGTACATTTCCTTTTTGGCTTCAGAACACGCATAAATTAGTGACTCTTTCTTGGTTGAAAAATCTGTTTTGGGTCGTTCTGTTTTCCTTTTATCTCTTAGACAATGAGCTAACCAGAAAAAAAAGGCTATAAATGTTCTGCTCATTTAAAGACATTTTCCAAAACAATTGATACTTTCTTGTAATAGTTTACAATCTGGTTTGCTAGTTATCGATTTAATTACTATTTATGAGTCTATTGCTAACAATTTTAGTTGGGGTTGTTTGTATTTCAGGTTAGAGACTTGAAGCTTCTGCCTAAATCAAGACGTGATGTTATAAGAATTCATCGTCGGTGTCGGAAGAAGATTTATGAGCGCATTACTGCCCTTTCAGGTTATGGATTATCACCTATGCTCTATAGATTGTTCATGTGTAATTGATTTGCTCTTTTAAAGTTTTAAAGTATCAGGAGGGAATGCACTGGATCTCAATACCCTTAGGTAGTGTGAATTATGGCACATGGTCTTACATTACATTACATGCAAAAGGAGATCTATGTTCATAGCAACCATATTGGTTTGGCTATTGGGTAATTGTCATGCTTATTGCATAAGGATAACAATGTTTTGTAATGTTTAAATTTTTTTTTGTGAATTGTCCAGAACATGAAACATCGATTATATAAATTGTTATGGTCCAGATTAGGCATTTCCTTTGTGCTAAAACCATTAATAACATATTCAATGTAATGGAGGAAAGTCTCAGGACAGGAACTACAATAGATATTCTTTTTAATTTCTTTGTGATATCATTAATTCACATAATTACTGTTTATGACATCACATTTATACTTATGTTTGCAATTAGTAGCCTTGACGACATCAACAAGCAAGAGCATATGAAAACTCATTCAAAACCCCTCTTTTTCTATCCTCTTACTGACTTGATTTAATTCCCTAATTTTTAAGGTTAATATTTGGTTTGGGATGACCTAGATAATGTCAGGTTACATCAACATGTTATCACATTATGTATTTACAGGTCAACTAGTGATCCTAATTGATCAACATAACTTGGATTAGCCATTTATTTGATCTCCATAAAAAATCCCAAGTTAAAAGGAAAAGAAAAGAGGGCAGGACAGTTTGTTGAGGTCAACTGTAGTATTGACCAAAAGTCTGACTACCTTTGACTTTGTACAGTGTGGGATTTTGAGCATTGACCATCTAGATATCAGCTATAATTTCTGCATTGACTTTTTTTTGCTGTATTACATTTTTGCTGCTGCATTTAATTTGAGATGCCACATTGACCAAATGAATGCTGGTGGTTGATCAAGTCTCCAACACTGATTGAAGGCACCCTTGACAATTATCTATTGATTTTACAGTGTTTGTTGATCTTGCTGGTTGTCTAAATTTGATCGGTAAAGCTTAGTTTAGTAGCTTTGGGGTTGACTATTATTTTGTTAGCATTTAATCCATAGTAGTATAAATCGTTTGGGGAAAAACTTGTTTTTTCATGATAAGTGTAAGTGTTTTTAAAAAAATCGCTATTAATCGGAAAAAATCGGAAACATTGAAAACTGCCGAAAAAATATGGAAAAAAGAGAAATTTGTTCTTTTTAAAATTTAAATGCATTTCCATTGTATAGAGATACATATTAGGCGTTTAAATTGCATAGAGAATAAATACAAATTATCAGAGGAAGATAAATGAGATTGTATGCCATCAAATTTAGTCAACCGTTTTCTTTCATTACTTTTCATACTATTCAAATTTCATTACATTTGCATTTCAAAATGCATACTATTGTTCTTTACAGAGGAACAAAAAAGGAGAGGGAGTCACTTGCAACAGATAGACTATGGATCAATAGGTCCAGACTTCAACATCTCTCCAGGGTTCAAGCCTCTCTTAATTTGAGAGACGACCTAAGCGTCGAACCTGGTGTCCTCCATGACGTCGAAGTCGAAATCTTCAAAAAGAGGCTCTTTATTATTTTTGAGCCATTTGGAATTGTCAATCTCATCAAGGTCAATTGAATGATCTTCCTCGATGGTACTTAACTATCAAATAAAATGCATATGTTAGTGATTTTGGTGAATATTACTTTACAAGAATATAACTCAATTTTTAATATGAATTAAGAATTAGAAATGCAATATTTATTAACTTTGAGTTTTTTTCATTTTTAGACAGAGATTGTGGTGGGCAAATGCCAAATTATTTATCCATTTTTGAGTGAGTTGATTGTGTTTTTGAATGTATATGTTCGAACACACTCCAATTATGCTTGTAGACAGATGAATTGCATGGCTGACTCAAAGTGCACATTGCCATCTTTCAAAGGTATTTGGTTTCTTTGCCAAAAAAATCTCACCATTGTGCTGCAAACATAGATTTGGTCAATACTATAACATGCACTATTCAGCGAAAATTTAACACTTTAACCATATGTATGTAAAAAAAATTGTCTACCTAGTTGGAAGGTCTTCCTTATTGTGATGGTTGCCTCACTAGAGAAGAAATCCCTTTCTTGTTTGTACATTGACAACTTTACCATGACTTCTTCAAAGTGCTACTGATTAAAAAACATTCTCTCCATGCATTTAAAGAGGCCCTCTGTGACCTCTGCATCGTTTTGAAATGAGTCGTTAAAGAACAATGTTGGATTCGAAAAATATTCAGTTGCATGGAGAGGAGAATGCATTTGTTGATTTCATCTGTTATCAACTATCTCCCATAATGACATGTACTTGGCCTCATTATTATTCTCCAATCTGCCCTTAATAGCTTCTTTGGCCCTATCCATTGCCTCATATAGATAACACATGTGGATTTATCTCCATTGATAAGTCTCAAAACTCGAACTAGAGGCTCAGAGTATAATGCAATTTGTTCTACATCTTCTCAAAAAGACGGTGAGAAAACATAGTCGTTCATGATTCTGCCATCCATATATTTTGCAAAGAAAGATTTCACTCACTCAGTAGAAACAAACATTCGTTTTAAATTCATTTGTTGTTGGGAAGGAGTATGCAAGGTAAGGAAGTGGGTTGCAAATCTTGTCACCCAAGGCCGAAGAAGTTCCTTGTTATCTGTGAATGTGCGCATTATACTAAGCACTCTTATATGATTGTTTATGAACTTCGTGATTGTGCAGGTTTTTTTCAAAACCTCTTTCACCCATGAAAGTTTGCCTATTTCCTCCAAGATTAAATCAATACAATGTTTCGCACATGGAGTCCAAAACATAGCTACATATTTGTCCATAAAAAGCCTTCTAACGACCATGCAAACAACTTTATTGGTAATGAATTGAACCATATTTTGTGTCTCGCTTCAATCACAACTTCAATAAATAAAATAGAAAATGTAGTTTAGAGATGCTTTGTTTTTTGTTTTTTTCGAGTAGTGTTTTGTGTTCCTACAATTGGTAATTTTGGGTCTTTCTATTGCATCCGCTTACGATAAGAAATGACCACCGGTGCTTGGTGCTTCACCCAACTTTTTGTGCATTCCTCTTTCTCTCCTTGGGCCTTTGTTCCATCATACTCCTTCCAACTCTCCCAATTACAACTATTCACCAAATCGAATGCTGATGCACCTTTGCTCTATCAAATCCTAGGGACATGGTCTAATCACAAGGGTAGGATTCCACCATGGTGTTGGATCCCAAGTTTTTACGGATTCCCCTTTCGTTACCAGGTCCAACCCCATAATATATCATAATGACACCGGAAAACTGATTTTTGCTCTTTTGTATCGAGCTCCATGAAGCTCGAACAACGAGAACGTAGTGGGGTTGGGGAATACTTTGAACATGCACAAACCTCGGCCCTTTGTTTGGTGGGATATTTGATGAGTATAACCCACTCTTATATATGTGATTGTCGGATTACTCCAAGATCTTTGGACGTCCAAGATTGCACGAAAACTTTAGGAGTATGTGAGAGCAATGCATGTTTATTTTTCAGATTGAATTGCTTCATTCCTTGCATAGACTGAGATACATGCAAATACGATCCTGGGTACAAAATTGATTTCTTGTTGAGTAATAGGCCCCCATTCCTCTATATTGTGTGCCCAATATGTCTTTACCTAATTTGCTTTTTGTCATACAATGGCACACCAATTTTTCTTATGCTACACTTGTTTCGTGCACAAGGGTATATGATGTGATTTGTATAATGCCTTTCTATATGTTTTTGGGCTAAAGGTACCTAGGGTTAAGGGACCCTAGACCCAGGAAAATTGTTGGTTGAGATGCCAACTCCCAGCTGGTGGTAAGTAACCAACATGGGAAAATAAAAATATGACACAAGTTTCAAAAATAAAATTTAAGTATATGCTTTTCCTATCAGAGTAATAAATAATCAACATCCAGGATCAAATCTGCATGCCATTACCATGGTACAACAAAGCCATAATGCACACAACTTATGCACAAAGTGTGAGTATAAGTCTTTGTGTATGTCTCTCATATCTCAATTAAAAATTTACAATTGGCACCTTGGAATAAATAGCCAAGGTGAGTTTTTTACACGACTATAGGTGGTTGGAGGAGTTGGATAAATGTGCACACGAGAATAAACTCTTACGTGCATAACAAATGCAGAGAATAATACTCCAAGTAAACTACCCAAGCTAATTTAAGCTTAACTCTAGATGTTAGTGTGAACGTACACAAAACTAAGCTAGTTAGGTAAAGACCACCACCAATCTAGTGTGAACTGTATACCAACACCCTCCCTTAAGTGCAAAATTAGGGAGAAGGAAAAGAGAAAAGCAAAGAGACAAATCTTTAGATATGGGTCTCGGCAACTATGCTTGATCGGACACCCATGTACAATGAAGTGTAATTGGGAAAAATGAGTAACTACAAAGTTTTTCAAAAAATCAATAATAACAACGAAAGTGGAGAGAGCCAACATATGTCGCAAGGCATACCAAGAAGCAAACGACTCAATACTCGAACACAATGCTGAAGAAGGTGTTTAGCAGATGGAAAGTCATTAAGGAACTCAATCCTGCATGAGTGGTTTGGATCCACTGCTTGATCATGGAAAAAAACCGACACTATAGACAACATAATAGATCCTTATGAAAAGAAGGCTGTGATAGGTGTCTAAAGTGCAAAAGAGTTCACCAAACTGAATTCGATCAACTGCTTGAAGTAGATGTATCCCAAGGGTTTAGCAAGAAACACAACACCCAAAAAAGTAGGATCTGCACACACTGCCCATACTGCTGTTTGGGTAGAGTGACTCAAAACATTTGTATGAGTGGACGAAGCCAACTACTCGAACACAAACAAGTTAACACTGTAGGCAACATAATAACTCAAGAAGATGGCCCTGCTGGTGATGGGAGAGTCAAGCAACTGAAGTAGAGAAAAAAACGCTTAGAATGGAGCACACACACATGAGGGTAGATTGGGATTAAACAACAAACCTTTTCATGGCTTTGTAGACTCAGTGTAGCTACAAAATGATCCCATAAAAAAGAAACTCAATGATGTAAGGAACTCTAGAATGTTGTGAATCTGTAGAAGATGCCATCAATAACAAGAGAATCGCTCCAAAGACAAGGGAGCACTACCAAATAAAGTAGGAGCAGTGTGTGGCTGAAGAAGCTAAACAGTGGAGGAATCATGTTGGGTAAAATCTTCCACAAGAATGCTGATGACGCCGGCACAATTGATCTGAAATCCATCCTAGATGAATACGGATGGTGGATGATGATGCTTGCATGTGAGTAGGTGCAAAGGACACAAATGGTGCATGCGATAAAACATCTGAAAGTTTGTTAGTTTGATCATGCCTAATTGATGCAATCTGAGGAATCTCATGCTTGAATGAAGGTGCAACAAAATTCATGTGTTGCTCAACATCCTCACGATGAGTCGAGCAAAGAAAAATTGGAGTAGTGCTGACATCAAAAGACCACAATGAAGATGAAACACCTGCTTCAAATCCAATGTTGTGGGGTGAAATCCATTGAACATGCTGGATAGGAGAAATGATAACTTGTGAGTGTCTGCCAATACCTCTGCCAAGATGATCCATGGAACGGAGTTTACCGGAAACAAAGGCAATTGTATATTTCTCATAAGAACCAAGCACATAAGTAGGTATCTAAAGTGGTGTGTGTAGGATGTGCAACAATAGGAGCATTAGATACAGTAGGTGACTCGAAATCTAGTAGGTCACAGTCTAAAAGTGAATCAAGTGGATGCGCACTAGATTCAGGAACAAGTAGTGAATCACATGATGGACTAGGTACAAAGGAATGTAAGTCCAATGCATCAATCTGATGTTGTAAATGTTCTTCTGTAGTGAGTGTATGAGGGCGTCCTTGTCAGAAATGAGGGAGAGAAGGATGAAGTTTTGCTTTTTGATCTTCCTATTCTCTTCTATGTACTTAATCATATCTTCCCAAAGTGAACGGATTTTAGAGGAGTATATCATTTTTCGACTGCAGGTTATTATTAGCTTGCATGGTGGTGTGGAGGTTGTGGCATGAAACCATTTTAGTAAGGCAAAACAAAGGACTCAAACAAAAAACACAGTCACCAAGATGTGAAACCCTCCCAAATTGCTTATAATGTTGCAATTTTGTACAATGTTTTGGCCCAATTGACACAAAAATCAAGTGAAATAGGCTCTCTTAGAATCTGTAGTATGCACCAAAAGATGCAAAAATTGATTCCCTAGCATAAATGAGGTGGCACTTTATTAAGAGTGCATTTCCAGCAGATTTTATATCAAATGGACAAAATTTGCTTATAAGTACAATTTAAAGACATAATAGATCAAATGTGATGGCACAACTATGAAGAGCATGAAAAAGTGTGCATTTAAAAAAAAGGGTGCCTCAATCTGAGTTCTTTGTCAAAAGATATGGCCTTTGAAAGGTTCAAAAAGCTATGACCGTGAAGCAAATTTTGGAAGAATCTGAATTTTCTGGGAAATTGGCTGCTCAAATGGAAAAACCAACTGCATCACTACATAAAACTCAAAAAAATAGTCACAGTGAAAAACAATTTTACCTCTTGAAGGTTCCAAGCAAAAAATGCCTCCACAAGGTTTGCCTATCTAATACTAAATACCAATGGTGCAAGAAAAATATTCTCTTGGTTTTGAAAAAAAAACCAAGTTTTCAAAATAGGTTTTCCAAGTGTTTGAAACCTTGACCTGGTGTGAGACAAGGCTTTGGAAAAAACTTTATTTTCCAGTACACCATTCAATGGCCCATTTCATAGAAATGGACAAGTATATATTTGAATTTTAAAACCAATTGGACATAAAAATAAAAAATAAATAAATTGAAACCTTTGAAAGTTGAAATCACATGGCCTCCTTCGTGTGGATGGGTGACCAGTGGGTGAAGGCCACATTTGGCGCAATGCCAAATCCATTGGGAATGCCATGCTAATGGAAATATTAGCAGTAGTGTTTGAAGTCGTGGGTTGTGCAAGGTTTGGTGGTGTTGCAGGTATGAAATTGTGTTGACAGGTTGTGAAGAAGGCCAAGGCGGTGAGAAGAGCGACGGTCGTTGGCAACAGGGGCCTCAGTATGACCTGCGACCTGCGCAGTACTGCACGTTATTGTGCAAAGTGGGATTGGCTTTTGGTCGGCCCCTGTTATTATTATTATTTTTTAAAGGTTCCACCAACAAGAAAGCCCTTCATATTTTTTTGGTTTTCCATTGAGAACTGTAGTTGGCTATACGACCGTACATTCTGTGCGGGCATTACCAAAAACTTGAAGAAAATGCATTTTTTGTCATATATATCTGTTTTGGATGAATTGTCAGTGCTTGTATGGGTTTTGGGCATTATGGACTTAATAACAATGTCCATTTTGCTTCAAAGTGCCTCTACAACAACGTCTTACACAATTCTCATAAAAACTTCTTTTAAGGTATGTAAAAAAAATATAGATTCACAACAAAGAAGAGAGAGAACACTGAGCAATGGCTGCAAGATCTTGCTTTGATACCATATCAGAGTAATAAATACTCAACATCTAGGATCAAATCTGCATGCCATTACCAGTGTAACAAAGCCATAATGCACACAACTTATGCACAAAGCTGTGAGTATAAGTCTCTGTGTATGTCTCTCATATCTGAGCTAATAATTTACAATCGACACCTTGGAATAAAAGCCAAGGTGAGTTTGTTACACAGTAGTAGGTGGTTGGAGGAGTTGGCTAAATGTGCACAAGAGAACAAACTCTTATGTGCACAACAAATGCCCTAAATAATACTCCAACAAATAAACCACCCGAGCTAATTTAAGCTTAACTCTAGATGTTAGTGTGAACATAGACAAAAATAAACTAGTTAGGTAAAGACCACCACTAGCTTAGTGTGAACACACCAACATTTCCGCCTACAAGGAAAATTCCTTTCTTGAGCTCCAAGCATATTCCAATTGTGAGAAAGTTACCAAAAATAAAAGCTAGTGGCTTTCATCATTTATCCATTACACTATTTCTTCTAGTGTTACCAAGATACGGGGACGGGTATTGGTGTGGTAAACAGGGATGGGTATTGGATTGGGAGACAGGGACAGGCACTGGTATGCCAATATTTGAAAACATGAGAGACGAGCATTGGGAGTTGCCAGAAAGTAAAAAAATATTTAAATCTGAAAATTTTGGAGAAAAATTATGAGTATGCTATGCCTAAATTGCTTTAAAAGATATAGAATGCATAAAATAATTTAAATTTTAAAGCACCTAAATAAGATTAGGACATGGGGTTTAGTCAATTAGTGTAAGGTAGTAGGGATAACTGATAAGGGCCCCTTTGGCCTATTCTTAATCATTTTTCATTTTATTTTCCAATATTTCACAAGAGACTGCAGCTCAAGTCAAGAAACTGCATGGGGGACACCGGGAGACTTTATTTTGCATGGGGGATGCGGCAAGACTTAAAACAAAGTCTCTTGGTATTGGGAGATGTCTCGTTACTGTTCTCTGGTATTGCAGACACATCTCAGGTTGGTGGAGACACATCTCCTGGTAACACTGCTTTCTTCTTTCCCAAAAGCTAGTGCTACTACCTGAGGGTACATAAAGACAATTTTTTAATTCAAATGAATCTTTCCTCTTTTCTAATCTCAGGTTTTGCAGTTTTTAATGAAGAGCAAGTTCTTTAGCTTTGGCTTAGTCTTCTGATATTAGCTTTAATTCCACGGGGGGGAAAAGATGAGTATAGACCATCCTGCCCAAATTTTCCACCTTCAATTCATCACCAGATCTGCCACTGTATATCTTGTCCTCATGATATGTTGGTATAAGATCTCAAAATTCTCAATTTCCATCTTAATTTCATAAATGACATTGGTTATTTTTCCGTCATTGCACTGCCCCTTTTTGATTGCTTCAATAAATAGCATTGAGGCCTCTTCCACATGTAGTTTTTGTCAACACTTTTTCCTTAGCCAATCCTATTCTTTCTAAGAGACTTGCTACTTCTTTATTAATTATATTCAATCCCAAGTGGAATAAAAACACTAACAGAGTTTGTCCATCATCGTCTCTAAGGATTCCTACCCCTCCTGCTAATCCCAGATTTCCATTTGCAGCTTATCAAAATTTAGCTTAACCCAATCTCTAGGAGGCTTTTTCCACACATCCTTAGGATTTTTCAGCCTAGTCCTGCCAACCTATTCTTGGATAACACATTTCTATTATTATCAGAATGTATATAGGATATATTGAAAACTTACTCAATCACCGTTGCATGATTATTCTTTTTTAGGCTTTCTTGAAGCAAGGCATCATCATACCTTTCCAACTCTTCGTCTCGAGGGATTGTCATTGAATGTGAACAGATGTGCAACCGATATCTTAACTTCTATGGAATGATGTCCTTTTGGAGTCACTGGCATACTCGTGTATTTTTTTTTTTCAATGAATTGCTTGCACAGTAAAATAATAATAATAATTCTTTGGTTGGTGTAGTTGTTTCAAACTGGTTGCTCACAGCATATTTCCGAGATCTACTCTGCAATTTTTGGCTTCTATTTAGACTGAACACGCATCTGCATAGTGAGAATGGCATTCTTTCACAATAGTGCTCTTCTTGTCTTCCGTGTCAATTTCCTTCATATCATGCCTGGCCTCTTCATCCTCTTAACTTGTAATGTTGTACCCATAGACTTAATCATCTTTGCAATGTGGATAAGAGATAGAACCATAAGAGCAACGAGAAAGCTTGGAGCTATAGGTTTGGGGAGATGCCATGAGAGCATCTTAAAGCTTTCCCTTGTTGCATATTGGTCTTACGTTTTGTTTCCTCTTCGTTGTCTTAGTTTTGTTGTGTATCATTTTTTGTGCCAGTTTGGTTTGTAAGGTTAGTGTGGTTTGTCTATTTATTCCTCTGTCTTGTTTTGTGTGCCCTCTTTTTGTGGACCTCAGTGGCTTTTTGGGAGGACAACCGAGACACTCTTTCAGACCTTAACTTATAACAGTTGCTATACTTGCACGGGTGATAGTGCTTTAGCATTCAATAAGGTTGTTAAAGAAATACTTGTTGGAAATAAGGGGAAGAATGGAGATGCCAAATCTTGACTTGTTCAAAACATTAATACCGAGGATAGTATTTTTGAGGGTAAAAACAAGCAGAGGGCAAGAGAAAATCGTTCAAAGAAGCCCTGTGAAAGGAAACAACTGTGGATATCCTTGAAATCGAGCAGGAGCAAGAAGGAAAAGGAGGGTCTGGAGTAGGAAGAGATGGTAAGCCCTCTGCAGCCTCCTTTTCTTTTACCTTAATACCTAATGATTCCATGAATGATGTGTTGTATCGTGAAGAGGCAAGATTGAAAAATGTTGGAATTTTTTTTGGTTTGTTTGAATAAAAATCCTCCTGTCTAGAAAATCATTTGATGATTGGGTTGTTTTTGTTTGGGGTAAAAATTTAGGGCTTTATGTGAATTTCTGCTCTATGGTGCAACCGGAAATATTTCTTATTCTCTTTATAAACTCTAATATGCAGAGGAGGGCTATTTGGTGCACGATTTGGAATATACAAAGGTCAGTTTGTAGAGCTCATTTTTGGAACCCAGAAATGGATTGGGATAAACTAGTTCTCCAATCTCTACCCACATGGGTGGAGCATAGGAATGTGCCATTACAAATTTGGTATTTTTTGTACCAGCTTCTTAAATCTATTGCTGATATTTTGTAAATTGAGGAAACGAGAGTTACACTAACATACATGAAGGCAAGATTTTTTCTCTCTCAAACCTGCTGCCTCCTTCCCAGAAAACCTAGTTGTCAAATTGAAAAACAAGGATTTTTTTGCCTTGTTTTTGGTTGGTAGGGGGAGGTTAAACGCCTGCTTTCATTGCAAAAAAGATGGGCACCTAAAAAATAATTGCCCTTTGATTTTTTGCAAACCCCAATCTTCTCCAGACCATAATTGCCCTTTGATCAAGAAGAAATTAATCATCCCATGTCACCTACCTCTTAATTTTTTAAAAGTTGTTAGTTGGAATGTTAGGAGGGTTGGAGGCTTATGATAGAAGAGCTTTGTGAGGAGGTTTTCACAGAGCTAGAGAGAGTCTGGATTTATTTTTTATACAATAAGTTAAATCTGTTGGCTTTGTTATTGAATCAACTGTGAAATTTATTTGGCCTGAAGCTTTTTTTTCTTAACCAACCATGATAAGGGTAGAGGTGGTGTAGCTATCATGGTCAGTAAAAAGTGGTCCCATTGTGTTGTTGATTATGTATCTTCTCTTTCCAATAGCGCTGTGCAGGTTATGCTCAAGGATCAAGATCAAGTTTTTGGTATTTGCTCCCTAATTGCTCCTAATGATTATAGAGAAAGATGTGACTTGCCAGGGATGTTCCTTGGATTATTGGAGGAGATTTCAATTGATTTAGGACATGGAGGATAAGGTCGGTGGGTGCCCTTTTGAATGGAGGGGCAGTGAGCAGTTTTTTTGGCTCAAAATGAAAAGAGTAGTAAGATTGGTGGACCCTCTGTTTTAAGGGAAAAAGGACAGTAGAGGCATCTGGTAAACCTAGTGTAACAACCAGCAGGGTAAGAGCAAAGTCTACTCCAGGTTGGATAGATTCTTAGTTAACAGGGTGCATTTTATTATCCCCCTTGTTAATATTGGGAATGTGGTGAATGTTTTACCTTATACTTTTTCAGATCACCACCCTGTTGAAATGATTCTTCAACTGGCTTCTACTCTCCAGACTACCTCTAAGGAGTGGAAAGGTTTATATAAACTCAATGTCTTACATTTGACTGACCCAGACTGCCTAGATGGGTTGAAGACAAGTCGGTATATTGCCAAGAAGGTCTCTCTCCCCTCTGCTACTGGTACTCGGAATCATTATATCACTTCTTGTCAGAACTTATGAGAGTGTTTGATAAAGCTAAGCCTCGGCTTAGGAGAAGAAAAGAAAGGATCATTCAGGAAGAGTTGCTTAACATTGAGAAAAAAATTCAGAATACACCTGATGATGAAGCTCTTCTTCAAGAACTGATTAGTGTTATGCATCGGCATAAATTGCGACAATCCTACATTGCTCAAGGAGCTATGTTTAGATCTAGGGTCATTTGGCTTAAACACGGTGATAAAGCACGATGGGTTCGCTAACTAGGAAATATCCTAGCGCATTAGTTCATATTGAGGTAATTAAAATGAATATACTGCTATACATTGGGGGTGATATGGTTTAATTTATTAGTAGTATAGAGCAGATATTGTGGAGGGGGTGGTGGAGGGTTACGTAGCGTGGGATTAATATAAAAACAAAAATACTTTGGTCAAAAATCCCTTTTTTTGGAGTTTGAAGTCTCATACACTTCCAAACATCTCTCCTTTGTTTGAGGTTTGAGATCCTTAAGAAATATATTTATCCTTGTTCACATTTAAGAGGGATATGTAATGCAACTTATTGAGAAAATGCCTTAGTTATTATTATTGGTGAGATGATTTGCAACTTTATGTCATACATGGTAAAGTTGTTATAAAGTAGGTATTGAACTTGAGCATATTGCAATAAAGATTTTAGGATAGTGAATTATCAATATGTGATAATCTAAAATATACTTGTCATGGTCTCTCTATCCTAATGTACTTAAGAATTATATTCGATGATCTTCTATTTTCACCTAATGTTGCCTTTGATGATTTTCTATTTTTACCTATTATCATGGTCTCTCTATCCTAATGTGAAAGGAGTGCATGGCCAGGCTGTGAAATTTGAATTATAACGTGTTATTGTTTTAGCAAACTTACATAGTTACCTAATTCTGTTTATTATAGGGGTTATCAACTCGAGGATTTTGAAGTAGAAACTATTAAGTTTCACAGGGAGCATCCCCTTCATAGAAAACTAGGTTTGGGTATGCTTCTTAACGCAAATGGTGTTATTTAACCATCTTAATTACGTGAACTACCGACAAGTAGTTAAAGTTGCATAATCAGTAGTCTAGAGTAACCTTAAGTTGATTGGTAATACATCTTGAATGCCTCGAAACTCCTTTTTTTAAGAAACACCAATTGAGTGGTGGACATGACATGTTCCATTTAACATATGGGAGGCAGAAGTTAAGAAGGGTTAAAAAATTTGATATGAAAAATATGGGTAGGTAGGATACTTGGTGAGAATAGGGGGTATTTTAATTACAATGGTCTAGTGGGAGGGGGTGTCATCAATACCATAATGAAAGGTAAAAACTAATTAGGGATATTCTTTAATGGCCTACGAACAAACATGCTATACCAAAATTTTAAGAAGTAAACTCCACATGTGATAAAGAAACCAAATATTTTTTTTAGGATTTTAAAGGTCAAGCATGTGAAGGAAAAGATTGGTACAGTTGATATTGGGGGTACTATCTCAGATAACCGTACCGAGATAAAAAAAGGTTTTTGTTTCCCTTTTATACCAATCACTGTTCTCTTTTGATGGATCATTTGAAGTTGTGGAGAAAAATATAAGCCTTTGTGCTAGAATTGTTCCTAAGAAGGTTCCTATTCGAACTGCCCTGGACTTGGAGGACATTTATTTTGAGGAAATAAGTCTTGTAATTGAAAATATTAAGAACAAAACTCCTGGGTTTGATGGCATCTATGCTGAATTTTTATAAGGTCAATAAAGAATGGATTGTTGGAGAAATTTTCTTAGTTTACAAGGAAGCTATTGGTGTTGGCACTCTGGGGAACAATATTAACCGTGTGGTTATAAAGCTTATTCTTATTCCTAAAGTGGGTGACAAAACTCAGTTAAAAAACTGGAGACCTATTACCTTTTCTTATAAGATTTTTGCAATGGTACTTGTGAATGGGCTCTTAAAGGTTCTATCGAAAATCATCTATGTCACCCAATATGGCTTTGTAGAAGGAAGGTACATTCTATATAACCTAATCTCTAGTTGGAAAGGTATGCATTGGGCTTACAATTTAGGGCAGAAAGTGTGTATGGCTCTCCTTGACTCTCATAAAGTTTAGGAAAGAATAAAATGGCTGTTTACTGATTTTATATTAAGAACTCTAGTGGTTGGAGATAGAATTAGAAGAATGGTTTCTATTCTCATTCAAGGTGCCTTTGATGATCAGGGGGGAATTAACGGGGAGCTCACTAGTATTTTTGTCCTTCAAAGGTCCATTAGACAGGGCTGTCCTCTTACCCTTGCCTTATTTGTTATGGCAGTTGAAGCCCTTCATTACCTGCTCAGAGATGCTATCTTAGGCCCCTTGAAAGAGGGATTGTCCTTCCTAATGAGGATGAGCTTTTAGACATTCAAAAATGGTGAAGGGGAAAAATATGTTGAAATTTGAATTTTTGGGCCGAAATTGTCCTAACGAGGATGAACCGAATGTTGAAATTTTCTTATTAGGGCTCGAAAATGGGCAACGAGAAAAATATGTAACGCGCAGCTTGTAGGTGGAGTCTCGCCTTATTGTACATGCCGCAGGCCTGTTGTATACTGACGACGTTGAAAACGATTTCATGGCGTGAAGAAGCTACAGCCTGCAACTTTACCTGCGACTTGCGTGTTCGTAGCCTTACGGTTAACTTGTGTGCAGACTCTAGAGCTGCTACTTTGGCCCTCGAGCCTCACTTGTGCGCGGCTTAGCGGGCTGTGAGCCTTGTGAATGCGTGAGTGAAGTTGAAACTTGAAGCTCACAGTGGAGATTTCGGTAAGAAGTTGAAGCTCAGAGTGTTGCGATTCAATTCCGTGAATGAAGTTTGAACACTAAGGCCCAGGCCATTCTAAGCTTTAGTTTTGTTTTAATAGTTTTCTTTTTAGGTTTTAGTTTTTTTTAGATTTTGCGATTTTTTTTTTTAGTGTTTTTTTCAATTATATTTTAAGTTTTAGGTTTTATATATTTAGTTTATAATCAAATAATTTTATAAAATTTAGTTTATTGTTTATCATTTTATTTTTATAGTTTCTTAAAATTATAGTTTTTTTATTATTCAGGTTTAAGTTTTTAGGTATTTAATATATTATTTTTTTAATTTATAATAATGGTAATTTTTTTATAGTTTTATTTATTTTTTTAATTTTTTGGTTAGACTTACAATTTTTTTTTTTTAATATCATTACATTTTAAGTTTATATTGTTTTTTTTTTAAAATATAATTTTTTTATTACAAAATATTTTTCAATTGGTATTGTTATTTATTCTTATATATAAAAAATGTAGAAACATATTCTTATGCTAGTATGGCACCCCCAAAATCAATTGCAAAATGATGGAAATATATAAATTACGAGGGTTGAACTAATAATGTCATGTGCACTTTATGTCAACACCATTTTACAACCACATTAACAAGGGTAATAAACCATCTTCTTGGCATATCAAGTGGTAAGAGTGCTACTGTTAAAACATGTCTGAAGGTCACAATTAAAATAAAAATATTAGAGAAAGACTACAATATTTCATTAGTAGTAACACAAATAAAGACCAAAAAACAATGAATCCAAGAGAAATTTTATAGGTCTAATGCCCCACACATCTTACTACTTTAGCATGTCCACAAGCTAAGTGACGCTGTAAAAAGGTAGTGGGACAACAACATTGAATAGCTTTTAGAAGCCTTTATAAAAAGAATAGGTTAATGATGCATGTGCTATTTTTTTTTACAAATCTGCATTTTCATTCAATATCTCTAAAAGTCTTCAATTTAAAAATGTTATTCAACAATCAATTTCATTTGGCAAATGGTACATATCTCTAGGTACATAAGAAAATTTCTGTATTACAAAAGGTAATTGATACGATGGAACACAAGAAAACTTCTGTGTACATCTTCAACATTATTGATGAAGTTTTCAAAATTGGTGTCAAAAAATGGTTCAAGTTGTTAATTGATAGTGCTAACAATTGTGTGGAGGTTGTAAAGGTGATAGTAAAAAAGTACCCACATATTTATTAGAGCCCTTTTGCAACACTTTGCATTGATTTACTAATACATGACTTAGTTAAGTTTCTTTGTGTACATAACGTAGTGCAAAGAGGAAGAATGATTGCCAATTTCATAAAAAATCATCGCCTCAGATTGAGTATATATAAGAAACATGCATTCAAGGAGTTGTTGAAACCATGTGACACAAGATTTGTATCTTTCCATTGGAGGTATTGATAGAATTTCGGACAGAATTATCGCTTTTATGTTTGTTGAAAATTTAAGATGTGCCACTAATAATTTAGCAGAGATTAAGGCTAGAAAGAAAGGGATGCAAGAGGCTTTAAAAATTGGATGGCAAAAGCTTCAAATTAAGGTAGATTCTAAGGTGGTTATTGGTCTTCTTTCCACTAAGGAGAATGGTACAAGCAATAATTGGAGGATTGTGAGAGAGATGGATAATATCAACACGTTGAAAGAAAGGTTTTAGGAAGTGCAATTCATTCATACTCCTAGAGTGTCAAATAAAGTGGCAGATGGGTTGGCCAATTGGGCTTTGGATAACTATAACATTCTCTTTTATGGCTTGCCCCCTCCATGGTGGTCGACCAAGATTCAAAAAGATATGACAAACATCATTTCTTTAGATTTATGAGTACTACTCTGTTTCCTTTTTTGTATACTCCCTAGGGTTGGACCAACAGTTTTCAGGCCTGGCAAAGCAGAATATGCATCTTTTGATTTCCTTTTCTAATATAATGGGCTCTGTTTAAAAAAAAAAAAAGAGTGGTTTAGCAAAAATGAGCTCTCTTATGTCTTGTTTGTAGCAAAGAAAGAAGATTCTGTTCTTGCAAAAAGTTCTAAAGGTAAGCACATAGAACAAATCATTTTAGGCCATGACTTTTGAAAATACTATTAAGGTTCTAAAAATGTGTGCATTCATATTTTGCATGCTTCGCATGGTTGATGTCAACACCTCTTGTATTGAAATGGTTTATGAGGGTAGGGACTATTGTGAAAAACCCATCCAAAAGAATTACAATAATGTGGAAGTAGAGAATACAATGAGATATAAGATATTTGTGATGGAAGATGGAAGATGATGCATACCCACTTGCATGCAACATGTTATTTGGAGCCGACACTATCATATAGAAAGAAAAAGTGGTCATGAAGTCATGGGTGAGATTTATTCAGCGATTGAAAAGCTTGTTCCTAATAGAGATTTTGCGAAGGAAATAAGAAACTCAGGGCATACAAGAGAGAAGATGGGTATTTGGAACCCAATTAACTATAGACAACAAGGACATGGATGGGGATGAATGATGGCAATTCTGTGGAGTGGATATTCTTGAACTACAACACTTTGTTGTTCGGGTCAAGTCAAGGAGTAGTACATCAATTTATGAGAGGAATTAGAGCAACTTTGACGGTGTTCAATCAAAGAAAAAAAATATGTTGTTGTCAGGGACATTGGAGTATCTTGTTTATGATTGCGGCGATTTACGATTGACCATGAGAAAAAGTGACAAAAGATGCATGTACTTCTAAGAAGAAGCAAATTCAACATTTTCTAGAAGAATCTTTTGATGAAGGTGATTGTGATTTTGTTTGTGAGAACTTGAAGGTGAAACTAATGATGATGACTTTTTTGATGTAGCAAGGTCTTAGCCCTTAGAGAAAGTCAAGAATCTGAGCTATAACTTTTTGAAAACATTTTAAATATTATTATTTAACATGTTTTTAATTTTTTTAAAAATTTCAATCAATATATGATAACTGCTTGTTAGAAAGTCATTTTGACATTTTTACTTACATGAAATGCGATATTTTTAAAATTGTGGATTTTTTTTTGAATAATTAAGCTAAAAACAAGTATATTTATTTTAGTTGAATTTAATCATGAATTTTATCTCAATTTTTTTGGCAATGAATCTTTTATGAATTTAATCCTCCAAGAATTCGAACACGATTTGAAATGCGACAACATAGCCTATAGATAGAAGGTTGAAGGGGAAAGAGTTGTGAAGACCGTTTTTTATGATGTGTTTGTGAAGAACATCGATGAGATCTTCAAAGTAACTTTAAGCTTAATTATTTTTTGTTATCATTTATTTTTTTATAATTTTTTTGGCTCAATTTTTTTTGAATTTGAATTTTAAAATTGCATGTTATTTTGTTTAGGTGTCAAAGCCTTGGTTAGAGTTCTATGTTTGGTGGATGGGGGAAAAATTGAATGAGTTATTTGTGTGAGGCTATGGATAGGGTCTAGGAAGCCATAACAAATTATTATGGGCAAAACAAAAGAAATTATGAGTCCATTTGATGCATAATTGATCGAAGATTGAACAAGTAGCTCCACTGACGTATACTTGCAGTGGTTTATTACTTGAACCTTAAGTTCTTCGATTCATTTAATGCTGATAAGGTGGTTATGGATGGCTTACACATCCACAAAAAAGATTATCCTTGATGAAGTCTTTAGAGACAATTCATGATGAGTTGTAAATTTACAAAACTGTAGAGGGGAGGCTTTTTTTTTCGTCTCTATGCATTCTAAGGAGAATGACCTAACAATTAGGTAAAAACAAAATTCACATTGAGTCCTTTGATTGTATTCTTGTTACTTATTTAATATATACAATCCTAGTTGACATAAAAAGTTATGAATGTCCCATTTGCAGGTGCGTGGGGAGAAGATTATGGTGCAAAAACATCAATCTTAAAATGCTAGCCATTAGCATTTTGTGTCAGTCATATAGTGCTTCTAGGTGTGAATGTATTGGAACATGTTTGAGGCCATTCACACAAGGAAATGCAACATATTGACAATACAACATCTTAATGACACTATCTTTGTGTGATACAAACTTTGTCTTCGTGTGAAACAAGTGGAGGGGCAAGATGGTCACGAGGCAATTGACTCAAATGATATTGATCCATATTTAGACTGAATTGTTGAACCTAAGGATGTGGATGAGAAATAGCAGCCCATGTTTATTGAGGAGGAGGTTGCAAATTTGGAGTGGGACGCAGAGGCATTGGGAGGGGTTGGTGATGATATGTTTGCGGATGATGTTGTAGAGGAGAAATCTTTACCTTCCACTTATAGGGCACAACATAGAAGAAACTGGATATGATTTTATAGTTCAATGAAAGCTATAGTCTATGAGCACCGTACTCTTTTTTTGGTGAAAATCTAATAGATAATATACATATATGTTCTCTACATTCATTTCTGAAACCATCTAATAGTGTTTTACATGTAATTTCAGATCATTATATAAATTTATATATTTTTTAAATAACAATTAAAGCGTCTAGTCTAGAGTACGAGTCAAAATTCTGGGCTGCTGAGTAGTTACCGAGTACAAGTTTTTGACCTATGGTTAGAACATTTAACAATATAAATTAAGCCCATGTGAATGTAACCATTTAATAAGGTACACTAGCCTATGCGACTATATTAATAAAATACATTAACCCATTCGGCTATCTCTCATCAGTTTATTGCTGAAATTTTTGGGAAAAGGTGGTTCAACAACATCTGCTACCTCTTTCCTTGTTTTACCATGTATTTGATCACCAAGCAGAAATGCTGCAGTTGATCTTGCATTTTCTAGTCCAATACTCGCCTTTGCTTTCCGTTTTTCTTGCTCTGGCCTTTTGCAACGGATTGTTGATGTACAACCCAATAATTCTAGCATGGATTCTCATGCTTTACCTCTCTTTTTAGAAGTGAATTCTTTGGTTGTTGGAACACTCTTGGAGGTGTAAAATCAGTTTGAATGGGAGATTTGCAAGCGAGCCTCTTGTAACAATGTGGAAACTTTGCTCCATTCTTGATAGACCGATTCCCCATAACATGTCCTCTCGTTGGAGAACTGTATTTCTTTCCTTACAGCTGCCATTTGCATTGGTGTGCACACTATCTTCCTATCCCCATTTGAGTTTTATTTTACTTCTTTGCCCTTGATCTTGGCTGCCATATGTTTCTTGGACCACCTTTTCTTTTGATCTTGGGTGAAAATTTGCAATACTTCCCATTCATATATACCCATCAATATTGCAACGGTCACACAATATTTACTCTTCCCACAAAATGAACATGGAAGAAGATTCCAATAAAGTGAGATACATGACCTCTTCTTCTACGATGCTTACAAACAAGCGAAAGCTTTGAAGAATCATAAGCATAGGATGGGGATTTTGGATCCTCTTTTTATTAAATATTTTAAGTTCCTTTAATACTAAAAAATTAATTTAAGTGAATTTTTATTATAAAGGAGTGTTTAATTATCGAAGGATGGGCAAATTGTTTTTGATAGGGATTCAAAGGCCATCTAAATTTTAAAGACGATTCAAAAATTGACAACCCAGTTCCTATAGAAATATGCAGCATGCCTACGACACTTGTGCCACAGCTGCCACAAAGGATCAGAATGTATTCAAGCCGAGCATATTCTGTCCCCAGGTCTCAAAATGTCTTTGACTGAACCTCGAAGATGGATACCGTATCCTGGTTATTCATCCAGCAGGTTAGCCATTTCTTGGCATCAAATTCCTATCTAAAGGCACAAAGAAGAGATTTGTCTTGAAATTTATTTTTCTTCTTCAGAAAAAGATTATAAAACCATGTTGACAGTTTTGATTGTTGCCTGCTGTTTCTATTTTGTAAGCATAGCTTGTCATTTTTCCGTTCACTTGCTTTGTCGAAGATGAGGAAAAACGATATTGGCTTGTATTCCTTCTATGTCCCGCTTTCACTATTTCACCATCTTATCACAAAAAATTTGCAAAAACTTCTATTCCAAATGCTGTAAAATGGCTTGTTTATATCTAATGACTGGAATAATAAAAATATTGGAAAAAATGCTTTTGGAAAACGACTGTTTAATATTTTTAATCACGACATTTTGGACCACTCAAGTGGTACCTCATATCAGATAGGATTGTTATGATATGAAAGTGGACTAAGAGCTTGTTTTGTAGATAACTCCAATCAAGTACAAGATTCCATACTGTAACTCACTAGAAAATAATATGGATTGTGGAAGCATGAAAACTTTAATAGACATCCTTTGATGCATAGGCATCCATGGCGGACAGGGTATCTTGCATCACAAAAAAACAGAGCGATGTTTTGTTTTTGGTCATTTGTTTTGTTGGCTTGGTTCTAGTGTGTTTGGTTGGTGGCGGTTTTTTGTTTTCAGTCGTTCTCTCTGCACTAGTGGATTGTTCATGATGTAGCCATCAACTTATACTCTCAACACTTAGCTCGAAAAGTTGCTTGGTTGCCTCGAAATTTGTGAAGACCACACTTCGATTTGGTATTAATTTCTTGTAGTGCTTTTTAGGCTTTCAGACCTTGATTAGGTCTTGGAGAGATTCATTCTTTTGATGTAGTTGTAATCAGGTCCCTAACTCCCGATTAGATAGATCTTGGCAGTATTCATTTGTGTTGGTGATAATTGGAACTTAATATACCGAATAAGTCTTTGAAATGCTCAGTGTGGTGTCTTATTTCTAATCGGACTCCTTTTATCAATTAGGTCTTGTAGAATTCAAGCAAGGCATTGCAATGCTAATCAAGTTTTCATCGTGCACAGTTGTATGTAGAGTTAAATATACAACAGGGTCTTCGTGAAACGAAGTGGATGCTAGCAGTTCTGTTTGGGGCCCATAGCCCGACTAGCTCAGGGAGTGAAATGAATGGAGCATCCAATGGTATGCGGGATTCTAATCCTGACTTTCAATGCTCATGTTTTTGGTTCCCCGTAGTTGTATGCGGAGTTGAAGACCCGATTATGTCTTGGCATTGTTCATAGTGGTAATCGGAGTTCGTAGTGCTGTTTAGGTCATGGTGGAATGCAAGAAACAGATGTAATGTTGAGCAGGTTTCCAAGCCCGATTGGGTAAGGATCAATGTCATTTGAATTTTCAACGTTAGGCAGACTTCAAAGCCCGCTTAGATCTTTGCAAAGTCTAACCGAAGTCACAGTGCTAATCGGGGATTAAAAACTCAATTGGGTATGGAAGTGCTTTAGTATTTGGTTGCAGTGCTAACCGGAGAATGAAGCCCAATTAGGTTAGGATGAAGTTTTATGTATGCACTCAATGCTAATTGGTGTTGGCAAACACAATTAGGTCTTGAACCTTTAAAAGCATTTAAAGTTATTTAAAAAAGCCCACCCAGGTCTACCATTTTAAAAAGTGCATTTTCATTTGTATCTTGATGTTCAAAAAGATTGATCAGGTCTCCCATAATGGATATAACGTGATTTTGGTCTTTTTGCAATCTTTTGAAGTTGTTTTGGTCTATGACGGAATATGACACACCAAGAGCCACTTGGGGAAGATGATGGGTCAGTCCATTCCCTCCATAAATGGAGAATTGACACTCATATGGGGATTCTTCCGCTGGGATTTTATTGTGGAAAGCTGATATTGTGATTTTTTTTCTCCCTTTGATCTTGGTGAAGTGCTATGTTGGCAGATTTTGCATTCAAAACCTGCCATTGATGAATTGTGTGATTTTCTTGTTTTTTTTTCAAGATGAATAAAGGGAACGTGTTCATGTGTTGAACTCTACATTTGAATTTATGATTTGGTTCTTGTGCGTGGAGGTGTTTGCCTAAACTAAGCATTGTAGAATAAACAGCTGATGTTAATTGGATTCTCAGTTTGCGTGTACACCAATTGGCATCAGACATGCATTTTTTTTGCTGGGAGAGTGTGCATGAATAAAGACTCTGGCTGAGTCTATTGGCAAGCTATGAAAGACAAGTTTGCATTGTGGGAGAGATGGAACACAGAAGAAACGTTTTATGCAGAGGGATAAGACTGAGAGGACCTTCAGTTGTAGATTTGGTTGAGATGATCAGAGGTATGCAGGCAAGGTTGGATGCCATGGAAATAGCTTAAAGGAGAGTGGCTCATGGTGGAGAGGATGAAGAAGAAAGAGCTCAAGAGATTGGGTTGGAAGATATGGAAAATGAGGCTGAGACGAGATTTCTTAGAGCCGTAGTGAGGCTTGGTAGTAAGCCGAAACTGGATACACCATGATATTATAATGCGAGTTTGAATCTCGAAGAACTTGTGGATTGGATAGTTGAAATGGAAAAATATTTTGACTGAGCCTATGGAGGAACACTAGAAGGTGAAATTCACGTGCACAAAGTTGAAGAGTCACCTCTTTATGGTAGGATCATGTGCGGGCCAGGAGACAAAAAAAGAATAAGAAGAGAATAAGATCATGGGATAGAATGGTAGCTAAGTTGGCTAAATTTTTATCCTTGGATTATTAGTTGAGCTTATCTAGAAAGCTGCAAAATTTGAGACAAAGAGACGAGTGTCAAAGGCTACACCGAGAGTTTTATAGATTCATGATAAGCGCTGGACATGTCGAGGAAGATCCAAAGAAAGTTGCAAGGTATGTGAATGGACTGAGTTTTGTTGTACAATATGAAATCAATTTGTTGAACTTAAAAATTGTAGAGGAAGCCTATCAATGTGCATTGAAGGCGAAAGAGAAGCTGGCGAGAAAGTAGCAAGCAAACTCTAGAGGTAGAGGAAGGTCTTCGAGAGGACGAGGACATATCAACGATGGAAGAGGTCAACAAAACAATGGTGGAGAGACAAGTAGTTCACAAAATCAGAATTCAGGCACAAGAGGAGGATATTCTTTAGAGGGAGAGGCTTCTATGGACGAGGTAGAGGCAGAGGTTTTTGTGGTAAGTGATTTAGGTGTAATAAGTATGCTGGTCATAAAGAGCAAGATTATCCAGAAAACCCTCAAAATAATAATAAGAGAGCTGAAGGGACAACATAGATAGCCTTTGGAGAGTGTTGGGTCTCCAATTCATACAGAAGAGCTAAAACAAGGAGAGGCTTTGTTGATGAATAGTGTTGTTAAACCAGCCAAGGAGGTGAATGAACTGACACATAGAAAGAGTTTGTTCCGGACTGTTTGCAAATTTGAAGGTAATTGTTGTAGAGTCGTGATAGATATTGGTAGCACAAATAATTTGGTTTCTCAAGAGATGGTATAAAAACTTGTGCTGAAATGATTAACACATCCAACACCATACAAGGTTTTGTGGTTGCTTAAAGGGCATCAAGTGCTAGTGAATGAGCAATGTGTGGTGAATTTTTAGATTGATTCGTACAAGGATGAAGTTGTGTGTGATATTATGCCCATGGATGTGTGTCATGTGTTGTTGGGAAGGCCATGACAATTTGATAGGAGAGTTGTGCATGATGAAAGAGCAAACACCTACACCATAATGAAGGATGGCAAGAGATTCATATTGAGTCCATTGAAGGATAAAGGAGATGAGGTGGACTATAGTTCCAAAGTGATGTTGGTATCCGGTAAAGACCTTTTAAAGGTGGCTAAAGAGGAAGAAACGTGCTTTGCATTAATTTCAAAGCATGTGAAAGTTTTGACAGCCATTACGATAAGTGATCTATTGACTGAAACTTAGAATATGTTGATATTGTGACAAGTGAGTTGCAGGATGGACTACTTTGTAAGGAGCATTAGTCATCATATGGATTTAGTGCTAGTGTCAATTGTTCCTAACAAAGCAACATATAGGTTGACTCCGACGGAGAATGAAGAGATCAAGAAGTAGGTGCAGTAGTTGTTGATGAAGCGTTTAATCCGAGAGAATTTGAGCCCATGTGTAGTTCTAGATGTGTTGGCATCGAAGAAAGGAGAGTAGAGAATGTGTATAGATTCATGTGCAATAAACAAGATCACCATTAAGTACAAGTTTTCATTGCTAAGAATGGATGACTTAATGTACTGTTTGAGTGGAGCAAGACTCTTCACTAAGATAGATTTGAAGAGCGGGTATCGTTAAATTTGCATAAGAGAAGGTGATGAGTGGGAGATTGCATTCAAGATGAATGATGGGTTGTATGATTGCCTGGTCATGCCATTTGGTTTGTCAAATGCTCCAAGTACATTCATGAGACTCATGAACGAAGTGCTGAAGCCTTTTACAAGTAAGTTTGTGATAGTATATTTGGATGACATTCTGATTTTCAGTCATTCTGAGGACCAACATTTGAAGCATTTGAAGTTGAATTTTGCATAAGTTGAAGAGCAATTGCTAGTGAACTTGAAGAAGTGTAGTTTCATTCAAGAGGAGTTGATATATTTGGGATTTGTAATCTCAAAGGATGGGTTGAAGATGGACCCCGAGAAGGTGAGGGAAATTTTGGATTGGCCTTCGCCAAAGAGTATGTTTGAAGCAAGAAGTTTCCATGGGTTGCTGAGTTTTTACAAAAAGTTTATCAAGAACTTTAGCAATATATGTGCACCCATTACAAAGACTATGAAAGGAGATAAAAAGAAGTTTCAGTGGATTGTTGTAACAAAGAGTAGCTTTCAGGTTTGAAGAGAAGGGTGACGGAACAAAAAATGTTAGCCTTACCAGATTTTGAAAAAGTGTTTCAAGTTGATTGTGGTGTAAGCAGGTTGATTGTGATGCAAGCGGAACAACCATAGGAGTGGTGTTGAGTCTAGAGGGTAAGCCCATTGCCTATTTTAACGAGAAGTTGAATGATGCTAAGAGAAGTATTTAGTCTATGACCAAGCATTCTATGCAATGATGTAAGCTCTCAAGAAGTGGTGGCATTGAAGGAGTTCGTTTTGTACATGAACAATCATGCTTTGCAGTTCATAAACAACCAATGTAAGCTAAATCAATGACACATGAAATGGGTATAATTTATTTAGAGCTATTCTTTTGTTTTGAAACATCGCAGTGGAGTTCTAATAAAGTTGCGGATGCCTTGAGTAGGTGAGCTATGGTAGGGAATAAGCCGAAGGTGAAAGTCATTGGATTTGAATCAATGGAGTTGTATGAGGGAGACTTAGATTTCCAAGATGCATGGACAATGTGCAGGAATCCAATTGATGCAGACAAAACTCTATGGTTAGAGTACATGATATAGGATGGACTGTTGTTCAAAGGGAGGAATTTGTGTATACCTCAAGGTTCCATGAGAGAGACCCTGTTGAAATAGAAACATAGTAGAGGACTTGTTGGTCATTTTGGATATGACGGGGCTTTGGCGTAGTTGAGTGAAAGATATTATTGGCCATGAATGGGTATGGATAGGAAGAAGTTTGTGTAGAAATTGAGTTTGCCAACATGCAAAAGGCAAAAATCAGAATGCTGGTTTATATCAGCGATTGCCCATTCCATATATAGACAGTGGGATGTGTTGAGCACGGATTTTGTTTTTGGTTTGCTGAGAACACAATGAGGTAATGATACCATATTTGTTGTTGTGGATAGATTTTCGAAGATGGCTCACTTTTTAGCGTGCAATAAGACTAGTGATCCCACACATATTGCGAATCTATTTTTTCAAGAAATTGTCAGATTGCATGGGTTGCCATAGAGTATTGTATCGGACAGAGATACAAAGTTTGTTGGACACTTTTGGAGGACAATATGGAAGAAGTTGGGTTCCAGATTAGACATTAGTTTAACATATCACCCTCAATGGATGGATAGATGAAGGTGGTGAATTGAAGTCTTGGTAATTTGTTGAGATGTTTGGTTGGTGACAAACCCAAATAGTGGTATTTGATGTTGGCATAAGTTGAGTTTACTTACAGTGGTTCAATCAATCGAAGTACAAAAATGATTCCTTTTCAGATAGCGTATGGTAGTAGCCCTAGAGGCGTATGTGAGTTGAGGAGTACAACTGAGATGAGTAGGAGTGTAGAAGGTGAAGACTATGTTCAACCTATGCACGATGTGCATCAAAAAGACAAGAGAAGACTTGAAAAGAGTGCTGGAAAATACAAGAAACATGTTGATATGCAATGGAGAGAAGTGAATTTTGAAGTTGGGGACTCGGTGTTGGCACATTTGCCAAGGAGAGGTTTCGGAAAGGTGAGTACAACAAACTCAAGTTGAAGAAGATTGGGCCTTGCAATATTTTGAGGAAATTTTCAGCCAATGCATAGAAATTGAGTTCCCAGATTGAGTAGGTATTTCGCCTATCTTCAATGTGGGAGATTTGTACTCGTATATTGAGGGAGAAACAAGTGACAACATGGATTTTTCAGTTTAGGATTGGAGAGAGCAATTGCCATGAGCAGCTATAGATGAGACAAAAGCCATTATGGATATTCTGGTTGGCAAGAAGACACTAGGCCGCAAGTACTACGAGTACTTGGTCAAGTGGAAAGATAGAGCAGCTGAAGACGGGACTTGGATGAATGCATTCAAAGTTGTAAAACGTGGAAAGACTATTGAGCAACTCACAACCGGTTTATGAGTCGGAGCCCATGGTCCTTTCCATTTACCGTGGGTGTTTGATGTAGGAGCATCCATGGCGGATAGGCTATCTTGCATCACACAAAAACATAGTGATGTTTTTCGTTGTTTGTTTTGTTGCTTTGGTTCTGGTGTGTTTGATTGGTGGTTGTTTTCTTGGTTTCCGTTTTCAGCCATTCTTTGCACTGGTGGATTGTTCATGATGTTGCCATCAACTTTTGTTTTTAACACTTAGCTCGAAAAGTTGTTTGGTTGCCTTGAAATTCATGAAGACCAGGGTTTGATTTGGTCTTAGTTTCTTACAGGTAATAATCAGGGTTTCAAACCCCGATTAGGTCTTGGAGAGATTCGTCCTTTTGATGTAGTTGTAATAGGGTCCTTAACTCTTGATTAAATTAAGTGCTGAAATCCAAGCTTTGCGGAATATTGTTAACTTGTATGGAAAATAAAGGTTTGTCTGTATTTGGTATCCAAAGTAATAGTGCAGCAGGGGATGTGTGGTTTGTGTTAGTGCTAATCGGAACTTAATGCTAATCAAACTTATTTTACCGATTAGGTCTCGTAGAATTCAAGCAAGTCATTGCAATGCTAATCGGGTTTTCATCCCCAATTTGGTCGTAGAGATATGCGAGAAATGCACACAGTTGTATGTGGAGTTAAATCTTTGATAGGGTCTTCGTGAAACAAAGTGGATGCTTGTAGTTTTGTTCGGGGACCAATGCTCGACTAGCTCGGGGAGTGAAATGAATGGAGCATGCAATGGTGTGTGGGATTTTATTCTTGACTAGGTAAGTGTTTATGTTTTTGGTTCCCCACTGTTGTATGCGAAGTTGAAGACTTGACTATGTATTGGCATTGTTCATAGTTGTAATCGGAGTTCGTAGTGCTGTTTAGGTTGCGGTGGACTGTGAGAAAAGGATGCAGTGTTGGGTGGGTTTCCAAGCTTGACTGGGTAAGGAGCAATGTCATTTGAGTTTTCGATGTTAGGCAGGTTGCAAAGGCCGCTTAGATTTTTGCAAAGTCTAACCGAAGTCATAGTGCTAATAGGGCATTACAAATTTGATAAGGTGTGGAAGTGCCTTAGTATTTGGTTGCAGTGCTAACCAGAGAATGAAGCTCGATTGGGTCGGGATGGAGTTTTACGCATGCACTCAATGCTAACCGGTGTTGGCAAACCGATTAGGTCTTGAACTTTAATTTTTTTTTAAAGTGCTTTAAAAAGCCTACCCAGGTCAGCCATTTTAGAAAGTGCATTTTCATTTGTATCTTGATGTTCAAAAAGACTGATTAGGTCTCTTGTAATGGTTAAAACGTGATTTTGGGCTTTTTCTATTCTTTTGAAGCCGTTTTGGTCTATCATGGAATATGAAATGCCAAGAGCCACCTGGGGAAGATGATGGGTCAGTCCAGTCCCTCCACAAATGGTGAAATGACACTTGTATGGAGATTCTTCCGCTGGGATTTTATTGTGGAAAGCTGGTATTGAGATTTTTCTTCTCTCTTCGGTTCTGGTGAATTGTTATGCTGCCAGATTTTTCATTAAAAACTTGCCATTGACGAACCGTGTGATTTTTCCTGAATTTTTTCAAGATGATTAAAGGGAATGTGTTTGTGTGCTAAGCTCGGCATTTGTATTTCGGATTCGGTTCTTGTGTGTGGGTGTGTTTGCCCAAACAAAATATTGTGGAATATGCGGCGTGTGTGGATGTGTTTTCCCAAACTAAGCATCGTAGAATAAGTGGCTGTTCTTAATTGGATTCCGTGTCTGCGTGTGCACCATCCTTCAAGGGAGGGAGATGTGCTCAAAAGTTAAGGATTAAAGTTGCAGAAAGGATTTTGCAAATGTAGTTATCCATAAGAGATGCCGGGAGCATAGGTTTAAGAGTGCACCCCACTTTAAAAAATTGTTCCATGGTTGTAATTTATTAGTAGTCGCAAATACTTATTAATGTCAACAGCTAGTTGCATTCTATTTATTGCATGTAACGGCTAGTTGCATTTAATAATTTTTGGTAACTGGTAATAGCTTCAATTATTTTCTAGAGTCCCATTGAGAGTCCCATTTTGGCATCTTTCCCTAACTGGAGTCGTCTATATAAGGGGCTCTTAGTCCTGCTTTCACATGATATCAATCCTACCTGATGTGGGACCACTGGAGTAATCTCAAACTTCGTGATTCAAAATATTAAACAGTTGTTTTCCAAAAGCATTCTTTCCAATATTATGGACTGTGGAAGCATGAGATCTTTAAGAAAAATAATATCCAGAATCGGGACCTCTCACAATTAATCTGGTATGTGGTTTTTCCTCTGTAATAGCTATGATAACAGCACTGTCTACATCAAAGGATGAAGAAAGCAGAGGGATTGATTTAGTCAAAGCTGAAGAAATGCTTGCTAAAGCTGATGATGAGATGAGTATCCGTGCTACAGTTGCAGACTTGTTACAGAAGAATGATGCTCAGATGTATGCAATATATTTTGTTTATGCATTATAACTGTATTCCATGTAGTAGTTTTATTTCATTGATAAATTGATTTATTCTTGTATTTAACTAGGTAAAATATTAAACTAATGCTTGGATCTGGAAAACTAGATAGTTAAATTTGCATATGCTCAATTTCAGTCAATGGTAATTCAAATTTGTTGTCTGATATAGGAGCTTGAAACAAGCTATGCTGAAAGACAAAAAAGTTACCAAGGAGAGAGGATGTAATGATCGGATAAGTGATAAGGAACAAAAAAGGATAGATCGTGAATTGAAAAGGGAGAAGATTCTGCAGGTAATTAGGGCTGTTGTGTCTGAACATGATTCAATCTTTGGGGCATCTGCTGATCTTTATTTTTGTCATGACTTAAGGAAAAAGAACATGCTCGCATTCATAAGGAAGCTATTATTCAGGTGAGTTCTGACAATGCATTTTTTCTTTGATTTCATTTCATCTTGTTTGATCGTTGCCTTAATGCAAATGCAAGACGTGGCAAATTATGTCTGTATTTCTTTTTGCTGTTGATTCTCATTATATTTTGGAATGGAAGTTTTTTGGTTTTCCTAAATCATTCATGTACTATAACTGTCTACATTTAGGTTATCTTGTTCAATGAAAGAAGTGTTGGCTTCTTCTAAATCTGTATATATTTTTAAAGTATCTATTGTTTTGTTTTCTAATGGGAACACAAGAAATTTATATTGTGCTGCTTATATCACTATAACAAATTACAATTACTACTGTGCTGCTTATTTATGACTCCAATTCAATAATATTTTGATTGTTTTAGCGAATGAATGGCCTTCATACGATAACCAAACGGTTTTATATGAATGTGAAATTGCACACGCTTGGTTGGAACCTAATTGTAGGTCTGTTAGATCTATTGATTTCTAAAGCATATGTTTTATGTGTTTATTTATTGTTAGCTTTCTGGAGCTCTTGATGCTTTTTGGATAGTGTCAAGTTTGTCTTCTTGGTAATGTAGGGATTGTTTTAACTTTTAGATTATGATGAAGTTTCCTAGAGAGACAGAATATGCTTGATCTGGTTGAATGGTGCATGTTTTTTTCGATATTTGGCATCTCACATGGTTTACTATGCTCAATACATTTCTTAGTTTTGGGTGCTCCTGTATCCAGGAGAAGGACTTGAAGCGACGACAAGAGGAAGCTGAAAAAGAACAGAAACGTCGTGAAAAGGAAGAAGCCGAGATGAAAAAACAGCTTGCCTTACAGAAGCAAGCTACAATCATGGATCGTTTTCTTCATAGCAAAAGAACATCTCCCAAAGGTCCTCAAAATGGGGTTACCGAAGGCAAAGGAGCCAATAATACCTTGAATGAAAACAGACAAACATTGAGTGCGGTTATTGTGATGATGGATCAAATATTATTGCAAGGTTGTAAAGAGATGCAAGAAGAAAATCTTCTAAGGTCATATTTTAAGCACCTTATATTTAGTGTTTGTTGCAATAATGTCTTTTTCAGAGCCTTATTTCTTGTTCTAATTTTGTTGTTTGTCTAGATTGCACTTGGTAGCTTGGCATGATATTCACGATTTAGCCTCTGCAAAAAGGCCTCCATGTTGGGGTGTGCGTTGTAAGCCAAAAGTTTCCTTATTTAAGGAACTTCGGCTGCAAAGTGCACAAGCAGCAGGCAAAGGCTCGCAACAAGGGCCATCTCTCAAAAATAAAGGCTTGATTAGTAATGCTATTGAAGATGTAAATGAGTTCAAGCCAAATAAGCTTCTCAATGAAAGCGATGAACAAGGTTTGCATGATGGCCCGTCATATCATGATGGGAATTCTAACTACCTTAAAGATAGCCGGTTCCAAAGTAAGAGAAGGAAACTTTTGCAGTTTGATAAGAGTCATAGGCCAGCTTATTATGGTACCTTCTCAAAGAAAAGGTGATTTCACTTAACAAACAAGTACCAACTATTTGATGAATTTAGGGTAGTAAATTTTAATCTTCTAAGTAGTATGATCTTCCAAAACCATAGAACTGCCTCTCATGACGTGCCAGAACAACAAAATATCACTCTCATGTAGATGTTCCAATTATTGTTCCAATTATGTACGGATGCTTATAGGGTTATATAGTTCTAACATCTTATCTTGTATACAGTGGTGCTGTTGGACCTCGACATCCTTTCAGGAAAGATTCTTGTTTGGACTATGAGATTGATAGTGATGAAGAATGGGAAGAGGTACTGGCACTATTCACTTCTATGGAAAATGATTGTCTGAAGTTTTAGCATCGTTTTCTTAGTGTTCAGTTACTATTTTGTAGGAAGATCCAGGTGAAAGCATTTCAGATTGTGACAAGGATGAGGAGGAAGAAAGCATAGAGTCTGAGAAAGAGGGGGAAAAATATGAAGAAGATGATGATAATAGTGAAGATGGGTTTTTAGTGCCTGATGGGTACCTTTCTGAAAATGAGGTAATTTATAGAAGTCTATAAAACGTTAGTAGAAACTTAAGAAGATTAGGGCATGGTATTCACTGTAGTTTTGTAGTATAGGTTTGGTGTTATTTTAGGCTAGATTTTATTTGGAGTTGTATTCCTCTCTTAAAGATAAGCTCGCTTACCAAGTGAGTAGTCTTATATGCAATTATTAGAATTGTCTCAATTTTAAATTGGTGCGAAGGCACTCCTTAAGATAAATAAAGTATTTAGTTTATCATTGCAAGGGAGGGTGATGGATTAAGATGGATTTTTATATTTGGAAGATAATTGTAATTGTATATTGTCATGTCGAATTGATGAAGCTCTTTTTTGATTTATTTCAAAATATGCCCATGCTTGCAGTTTTCAGGAATAGCAGAGTTCAAAGTGAGCAATCAAGTGTAAAGTTTTGGTGTTTATTTCTTTTAGAAAAACTACCCGGCTTGTATTTAAGCTTCATTTTGAACTTCTATGGTGAGCTTTAGTGGGGGTATGATCTTACAAAACTGGATGTTAGACTTTACAACAAGTTTGCATGTTTACATAGATCCTCATTTAACTAAGTTTCTTCACAGTAATATTGTCTTGCTCAATTAGCAGGAAAATTGATGGAACCCGAAAGCCATCCTTGAGAAATGAAATTTTTTCTATTCCAAAGAACAAATCAATCATAGGCTAATGCGACACAGAGAACAATAGAAACGACAACAGAAAACTTAAACGATAACAATACCAGTGAGTTTGCAAAACCTATGTTTTGCAATTGGCAAATGGAAACGCCCCAGAGGAAGTTATATTACACTTGTCCAACATATATGAGCAACCATTTTTTAGATACCATGCCGCACCATGCATCTAAGATAAACTTCATCATCAAATAAATGTCTATAGATGCCATTGAGTGTGTACACAAGTTTGTTGTTACAAATGAAGCAATCATTGCAGTTATTGAAGTCCTTGATGCTGCACCCAAGAGGATAGATGGGTGTTCTAAGATATTCATGAAATTACCAGCGCACATATGAAAGTTGAACCATGTCATCATTATAATCATGAAATGCATTGTTTGGATAATCTTTATCAATATCCATATCATCCTGAAATATTTTCTCTTTTCAAAACAAACACACACCCAAAATTATGACTTACATGGAGGCATGGTTGCAGTAGTTTTTTTCAAATTCTAAATATGATGTCCCTTAAGATTAACTTTTCGATGGATTGATCCGGATTTAATGCGTTGTTATTTATGTACTTATGCCATTCTTATCGTGTCATCATTAGCTTCTAGGCCCTTTCCAAGAAGCGGAGACATGGTAGGTACTCCATGTAATGTCATCCAGGTTAATTAATAATCTCTATTGTTGTTTTCTATTAACACCCCCAATTCGTCTGTATTTATGTTAGTGTATGTAACGTATAAGGGAGTACTATATCCATTTGTTCGCTCAATATAGATCATAAGATATATATCATGCATCTGCATATGTATGCCTCTATATCAAGTAGGATGATGAGGAGGGTTTAGATTTATTTCTATAGACATGCCTAAGAATACATGATTTGTGCACTAGTTGTGTTGTGAACATCCTTCCAGGTTTTTGAGTGAATATGCATATATTTAAAGTTTTACCTTTAATTTGTTTTATTTCGTAATGTCATTTTTAAATCTATAGGGACCTGTAGCTTTTCATGAGATCTTTATCTTAATGTTTTCTAATTTTTATAAGCGTTTTTACGTGTGAAAACTTGAATACAAAGCTATCTGTTTGAATGCATTGAAATCTCATTGAACACATAAGAACTTTGTCGTAGTTAAATGTCGAGATATCTTTGATGACGATTTTTCATTTGGATTTCTTTGATGATACACAGGGTGTGCGCCTGGATGATATTGAATCGGACATGGATGATGATTCCCTTGAGGATCTTCCAAATGAAAAGGTGTCTCAATGTTGTGGAAAGAATCAAAGTTTTGTAATGGAGGATGAGTTGAATGTGTATGAACGACGGAGAAAAATCCTGGAAAGCACTACTGAACAAGCCTTGCGGTCAAATCACACCTTTGTTGTATCTAATTTTATTGGACATAAAATCAATCTCGCGAGTGGTTTTGAAGATGCAGAGCCAAATACTTCAGAAAAACTCAAACAGATTTGCTTAAAAGCTTTAAAAATTCAGGTTTTTTCACCAGATATATATATTGAGCTGCCTTTTGAGTGCCCGAGAGAAGAAAACCTTCAAGAGGAAGAGAAGCCTGGTAAACGACAACAGAAAAGTTGTATGATGCTAATGGACTCAGATTTACCTGAGTTGGTGAGTGCCAATGTATCTCTAATGTCAGTCCTTATAGGAAATCCATAAATTCTCATTCCATCTTTTTAAAATCGAATTTGTGCGTAACACCCAGGTTAATGCTATTCAGTCACATTCCCAAGGTATGAACAAGATAATTGAGTCTTTGCTTAAAAAATTTCCCACCATAGCAAAGAAACAGTTGAAGAACAAAGTCCGTGAAATAGCAGATTTTGCAGGCAACCATTGGCGGGTTAGAAAATATTGTTGATTCCGTATTATCTTTGTTTATTATTTATAATTGCTATACTTATGTGTTTCTTTGTAGGACATACTATATGATGTCAAAGTAAGAAATATTTGTTGCTCGTGCAGGTAAAAATGGAGATTCTGGAGAGACTGGGGATGGCTTCTTCAGCAGGTATGGATTATCTTACCCGATCTTTGTATCAAGTTGCTCCACTCCAACTAAACTGGAACGATCCTTTAGGCATTTGTCAGCCTCCTATAATAAAGTATGTTTTGTGAATTTGACTTTATCTTCTCCTATGCAGTGCAAGCCCCTGAAACACCCAAGGGTCCACCTCAACATAAGGGTATTGAGACATTCTTTTCAAAACACTATATGCCTTCTAGAATGGTAGATGTGAGTGGCCAACTATGTCATGGTAGTGATAACTGTGAAGACCTAAAATCCACTATACATGATAGGAATCAAGATTGCAAATTACATTAAGTATAGCATTTGCTTTTATATAGCTTTGCTGTTATTCATTTTAATGTATTTCTCGACTGCATGGTTTTTAA
Source organism: Torreya grandis (assembly GCA_037957365.1). Classification (NCBI taxonomy): domain Eukaryota; kingdom Viridiplantae; phylum Streptophyta; class Pinopsida; order Cupressales; family Taxaceae; genus Torreya; species Torreya grandis. The sequence continues at coordinate 308,164 of JARHVA010003575.1, forward strand.
GTTCCATGTTTTCATTATCAATCCATTTTCCCAATCTTTAAAAAGTTTGTGGATTGATAATGAAAAGTTGTTACAAAAATTACCGTACATATTGCAATAACCTCTCATATACTGAGCACAGTGCTTAAAATTCCGAAAGTACTAGACGACAAAGATAGCAAACATGCTTCTTAGAGATTGAGAAATAGTACTAGACTACAATGATAGCACACATGCTTCTTTTTGAAACCACTTTCTTCGTGTTTATGGTTTAAGGTAACGTTGTTATATATTGAAATTTAATTCCTCTATGTATGCTAGATTTCTAGTGAATATGGCACAAGTATCTTGTTCTCCTGTAGGTTATTGATATTATTATATGTTACCATTTTTCAACATCTAAATGACTGTGCACCGTGGGGAGCAGCCTGAGTTATTTGTGTTTGTTATATTGATAGGTGTTTTTTCAGTGGTATTTAGGAGGTTGTGAGGTGTAATGGCATGAGTGTGTCAATTTTTAATTTTTTTAAAGTCGATAAAAATAATAAAAAGGACATATTAAAAACAATAAAAAAGACACGATATTTCAAAAAATTTAATCATATAAATACAAATAAAATATATGAAATCAAATCAAATAACAAAAGCAAATGAAAGGTAATTTTTTTCATATTAAACCCTAAAAAGAATTACTTTTTGTGTATTTGAAACGTATAAAGTTTATATATATAAAAATTAATCATATTATTAAATATTTAGAGTTTCTAGAGAAATAACGGTATATATGTTAAAATAATTATATATATAACACAATTATCTATACTATTAGTTTTATAATTTTTTTGAAGAAATTTTTATAGATCCACATTAAATTTATATATTTAAAAATTAATCATATGTTTAAGTAATTAGGGTTTTATGGAGAAAGTAAACTAATTATATGTATAACACAATTATGTATGCTATTATAATGACATAATCTTATTTTTACATTTTTAATATTATAAGGTTTTTTGAGAATTTTTTATAATATATTAAAATTATATAATTATAATTTTTTTATGATATATTAAATTATATAATTATAGGATTTCTACGCATGTTTTTACATATAGATTATAAGGTAAATATCTATGATTGGTTTTCATACTCAACTTATTTGTAATGTAATAGTTCGATATTAAGTAAATTTTTTTGTTAGTTGACGGTTTTTGATTAAAATGTGAAACGGTCTGGGACAATTAGGGGCCAGATCCCATGTAATACCACATCATCACTGGTCTTGAGAATAATCAGCAGTCATTAATGGTCCCAAGAATACAACCAACCACCACAATCGGCCTCATATGCCTTTTTAGAGATTTGATCTTGGGTGGGACTTGAAACAATCAAGCCTTTTAATCAATTCACCCACATCTCATAGTTAAATTTTTAGATACAGACATTTCTATAACTAGAATGCCCAAACTAGTGGTGAAGAGTATTCTTAGCCATGAGATGTGGATTTGCCATACAGGGTTCAAGCCACATGCTAACCCCCTTTGTATTAAACACCGAACTGGTAGTCCATTGCATTAGATACTTTTTACAAATAACTTATCATAGTTTAATGTGGAATCGACATTAGAAAATGGTCATTCTGGAGAATAGACCTTGAGACTTCTCACTTCTAACACTCAACCCACTCACCCGTTAGGTTATCATCATTGAGTTGATATTATATTATTATAAATTAATATAAATTTATGATAATTTTTCAATGATATTTTAAAACTAACATATCTTAAATCAATTTATGTAAAATATTTTAAGAATAATATGTATTTTACATAGATTTATGTTAGATATATATGCTAATATATTAAACTTAATTAAATGTTAGCAAAATAGTCACTTATTTGATAGATGGATACATTATAAGGCGCTGAAGTTGGTATGCAATTATATGAAAATGGCTTAAATGGCCACCAAGATAAGCTTTGACTATGATAACTGAGAACAAGATCTTGGTAGTTTGCATAAAATTTTGAGAACAAAGATGTCAATGTTTTGAATTACAAAAGCAGCACTTTCTGTAATTGTATAATCTTGGTACCTATTAGGAAGTGAATGAGTATCAGATTTCATGATTTCACGAAGTCTGATTGCATATGTGATTTCATCATGATGAGAGGTTCAATTCTATCCAAGGAAAAGGATTTCAGGATGTGCTTGGCCACGGGATTTGAGCAGAAGAGATACATAGTTCTGCTTATGTCACATTTATAGGCAATGCATTAAAGGATCAGTCACGTCTGAAGATTTGACGTGAATTCATTTATTTGAACTCTGGTTTATGGTAAATGTGGTGCATAAGATAAGCTACCCCGATGCGTAAATTACACCGGAGGCTTTTCATTGGGAGGTGAAATGAAGGGATTGTGTGTGCACCGCCAACGAGAAGCGTTCGATTTTGCTTGTAGTTAACGAAGGGAAAGACAGTTTTGTGAGCACAAGGAGCGTTTGATTTGGCTTTCAAAGGATCCACGGCTGTGCATTTTCCCAGTTTTTATGTATTTTTTGGTCCGTTACTATGTTCCACCTTTTTTTAAAAATATTAGTAATCGGTTTTTTGACATGCAAAATCTTTTAGATCTGTGAAAAGTAAATATTTCACTTGAAAAATCAATTACTAATGATATGAATGATCAGGGAATCTATTACATAAAACCCACCAATTTTATTGTTCCGCCACCCTCACATGGGCATCATTTCTCCACATATTTCACTTAGATCTGTGTTGCAGGAATCGCCCCCCCTCTTCCACGTTTCACGTTTCGGTACGCCTCGGGTACTGGTATGTCCCGGGTACGTCTGGAAAGGTACCGATAGGGAGAAACAATGGAAGTCAACAAAAAATTTTAGAAATGTAAATCTAGTCCGAACCCAACAGTATATAAATAAAATAAACATTTAAGTGGACATCTAGTTTCTTATGCTTTAAGTTATATTTTATTTATATACTTTCAGGATGTTTGAGAGGGGTTTCGGACCACTAGGAGCTATAATGCAAATTCTAGGTTTTGGAGGATCCTATCATATTTCAAAATTAGTCAAATTCCAGGGTTTCAGCGTTTCAAACTTAGCCATATTTCAGGGTTTCAAGATTTCAAGGAGACATCATAGGAGGTATGAAGGCTGCATGAAGGGATGTATGCGTGATAGAATAGTATGAGAATATCTCTTGCAAAGTGCCACAAGCCAATCCCACCCCATTCCCAATGTACCCCTTAAGGCATGCACTCAGTGAGATTCAATGCACCGATGAACCCTTGTGAGAGAAAGTGTCAGTAAATGATAAAGTTGAAAAATAATAGGAGTGGCATTCACGATTTTGTGGGCAATCGAGATGATTTATTCTAGATTTGAATGTACATTTTGTCTTTGAAGTAATGAATGAATGAATACTATATAATTTTAAGTGTTTTATCATTTAATAGACAAATATTTTCATATTATGTAGTTTCAAGTGTTTTACTAAAAAAAAAAGGGTAATATATATATATATATAGATGTATCCGCGACGTATCCAAATCAAGGTTTTTGAAAAATGGCGTACCGCGTACTGGAGACATCCCCGTATCCGTACCCGTACCCAAACAACATAGATTTAAATCTATGAAAAGTAAATATTTCACTTGAAAAATCAATTACCAATGATATGAATGATCACGAGATCTACTAGATAAAACCCACCAACTTTACTGTTCTGCCACCCTCATATGGGCATCATTTCTCCACATATTTCATTTTCCAAGTTCCTATGTATTTTTTGTATTTTTTTGATCCGTTACTTGTTCCACATGTTTCACATCTAATTAGATGCAATCTGTACTTTACAGCAAACCCTGTTAGGGTTTGCTGCTGCGCCCACAGCTGCCACACAGGCAGATGCCACATGAACAGCAAGAGCACACTTCGAAAGATGAAGTAGAATCCCTTACAGTATATTCCCTCTTTACAGTATGTGCCCGGAACCGTCCTCAGCTAAACAGACATAGCCCTGTATATATATTATCCCTGCCATAGGAGATTTGTAAAAAGCTGAAAGGAGTTGAATTTGTTTATTGTTATTTCGTAACACCGTTAAGTTCTTTTGCTTTCTTATGGAACAGGAAGCAGCGTTAAGTTCTTTTATTCATTGTTGCAAAGTTCATTTCCACTGAAAAAATGGGCAGCAGCGTTACCTGAAGGGATAAAATTGAACAGGAAGCTTACATCAAAAATGACCCATGCGACCTGCAATATCTGAGAGAAATAACATCCCCTTTAATCAATATAACAATTTTAAAGTGTTAAAGAATTCTGGAAAAAATCATATAAGATTTTTAGATCATCAGAATGAAAAAATAATAAAATGATGATGATTCATGATGAATTGAAAGATTTATTTCATAAACTGTGAAAATACTCTCTTTAATCTCATATTGTTTGCTTCTATTTTTTTTGGGCTAGCCTCGGAGAATCCATTACGCGCTTTTACAACTGGAACTACAACATACCTTGCTTGTAGGTAGGTTATTAGAGATTCTCATGGATCGGCATTGAATTGGCTCATTTATTTCAGTTGGCCTCCAGTTGTTGTTCTTGTCAACTGAATCATCTACCACCCTCGCTTTATCCTCAACGCTTGTAGAATCCAGTCCGTTCAAAAAAATTGGAAAATTCAGGCACTTTCAGGTTCTCAAATTTAGAAAATTGCAGGTCGAAAGTGAATGGAGAGCGATTTTATTCTCCCTCGATAAAATTCCCTAGGCTTCAGATACTCTCAATAGTTACAAAACCTTGATCATAACAAAGCCTTCCGTGGGCACCCACATCCTCAAGAACCGTAGATTCTAAAAACTTGATCATAATAAGAGATTTGTGTGGGTTAAATTGATGGACAAACCCCCGAGGGTTTACGATAGATTACGGGAGTTTAGAAAAATAACGGAATACTCTGCCTACGCGACGAAAACCGTGGAAGCTGTCCAGAAATGGTAATTATGTTTATAGAAAGCACCGTCTGAGGTAACAAATATCATATTCTGACATGCAATGCATTTTAACGTAGTAATTGTAAGGCTGGACTTTGCCACGTTTACCAAAATATAATGTTTATAACATTTTTTAGAGGTGACATTTGCCATCATAAACGTCTGTTTATGTGGTTTACAAATGGAAATCTCTCGAACTTGTTTATAATAAAAAATTAATGATATTTTCATTTAATAAGGTTGATGACTTAATAATTGAGGGGTTTAATTACGAGGGTATTTCGGGATGTGGGATTTAAATTTTAAATATATTTTTTATTAAAAATAGATTAAATATATATATTATTTCTGTATAATTCAAACAACATTTCTATACATATTATTTGGTAAAAGACTAACATTTTTTATTAAGAAGTGAATATATATATATATATATATATATATATATATATATATATATAAAAAGAGAGAGAGAGAGAGAGATGTTCGAGTTACTCTCCTTTTTCATTGTTGTCATAATGTAAGATCTCAATTTTAGTTCTTTGAACCACCCCATGTTCATTGTATATAACTCTCCATTATATATATCCAGATCTTGAAAAACACATCCATATCTTAAAAAACACACCCAAATCTTGAAAAACGCACGTGTCACAAATATCTCAATTTAAAATTTATAGCTCGATTTGCATTGGTGTTTTTCAACATGATTACTTTTTGGATTTTATTTAACTTTCACATAATTTTGTGAATATGAATATGAAAATGTAAATATGATTTGAAGTGTTTGTTAAAAAATAAATAATTCTATCAATCTATGAATCATTGTGTGAATTTTTAAAGTGTAGTTTAATTTAGTTTAAGGTGTAGTGTTAATCCCTGGGATTATATCTACCTCACACGCACTAAAAGGAATGGTTTTTTTTAGTATTCTAGGTTTATTTCTTTTGATTTATGTAAAAATGACAAATTGGGTGCAGGTTTCAGGTTTCAGGTTTTGCAAACGCAGGGATGCTATAGCCTAAATCAATAAAAGCTTTCAGGAGAGTTATTTCGATTTGCACTAGTGTTTTTCAACACGATTAATTAATGGATTTTGTTTAGCCTTCACATAATTTTGTGAATATGAATATGAAGATGTGAATATGGATTGCAATATTTGTTAAAAATAAATAATTTTGTTGATCTGTGAATCATTTTGTGAATTTTTAAATTGTAGTAATTGTAGTTTAATTCAGTTTAGGGTTTAGGTTTAATATTTGGGATTATATCTACCCTTTATGGATTGAAAGGAATGGGATTTTTTAGTAATCTAGGTTTATTTGTTGACTTTTGCAAAAATGACGAACTGGGTGCAAGTCTTAGGTTTCACAAACACAGAAATTTTGTAGCCTAAATGAATGAGAGCTTTCAAAAGAGCCATCTCAATTTGCACTAGTGTTTTTCAACACGATGAATCCTTGAATTTTGTTTAACCATCATTGTTTACATGTAAGGTCTTTTATACCTCACTAAGGCTATAAATATATAGCAATTGCAGTTTAATCCAATGTAGTTGATATGTGAATCATTTCGAACGAGTAATCGTGGTTTAGAGAAATTACTGACCATTAGAGGTTAATTTGTGTAAGATGACATGAATAATATTGTAATAACAATCACTTGCATGAATGCAATTCATACAAATAAACATTTGATTTATATATATCAATTATATCCGTACAAATATCATGTTGTCATTGAGAATAACATTTTGGGTAGGAGTGAACCCATACATGGACTCCATCATTTGAAGCTCTGGTGAGGGTAAAGAATATATGCTTTAATTCACTACAAGCAAGGTTATGCCAATGTGAATCATACAAACATGTTTAATCCAATTGTATAACAATACCCAATAATTTAATTGGAAAAAACATAGGATAATATCATTTTCATAATAAACAATTTACGTAATGTATTAACATTACTGACTAGGCAAACTTAAGGTGAAGACAAATTAAAAAGCCTCCTCTGTAAATTCATTGTTAGTAGCGATGACAAAATGAGCAATGAAGAGCCCATACGAATGTGAAGGCTTAACAAATACCATAAGGATTAATTGTGTTTAGAAACATCAAGATATTAAGGCCATGCTCAAGATTTTATGGCTTATCCCACTTCAAGAATGATGCAAATGCACTCTATTTGCTCTTCCTTTCAACAACGCACATGTAAAGTGACGGACAAAGTGCGAAGTGGTAGGTGTGAATCAACATGGAGATGGGCTCTTTCAATGCTAGCTATTGGGTATTAAATTCAAGGTGGTGAGGTGTTAATGCTTGGTAGCTTCGATCCAACTTTATGCATAGCATGCGTTAAGCACTATTAATTGATGTTTTAATGTCCCACTTTGGCTTCGAATAATATTTTTATGATTCATGTTAGCATAACTTTGTTTATATTGAATTGAAGCACAATTAATGACATAAAATAATCTATATAAATAAATGGAAAAATGTAATTTTATGAATTTTATTTATGCAAATGATGATTCTTACAATTTTATTCATGTTTAATCAAATAAAAGAATTAACTATAAAATTAAAATAATTAACTCCAAACCACGACCGAAGATTTGTGAAAAGTGAGAAATGAAACAAAATCACAAGACACTTGGCGAAGTTAAAAAACCTCACCTGTAAATCCATTGTTAATCGCAGTGGCAAAATGAACAATGAAGAACCGTATATATGTTAAATCACATATAATTATAATATGCAAACTCATAGTAATGAAAACTTTATTGAAAGATGTAATTCATAGTAATTTTCACTTGAAAGTGCATTGCATTGAAGGGAAGAGCAGACGTGGTATGTTGATGGAAGCTCTGAAGTTTTTCATTCACTACCAGGAGCATTCAAAGTCACCCTATAATTGAAGATATTCTTTAAAAACTCCTTTATTATAGGGTGATCTTGATTGCTCCTTCTAGTCAACAAGAAAATTTATCACCAGTGCATTCAACAAGCCCATAAAATAATTGTATACCTGTAGTTATGCACCCTAAATTGTGTCTACTTTTTAATTCTCTATTTTCATGGTGTGACATGTCAATACAGTGCCAGGATTGCAATTCTCGTGAAAAGGGTCACTATAGAGTCATTTTGAAGGTCAAAATGATTGGTGATAATGGAATTCATTAAAAATAAACAAGCCAAAAGTGGGATATTAAAATTTCAGTTAATAACACATCCCACGCTATGCATGCATTCCCAACATAGAGGTTTGTGTAGAAATCCCCTTGATTATCAAATTTTGCAGTGAGATTGATAAACATTCCTTGACAACATGATATTCGTATGACTTTGACACATTGACATAACCTTGCTTGCAGTGAATAAATCAATTACGATAGGGTATTTGTATGATTGCAATTCTATAAATAAATTAAATGCTTATTTGTATGAAATGCATTCATGTAATTGATTGTCATATTATTCATTGGTAAGGGAGAGTTAGATTGTGTTGCATTGTTCCATGGGTTTACCAAATGTGGTATGGAGTACATATGCCATTAGCTTTGCCCTGGTCTAAACAACTTAGGTTTGAAATCAAGGAGCCTTATTCTCATTAAAGTATCATCGAGCGCTGACAATCACATCACAATCTTTGACTTCATATCAGGTTACTACTAGAAAATGACTAACCTTAAGGGATAAATTAACAGAAGACAACTAGATACGCGATTTGGAAAAGTAGAAAACCTTTTTTTTCATCTTCACACATACAAATATGTAACATAATTATGTATTGAGGGTCTTTGAGATAAATCTTAGCCTAAACTTAAAAATTTAGAAAGTTAATTTTTAATTTTAATTGAGACATACAATTATTTATTTTTTAAAAAACATTCCAAGTTATATTCACATTTTTTTAACCATTTGGCTCATAGCCTTAGTGAGGTATACAAAACTTCCCCTATAAGCAATGATGGCAAACAAACAATAGTGCAAATTGAGATGGCTCTACTGAAAGCTCTGCTTCATATGGGCTATGAAGTGTCTGCATGTGTGAAGTCTAAGCCCTGTCAAAGGCAAATCTCCAGTGCCATTACTCAATAAATTAATGGCAGAAGCAAATAGCACATGAAAAAATGAACCCTTTCAGAATGTTGATTTTTCATAAATAGCAAAAACAAATAACACTTACCAAGCAAGTGGGGGTTTGATGTCACAAAGAGAGAAGGCAAAAGCAAAGAGAGGATGCATAAGTAAAGAGGGGAGGCAGGGCTCTATTACACAAGTTAACCTTAGATGGTCATTAATTTTTCTAAGCCAACATTACTCATTCTGAATGATTCACATATCAATTACATTGTCTTAAACTATTGTTTAAGAATTCACATAATGATTCACATACATCGACAAAATTATTTATTTTTTAACAAATATTTCAAGCCATATTCACCTTTTAAACCATTTGGCTTGTAGCTTTAGTGAGGTATAAAAAACCTCACTTGTAAGCAACAATGACAAGTGAATAACAGTGCAAATCGAGATGGCTCTGCTTCATCTATCTATGAAATATCTACGTGTGTAAAGCCCGAGACCTCCCAGTGGTGAAACCCCAGTGCCATCACCCGACGGATTAATGGTTGAAGTAAATAACACATGAAAAAACAAGCCCTCTTAGAACATTGATTTTTCATAAATGGTAGAAACAAATAACACTTACTAGGCAGGCGGGGGTTTGGCATCACAAAGAGGAGGTAGAAGCAAAGAGATGACGCAGGGGTTTGGCATCATCATAGAGTTGGCTTCTGCTCTTCCTAGCATCGCAACATCCTCTCTTCTCTTCAATTGGTTATACCTACATTTGATCTTCCCTTCAACAAAAATATGCATGTAAAGTGACAGATGAAGATGCAAAGTAGTAGGTGTGAATTAGCGCAGGGACAAGCTCCTCCAATCCAAGTCATTGGGTATTAAATGTAGGGTGGTGAGGTGTTAATGCTCGATCACTTCATCTGACTACATGCATAGCGTGGGTTGAGCATTATTAATTGAATTTTAATGTTCCATTTTTTTTTTGGATATGTCATTATCACTTACCGGTTTGACCTTCAAAATGACTCTATAATGATCCCTTGCATGGTAATTGAAACCTTGGCATCGTACAAAGACATCACACATTGAAAATATAAAATTAAGAACTAGACATGCTAAGCTATCTATTTATGTCAATTTTAAGTGTTGATGTCTCAAAATTTAGATGCCACATAGGTGTGAAGTTAGGGTGCACAAATAGTGGGTCCTCCCCCTTACTAACACCTTTTCTTCACTTTGAGGAACCAATACCAAGTATTTTAACTTGGTCACTTAATAATTACATCGTTCAAAGATTAATTTATTATGGATAATATTCATTTGATATTTTAACTAGAGGAAAGTCACATTTTTTGCTCGAGACGTGTTTTAAGTGGAGGGAAAGTCATATTGTTTTGATTTAAAATACACTAGAAAATAAGTTTGATCAAAATTTGTGTATTATCTTATACTTATGAGGATCATGTGTCATCATATAACTAGTTTCTCTGCAATACCATTTGGTCAAAGTTGTACGATCACATGCAAATTGTACACCTATTTTCAATTAAATGTAAACAACTATTGGCTCTTTTTCTTCCATGTACTATCCCAAGAATTAGTCCCTGTTTAATTACTAATTCCTCTCTTATATATTCTCTGTGATGGATCCCTCATAATATAATACAATCGTCGTTTTTTGGCACCTTAAATGTTGGTGATAAGAATATATTCATATCTTCTTTAGGCCCTCATGTGTGTCATCAAAATTTTGTCATTTGTATTTTTCTTTGTTTTATTGATTCATTCAATGAGCATCAATACATTTGAGAAAATGAATTTCCTTTGCATTTGAGAGGGGAAACACCCTCATAGGATATGGGTTTTTTAGACTTTTTTTGGTATATTTTTAATTGGTAAGCACAAAAAAGAAACAAGATTGGAAAATAGAGAAAGCTGAAAATAAAAGAAAAATGGGGGATGGAGGTGAAGGTAAAAAATCCACTGTAGAATAAACATAAAGGACCTGTGTTAATTTAGATTCAAATGAAATGGATGGAAATTCTTATTCTCACACAAAAATGAAAATAAGAGCAGTAGATGTAATGGAAACAAAAGATACAAAGCCCATTCACGACGTTTTCAACACAGTTTGGAAACATCGTGAGTTGCACATAACCATGAAAAATGCATAACTTTAATGTCTATATGAACAACAATACAAATTTCATAAACAAAGAGTAATAAAAACCAACAAAGACAAAGTATGATTTCACCAATTTGGTTATACTCTATTAACAAATCCAAAAAAATACTGTAATCACCTAAAAGTGGTAGTTGGATGCTAAGAGTGTCTCTTGAGTTACCCTATCCCTAGGCTTGCCATAGACCTATTCTAGAGCCTTAGACCTGTATTTCTAGCCATTTAACAGAACTTATTCACTTATTTCTAGTCAAGACATAGTCCCTGAATTGTCACCTTTGACCCTGATCTAACTTTCCTATAATTATGTCAAAAGAACATTAACACCACATTTGGGACACTAAAGCCACATGGCACTAATGTCCCCACGTTAGTAGAGATTCATAGGTTCACCAGAGCATGCTAATTACATGGATAACTCCTGTGATTTGAGGATTGTAGGGGTTTTCACAATCTTGAGTAATCCTATGACTATCTACTTAGACACATATTTAATGGTAAAACTCAGGTATGATGACATAGTTTTCAAACTTGCAAAGAAAAGACCCTTTTGTTATTCATTAATATAATAATATTTCTAACAATGGAAAGTAATTTGCAGATGTCTACAGAGAAAGATTATCAATTCATAGAGTTATTATGCAATATCATCCAACTTCACAATGAGCAAATAATATCAAATAGAATACAAAACCATTATCATAAGAGATAGTCTTGTAATACATATCAGTACCCAAAAGATATATATCACATAGGAAGCATAGAGCTATTATATTAACCATCAAATACTAAATCTGCTTACAGTCTTCATATTATAAAGCACTTATTACACTTTCATTCTAGATATCTCAGGCTTTACTCAAAAGGCACGTATACAATATTACCTAACACTATCCAACACTATCTAACCCATTTTACTACAATCCCTAGGAATATATAATCCTGAAAACTATATTATTATACCCACGATGTCTATACTTGGCATCTAGGTATTTCAACCTATATTCTGTTGCTAAATATTCCATGTACATGATCCCAGCTGAAAATAGAATATCTTCATAACAATCTTGTAAAATAATAGCTAACCAAAAAGAAACCATGATCCCTATCCATGTGGCATGTTCATAGACATGAGTGATTAGTGTACACATTCCTTGGCTAACACTTTCCCAAACTTAAACCTTTGTCTCGTCTTGAGACAAGACCATAAAGAACTAGGAGTCCGTAGGATAAAAATCAGGTAGAACACATAGAAACCACATATCGCTCAAGGCATTGATTATCGGGTTTCACCCATTGCACACTACTTAGCTGCCCTCATGGGTTTTAAACTAAATAGCAAGCTAGTCTATTGCCTTTTTGGGTTTTCAATAGACTAGCAAAATTAGAGGGTTGCCTTTACGAGTTTTCAACCTACTTAGCCTTGTGGGTTCCTGCGGTCCTACCAAATAAAAGTTTGACAAGCAAAATTTCAAAATTCCCCACTACAAAAAGAACTTAGTTGGATGGAGGAGGCATCAATAAAGAAATAAATGCAATCGATAGTTGCGAAGTGGATGGAGCACTCTGCAAAGAACTCAAAGTAACAGTCTTCATTTGGCACAACTGTTGCTGGGGTTGACTAGGATAAATAATGGCAGGGACATGAATGAGTGGAGTGATGGTACTATAAAATTCATTCACATTCGTCTTATAATTCTGCCAATCAATCAAATGCCCCTGAACGTTACACATAAGTGCCCATAAAGGATTCTGAGTGTACAAAAATTATGAAATATCACTATCTGTAGTAGAAAAGAGAGCGACTTTAGTAGTAGTCATTTTGCTAGATATGTCTGCATGAAAATGAGTGAGCTTATCAACATGGCACTGTGCTTAGATCCCAAAAAAGTTATTGCACAACATTTGAGCCTGCCAAGTCTGCAACTAGTACATAAAGGAGTCTCTAGGTTGCATGAATGCTTAAAATGCAGATGTAAACCCAATAAAAGTGACAGAGGGAACACACATTGTGTCTTTAGAAGAACTCATAGTGGTGAATTTAGGGAACGCACCATTCCATATCGCATCCACTTGCAATTTCCAATTGATCAACCCATGGGCCATAGCTATGACTTGGCCGATCACAGTAGTGAGGTCAGATTGATAAAGCTCCAAGAGCTATCATAACTCACTTGACTCCTTTTTGATAGCTTGATCTTATAATTTTAGATGGTTGACCTGTTGGATGCTCACCTAATCCTACGTAAGCTAGGCCACTAGCTTTGGAAGTTTCATGTGATCCAACATAAAACCAGGGCCCATAACTTGGGATTAAAGGGTGGCGCAGGAGTCTTCAATCAAAGTAATAGTGTTGTTGAGCATGCTCTATAGGTCAGAGTTATCTTGCTGCAATTGAGCCACCTTATTTTTTAAAGAAATAATAGTTTGCACGACAGACTCCTGAAAAGCAGAAGCACCCTCCAATTGCTTAGCCAAGGAAAGCTTAGAAACTTTAAGAGATGCTTTGGTGTTGGGTGGGGGCATAACGGAGATAATAGTGGAGGTTGTGATGGGAAGGATTTATCATGGAGCGAAAAGGAATGAAAATATTGTGCGATGGGATGTTGCAGAAAGAACATCCATAAGGGCTAAGTGCTGGAACTTGGATGTCACAATAGGATTAGGTTTTGGCGAAGCTTGACTTGGGGTGGGAAGGGATTGAGAAGCGGAAGAGGGAAAAAGTGGAGTCATAATTGGTGATTGTGGAGGAGCGATCTATGTGGCCTCAACCTACTTTGGAAGAGTGGGGGGATTCGTAGGCAATATGGGCACAATGGTGGTCTCTGCAATTGTCAGTGGCAGCTAAGGATTGAGAGGTGTAGATTGTATGGTTGTTGCATCCTCATATTTTATGGCCTCCTGAGGGTGTGTAATTGGAGCATCTGGTTATGTCGGTGCCACCTCTATGACAAGCTTACACTTGACCTCATCAACAACCTGCTTCTTTGCCAACACAACATCAACATCAATGTCTTGCTTGTGCATGTCCTTGGCCTCAATGAGCTTTAGTTACTGTGCCTCCATGTCTACAATCTACGTGGACTAGATGGAGATATCTATCAGCACATGAACTATTTGTGTAATTGGTTAGGGAATTTACTTCACAGTCACTAGTTTATACAACCCAACAATAGGTTGTGGCTCCACTAATTATATGGTCACCTTAGTTTGTTGTGCCTCCAAATTCTTTTATTTTGCCACTTCCTTCTACTGTTTCTTCACTTCTTTTCTTCTTATGCGCTCAATAGTTCATTGTGCTTCTTCTCAGGCAGCCTATTTTTCCTCTAGCATTTATGCATCCAACACCACCTCTTTAGTATTAGTGAGGGGTTCATCAAACCATGACAAAGAATAAATTCCAATGGATATGTGCACCATTTCTATCGACACATGTCTCTTTCGGTGCCTAAAGCTAAGTGAGTCCTCAGGAAATGACAATGTAATTCCTCTTAAAGATATATGAGTTGCTATAGGTGGTTGGGTTATGGTTACAAATTCTTACTTATCCTCCTCTATAGTATGTTTATATCTGTGTAGCGTGCAACCCCTGCACTACAGCGATTGGGGTGGACTCTTATCAAGATGGTCGATTTATAGGGTCTGAGAGGACTCGTCGAAGCCACCTTTTACCATAATTTTTACTTGGAGTCATTGCAGTTTGGCTTCCTTGCCCACAATATGCACAATAATGGATTGTGGACAAGCTGAAAATTCTACCCACAAATGTTGGGGCACCTACTTGTGGACTTGCATTATATGCACCGCTTTCCAAAATAAAAACTCTTTTTCTTCTTCCCTCTCATATAAATCACCATCCATGTCTGCAAGCATAATCTGGTAGACCTCTTGTTTATCGATTTGAATGTTCTACCATTCACATTTTGCAGTAATCTGAGGCACATGTGGGTCATCCAACCATGTCTTCTAGCTGAAATTATTCATTTGTGGAGGAGAAGGTGATCAATGAATCATAGGATCTTTACATTTTACACAATTTGATGGAGCAGACGTTGTCGGAGAAGTTTGTGTGGTGTCCACCAGAATGGGAACATCAGGTGGAATTATCTACAAAGGGGTTGCTCTATGTGCAACCAGAGTTTTTTGTTGAGTGACTTCCTTCTGGGCCATATGCGTATCAATAAAAAAGGGGAAATGGACAAATTAAGCCTTTGAAAGCTCATAAATGTGGACAAAAATTCCCTTTGGAAGCTTCACAACCATCACATATTAGCCTAGAAATTGCATCACAAGTAGTGGGATTCTTAGGTTACTGAGCACCAATTTATTGAGTTCATCTCACCATGCATTGAATAGCTGTTGATGTGCAAGATAGCCGCTTTCACTGTGTCTCCACATGAGGTTCTGGAATGTAATGTCTGGCCAGTAATCTACATCTAGATTGACAATGCCTTCGATAGACCACCACTGTGTAAATACAAGCAATATCACCATAAACTGATATTAAAAATTTGGTTTCATGAATGTGATGGATTTTACAATATTTATTGTAATCTTGGCTACTAGAAATTCTGACCAATTGAATTGTTCCCCCTGTAGGATCATGCAATGCACAATATTAATGATCCCTTTGGTGGCCTTCTTCATGGCTTTGGTGGTTTTCCATAAACATGTAGTAATACACTCTACTAAGATGTAGAAAACTTCATCTGGGATGTCATCTAAAGGAATTCTTTGATTGTTGTGGGTATAGGCCTCCTTAATCTTAGACAGAATCATAGGAGCTTTTGATTTGTAAGGCACCAGAGAGCATCCACGAGATACCATGCATGTGGCCATTGCCATTGCAACCTCATTCACATATATAGTGATGTCCACAGATAAATAATTTTTCCCATCGTTATACTTTCCCAACATAAGTTCCATGATTTCACTTAGTTGGCCAATGTAGGTAGCTGAACACATTGATGTTGTGGAACCTATGTGGTGGTGCAATTTTGAAAGGTTGTGCATCTAGGGTTACTTCAGGAACAAATAGTCTTTCTTTGATGCGTTTGAGAGAATAAAACCCCTCAGGATCTAAAAATTTCACTTAGCGTATGTTTGAACCAACCCTGATGTCTTCTAATTGTGAAATGTAGAGCATTTTGATGAATTGTAGTTGTGCAACAGTGGCCACTTTGAATATATCTATGTTGTGGTTGATCTAGTTGGAATATAAGAGTACAAAGTGGTGTGAGAGACTTGGAGGGATGCTTACCAAATTACTTGAGAATAACTATGTATGAAACGATGACTCAACTGACAACAATGGCTATATTTAGATCTTCGTGTGGCTAGTTCTATCCTTGAGATTTAAATGCACCAAATTGCCTCAGGATATTTTTTTGAAAAATAATAGTAACTAAATCTTTGAAGTGATTAGCTATCACATTTTTTTTTGATGTGCCATCTTTTTGTGGTGGTTAGGTGGAGTGATGTGAGCCACTAAATATGTGAATTGATTATTCCATTTCCTAATGTGGATTGTGATGATGATTTGGAATATATGCTATCTATCTCACATGCATGGTTATTAACACCCATCCCTTAGCGATTAGCCGTCATCAAGATTTCTACCGTACATAGCTTTCCTAGACTTAATTGTCTTTTCTTGTCGCCTGTTTTACCCATGGTATAGATGCTTTCCTACCAATTATGCATAATGCCTCCTGCTTGAGGGTTACTAGAGCCAATTTATTTACATAGACTTCTGAACTACACACATAATATAATAAAAATCAAACCCAATGACACATCATAGATAAAAATGAATCCTATGCTAAACTGGTGTGAATGAGCACCTGTTCTTTCTTGGGTATACAACTTATTGGTGGTAGGGTTTGAGTCTACTACCATTCACCTTTCCAGGCAAAATGGTGCCTTGTAAATCCTGCAGGACCACCATTTCTGGCTGCAGTAATGTATGAAAAATATATGGTCCCTTCCAATAGATGTTCAATTTTCCTAAAAAATCTCAAAATTGGATATCATACAATACGATGGGCTAATCTTTTTGAAATTATTTAGTGCATAGATTCTTATCGTGCCAAGCTTTCTATCTGCCCTTATTTACCTTTTGTGTCCAAGTTGCTTTGTGGCGGTCTTTATCCATTATGTTTAGGTCTAATAGCCTACTTACTAAAGATTCTTGATCTCCCAGATGCATAATTATTGCGATCTCTAGGCTAGGTACAACATACTCTAAGGGCATTGCTACTTCTAAACCATAGACCAGTTGAAAGGGGGTAAACCCTGAGGCATGTTTTTACTACATGCGATATGCCCTAAGACTGCATGAAGTCTATCCTCTTAGTCATCTCATTGAACATCACAGACTTTTATAAGCATCTTACCTAAGACTTTGAGTGTAGCCTTTGCTTGACCATTCATCTAAGGGTGGTAGGCTGTACTTTTATTATGCAATATGAGGAATTCATCAGTATGTGTTTCTATGGCTTTATTCAAAAAGTGTGTACCTCTATCATTTACCAGCTTGATTGGACATCCAAATCTGGGGATTATGTTCTCATACAAGAACTTCACTGTATCCTTTGCATCACAACTAGTTGTCATAGAAGCTTCGACCCACTTGGTAAAATAGTTAGTCATAGTGATTATATAGTGTGCATGACTGCGTTTTCTAGACAAATTGATAGGTCCAACAAAATCAATCCCCTATTATTCAAAGGGTTGTTGTGCAAGCATTAGTTGGAGCAACATTTCATCCCGATGGTTTGGCTTTCCCATCCTTTGACAAACATCACCCTAATGTGCGATTCGATGTGCATCCCAAAATAAATAAGGCCACTCTAAGCCATTTTGCAAAAAAGTTCTTGCTTTAGCATCTCCAGTGAAGTGACCTCTAGCAATGCCTTGATGTGCTTCTTCAAGTACTTGAGGTCATTCATGCTCGAGTGCTACTTTGTGTAGTACTTCGTTCTTATCTAGATAGTACATGAAAATCGATTGCTTCTTTTCTCACTCTATGTAGTGTTCTAAAAATGTCCCCTATTCCAAAAATTATGCGATATCTTCCAATTATTCAGGAATCATAGACACCCAAAATAAGTGTGTATTTGGTGATTCATCAAGAATTTCCTCTAGCTCTTTTCCATTTTGGATCCGACTCAAATGGTTTGGTCCCACATTCTCTCGACCAGGTTTGACATTAATGCAAAAATGAAACTCCTAAAAAATCATTAACCATCGAGATATATGACCTCCTAACAAAGGTTTATTTACCAGGTAATGCATGGCTTGATGATTGGTGAACAACTCAAATGGTGTAGCTAATAAGTAATGGCAAAATTTTTATAGTGCGAATACTATTCAAGGGCTTTGTGTTCAGTGGTAGTGTAATTATTTTCAGCCACATACAACTTTTGACTAGTAAAATCAATGGGGTGATCTAAACCACTTTCTCCTAGCTGTGCCAACACAACGCCAACTATGATCCTTGATGCATCCATATGTACATGGAAGGGCTTACTCTAATATGAAAAAATTAATATTGGTACAGTTACCAATCTCTAATTTAAATTGATGAATACTTCTTGACATTCATCTATCCAGATGAACCGTGTATCCTTAATAACTTCTCTAAAGGGGCATATATTACATCATACCTATTAATAAAATTTCTATAGTAGCTCGTATGTCCAAGGAAGGATCGCACCTCTGTCACACTTGTGGATGGTGGTATTCCCATAATTACTGTGATCTTGGCTGGATCTACCAAGATACCTTTACTGCAGACTACATGACCTAACAAAACCCCAAAAAGTGTAAAAAAGAAGCATTTTTTAAGTTGAGCGCTATCTGAAACACTTTGCATCTTTATAAAATCAATCTTAGTTTGGAAAAATGATTTAGAAATAATGAAAAGACTAGCCAATCATCCAAATAGACTTTTAAGAAATAATGGATGAAATCCTTAAACATGGCTACAACAACCCTTGAGAAAACTACATGTGCATTTTTCAATCTAAATGACATTACCTTATATGCAAAAGAACCCCATTCTGTTGCAAAGGTCATATTGGCTCTCTATCTTATTATGTAATTGGAATCTGATGGTACCTACTGAAACCATCAATAAAGGAATACACCTCGTGGTCTGTGACTTCTTCTAGAACTTCATCCATAAATGGGATAGGGAAAGGGTCATTAACACAAGCCTCATTTAAAAGATGACAGTCACCACAAACTCTTATCTCACCGATCTTATTTGGTTGAACCACCGTAGGACTCACCTAGCTGGATTTATCCATAGGAAAAATAATTCTGGTTCCCTACATCTGGTCCAATTCAGCGTTGACCTTTAGCTTCATGTTTGGGTTCAAACGGTATGGTCTTTTCTCAATCAATTGTGCACACTCCTTCAGTTTAATGTGCATCTCCGTCAGAGATGGGTCCACACCCTTGACTTCAGTGAACTTGGTTGGGAAGATATCCTGATAGTCCTACAAAAGTTGTAGTACTTCAAAAATGTCTTCTTGTGACCAATAATCACCACCAATATGTGTCAATTCTGGAACGTCCTTGATTTCAATGTTCTCAATGTGCTCCTTAAAGGGTTCATGGTAAATATTGCATTCTTCCTTAGGAATGGAATCACGCAGTAGTCATTCAGCTTCCCATTCTAGAATGTTAAGATATGACAACCTTTCTTCTTTAGGTGATTATATGATTGTACCTAGAAGTGTCTCAACTTCCCATTCTAGTTTGAATAATTCTGCGAGAGCCATATCATCTTCCTCGACTGAATCTATTGTCCACTCATCTTCATCTTGTATTTTATGACATGGTTGAATAGAGATCTTTGCCTTGTCCTTCTCTGATGTAGGACAAGTGTCCTTGATCATTCTAGACAAGTCTATGTTAGACATACAAGAGTCCACTGCACTCTTATACACTTAGGTTGGTCACGAATGACTAGTTTCCAAAATCTAAATCTTATTTTTGGGTCTTCCTGCACATTTCACATGGTTGGATAAAATAAATTGTCAAAATGTTCACCTATAAATACATGTCAAGACTCAATTATTAAACTCATTTGTTATTCACTTTGTTCAAAGTTCTACACATTAAGTAAATCATCCATATTCTCTCGAGATTCAAGATCACTCAAAAGGAGCAACCATAAGCGAAATCAAAATCCTTCTAAGGAAGTCAAGATCTCTCATTGTAAAGTATCAAATCCATATTCTAGATACATAAATATAGTCAAAGGAGCACATTTGCACATTCAATCTAGGTGGGATAACTACATGAGCTTTATTTTCCTCTTTAGAGTATTGGATACATAGGCAATGGTCAATCATCAAGAGAGTGATTGAGGTTAGGTCAACCTATTATGCTCCTCTATTTTTTTAGCTTTTAAAGGTATCAAATTTATCTTAGGGTTTCAAAGATAAGAGAATAAACACAATGATTTTTGTGTATTACTATTTAGAGTGCGATATCTCAAATTTCTCAGTAGATTAAGGCATGACAAGCATAGTGATCTATTTTTATGTACAGTCAACCAGGATAAGTCCACATTCAACATACTCAAATACATTGCATTGTTGTCCATTTATAGTGGTTGTGTCCAAAAATATATTATACTTTTGCCTCTTATATGTCATTTTTATAATTCTACTTTCTCTACCTTTTTCTGTCAACCATGTGTCACAGTGAGCAAGGACAAGTCTATAGTCAACAAAATAAAAAACACTACAAAATAGTCCACTTATAGTGGACATGTCCAAATTCTATTTCTATTCTTAATTCTAATCTTGAGGCTGTATAGTAACCTCTTCTAATTATCACTATTAGATAGTCATAACAATAAATATCCATGTGAAAGTTAAGTATATCTCTTCTTAGTGTTTTTAAAAAATAACAACTTTCCATATTTAACACCTTGTCAAAATTATAATTATTGATTATTATACATCTTTAAAATTATGATATTATCTACTTTTATACCTATTAAACATTAAATTTTACTTTTATTTTATCAAAAATAGGATAAAACATATTGTTGAACCCTAACTTTGCTTTCAAGCCCTTTCTTTTTTGATTTGGTTTTCATTTTCAAATTTCATTTTTTCTTGTTTTCCTAGAAACTATGTTCTAACAGTTTTAAAACTCATATGAATTATCATTCTAAGAAAATTGATTTTAAATTTTACTTGAGTTGTGGTGTAAGGGGTACTACCCCAATACTCAAGCCATTATAAATCACTATTCATGGATTTTTGTTTCCACATACCTCATAGTGTATAGAAAATGCCCAGGGTTTTGTTTTCACCCATAGGAAACATTTGGTCATTTGTTTTTGTAATGCTTTGGTAATCAGTTAGCCCTAGGAAGTTACTCTAAACATACCCTTGAGATGACATAGTGCAGTTATGAGAATGGTGGAATCATTTGTAATTAGTGCCTTTGTGATTATGTTTACTAATTATGACTGAGATCAATATATCTAAGAGCCTACAAAGTAAACACACCCTTGACTAGTTGCACCCTAAATCCTTGTTGTATGATTTCAAACTTCAAATCCAAAGACAATAATAATGAATGCATTTTAGTAAGATTTCTTAAAGTTCAAAATTATATATTTTCATACTTTTCAAGTTGTTATTCATTATGTATATGCATTAATAAAATACAAAAATCATAACAAAACTAAAATCAATATTGTACAATCTCAAGCATTCCTCAATTCATATTGTTGAAATATATAATTTGAGTTAATACTGGTCACTACCAACTATCAAAGGGCATGCATGACTCAATTTATGCCTCTTGCTCTAATTTTTCATTCTCAACTCATATTAGATTCTACTATTTATATAGTCAATACAAGATGAAGATGGATCTTTCATCCACCACAGTAAAAATAAGGTGGTAAACATGTTCCTCCTCAACCCCCACCACCTCCCACAAGGCATGCCTATTAATCAAAAGAATATTGTATCATGGATCAACTACAAAATACTCATGTTGATATTTCAATGTTAGAATTAATCTAAACAATGCCAATATATAAGGATGTTCTTTATAAAGCATTACATAATACTTTTTTTACTTAGTAATGTCAAACCACCTTACATTGCTTCTATTATAAATAATTTATAATGGATGAACGAAAGTATATCTTTTGAAAAGGAAGACTTATCTCCAAAACATATCTTAGATTAACATCTACCATTATATATATAGATCTTTGTGCACAATAAAGTTGTCAAAAGGGTTCTTGTTGACAATGGATCAGGGCTAAACATTTGTATTATCTCTTTATTAAACCTATATATAGGCACAAGATATTATTTACTTAGACTTGAACATTAGCGTATTTGATAATATTTTACAGAAATACTCGACCAAACTATATCAACATAACCATGTGCCCTTGTAGGATTGCCATTATTTTTAAATTCATTCCTAATGAGCTTAATTATAATATTATTTTAGGAAGACTGGTGATACATGAGATGAAAACAATTACTTCTATTCTACATGCATTTTTAAAGTTTGGTCACCAAGGATACATATATACATACCCTTTAGATAAAGAACCATTTAAATACTATGCATTAAATCAACTTCAGGATCATTACATTCCTCATAATCAACTACATGAGCAACAATTAAAATCAATAACACCATCAAGATCCTCTTCTACTTCAATGGAATCAACAAAAAGCTATAGTAAATATGGATTTAGGGTTAAATATTTAGAAAAAAGGGATATAAGGGACAAGGATTGGGAACACATCCAAGAGGCATTGTTAATTGCAATCAAGAAGTTTGGTTGAAAGGATGACAAGGACTTGGATAATTCAAGGAATATGGCAAATCAAAGAAAGAAACATCTATATCAACCACTATTTATACACATTTCCTCAAAGCAAAACTTGAGCCAACATAGTAATCTCATAATACATCTAAATTACAGTTGGTATACTCAGAAATTATCAACAATACAACTTCCATAGAAATTTTGACATTAGATGCATTTTCCAATGATGAATCTATCTTGAAATACCTAGGGACATATTTAGATATTCCTTCCTTCTATCATAATAATAGATTTCCTCATTCAATATTTAACCAAGCATACTTTGGTGAAATTGAAGACACCACTGAACAAGTTATAATAGATGGTCTAGATACCATTTCTATTGCACTACATATGGAGGAAAAATTAACTCTACTTAATGAAGAGACAATAAAATATTGTTATGGAACAAATAAAGATCCATGACTAGTACTTCTTGCAACCTTATTAAATAAGGATGAAGATATAAATTTAAAAAAAAATCTACACGACTACTTGGAATTATTCACATGGTCTTATAAAGATATGTCTAGAATTGATCCTACAATTGTAACACATAACATATTGCTCTACCCAGATGCTAAGCTAGTCAAGCCAAAAAACATAAAATGCATTTAAAAGTAACATTGGATGTCAAACAAGAAATCTAAAGGATTTTGGACATAGCTTTTATTTGAGTTGTGGATTATCCTAAGTGGGTCTCTAATATAATATCGATTAAAAATACTAATGGAGATGCTTGACATTGCATAAACTGTCAGTATTTAAACAAGGTGTGCCCTAGATATGATTTTCCATTGCAAAATATTGACACAATCATCAACTTTATTGTTGTTTATGAATTTTTATCATTTATGAATGTTTTTCAAGATATAATCAAAACAATATTAACCCTGCAAACCAAGAAAAAAAATCATTTATCACACCATGGGGAATATTATGATATGTCATCGTGTCATTTATATTAAGGAACGTAGGAGACACCTTTTTTGGATTGATACTCAGGAATTACTGGATTCCTGGCCCTATCAACAAAAAGTTTAAAAATAACTTACATGGTCTGGCTTAACATTTATCCATGTTAAGGCATATGACCACAAGGATTTACAAAAATGGGTTTTTTACAAAACCAAATTTGAGAACGAATAGTTTATCAACTATTAATAACTATTGACAAACAAAATAGAAACAAACCAAATAGGCTACCACATCTTACTCCAAGATTACTAAATCAATCATTCTACCATTGCTAGGCACTAAGATGCTCAATTCTACCACCTGACCAGACCCAAGCCTGCTAACTGCTAATACTTCTTTCCCCATCTCTTCCAGTACAAAACTAGTCTTAGCTATCTTCTTGTCAATCAAATCACCTACTGGCTACTTCATTGAAGAGAAAATTAGGCACTTCTAAACTCACCCAGGATCCTATGATAGTTACATCTGGTTACCTTTCCACCAAGGCAGAGCTTTAAATGAGCCACAAGCAATGCCTTTCCCTAGCCATTTAATAGCCTTCACCCTTTCCAGATATCTCCTCAGTGCCCTTCACTCTTCAAGATCTAGAATTGGATTCAACAAATCTTCTATAATTGGCATGCTGACCCCTAGTTTCTATGAAAAATCCATTTGAGCCAAGCATGTGGCCTTTACATCTTTATAAAAGTCCACTAAAGCCAAAAAATGGGACTCCAACTCTTGAAACATGGACAAAGGAACAAAACCCAAAAAATCTCTTGTAGAAAATGAAAGAGTTGGAAAAGGCTTGATAGGTAGGGCATCCATTTTTGACAGCAACTCCAACTGATACTCTAGCCAAACAAAAAAATCAACCATTGCTCGACTTTGATCCCTATCAGACATAATCAGGCATAAATTTGACATGAAAAGAGAATCCAAGTCCGAGTTCACCCTAACTCACCTACTGTCAACCAAGATTTCCATACCTAACACCTTTTCAATTGCCTCTACCACCTATGATGTCAGGATCCAAAAAATGTTGAACAAATGCGTTCTAGAAACCAACCCGATGAAACCCATCTCCTTGCTCTTTACGCATCCAAAAACTAGTGACCAACCTATTGATTCAACACTGAAACAATTCATCCTTCCCCTGAGCCAAATAAAACACTCCACATTCAAACGAAGCCAAACAAACCACCCTATAGGAATAACTCTCATTGAGCCATCCAAAACAATAAAAGCCCTTGCTGAAGAATCGAGAAAAGCCATCATGAAATGAAAAGGCCCGTTCTATCACTTGAATCTTGGGAAACCTGCATCGTAAAAAACCCTCCGCATGTTTTAGCCTGTGTTAGCCACTCCACCTAAACGACAAGATGGCCCAACGAGTAGTATGTCCTTTGCAAATCTAAAATTGAGATTTTCTTATTTATGAGAAAAACCAACAATCTTTATTTTGAAATACTTTTTTTTAATATTTTAAAACACCAACCACCGAGCAATTAAATGTTTTTAGTAAAATAAAACATCTGTTGATAACATTCTCCTCTGCTAGGAAAAAAACCAAGCTACCTTAGAAAAACACCCACAATTTGCACAAGGTTAATTAAAAATCAATCTACTCAAAATTCATGCCATCTGCCCATCTATTACTAATATTATCTTTCCTTTCATCTTCTCTTTGATCAATTGCCACATTTGCTACTTTCTCAGAAATAGTGAGAGCAATTCCAACCTTCAAAAGCTTCCATCTTGGGCCAAATGACATCTATAATATTTGTGATCTTCCAAGATTTTGCCCTCAAATTGGACAATGCTTAAATCACCAACTGTGAGTCCCCTTCAATTTATAAAAAATGATTCTGCATTCCATAGCTAGATTTACTCCTGTTGCTAAGGCTTGGGCTTCAGCTTCATTATTTGTGCCATCTAAAAGTTTGAGGGATAAAGCTCTAATTAAAAAACCACTGCAGTCTTTTATTACACAACCTACCCCCAAGGCTCCTAGATTGCCTCTACAAACCCCATCAAAACTCAGTTTGAACCACCCAGGTTTAGGTGGAATCCAAGCTACATCTTTTCTTTTATTCTTATTTTTCTTATCTACTATTATCCCCTTAATGGGAGAAACATAGAAGATACTTACCAGAGACTTATGACACACATTTTCCATTAATATATACACAATATTGTCAAATATTATGTGGATGAATTTCTTGAAAATTCAAAACATTGACAAGATAATTTATAGATATACGATAGATATTTGACATACTACAGAACTTCAATGTGCATCGAAACCCAAAAAAGTGTGTATTTGGAGTTACATCATGGAAGTTACTTGGCTATATCATATGTTAAAGACACATTGAATCAAATCCCCCAAAAATTAAAGATATCCTCAATATGTTTCCTCAAATAGGATTGAAGCAATTATGGTCCCTCCAAGGAAAAATTCAAGCAATAAGATGGTTTGTAGCTCAGTAAACATACAATCTTTCACACATTTATTAAAAAAGATACAAAATTTGAATGGGATACTATTTGTCAACATATTTTTGATGTAATTAAATAATATATACTCAATCCATCTATCCTTATGCCACCAATAGTATACATGCCCATAGTATTGTACATCTCCACTATAGAGCATGCCTTAGGATCTTTGCTTACTTAATATGATGATGATCATAGAGAGTGCACAATTTAATACATCACTCACACATTAGTTGTTTATGAGAAAAATTACAATACTATGAAAAAATTATGTTTATCTCTTGTGTTTACAACATAGAAATTACGACATTATATGCTTAATAATGAGATAAGTTATCATAAATGTGGACCCACTTAAGTTCCTCATGTCCAAGTCACATTTAGTAGTACACATTTCCAAATGGCTAATGTTATTCATGAAATTATACTTAAATTCGTATCTCATAAATCATTAAAAGGATAAATTATCATGGATCATCTAGAAGATTTTACATTATTAGATACATCCCCATTTAATGATGATTTTTATGATGATTTCATTGCATATCATATTGATAATGATACATAGACTATGTACTTTGATAGCTCGAAGTGTGTTATCGATGTGGGAGCATGGATAGTCTTCATTAATCCTCAATGTTAGCTATTGCACACTACAAATAGAGTCTATAAATACATATGGAGATTATTAGTTGGTGGTTAATCAAGTTTTAGATATTTATCAAACTAAAGAAGAAAATCAAATTCCATATAAATAAATGATACAACAATTAACAATGCACTTTGACACATTTTCAATAGAAAGCATACCCCGTAAAGATAATAGGCATGTGGATGCAATGGCCAATGTTGATTCCATGATTTCTATTAATATCAATGATGAGCATATGATTTTTACTATTCATCAATTAAGACACCCATTAGTCACTACAACAAATTTAAATGGTTTTGAAACTTTGGCAGTCATTCACAATGCATTAAAATTATAATAGTATAGTGATATTTATATAATTTCTTATATCTAGTTGTTATCCTATAAAATGATACACAATGAAACTCAAATTAAAATGTGAAGTGACGTGTTATGTTCGTATTGGAGGATATTTATTTAAAACATCATTTTATGGATAGTTATTTTGATGTCTAAAATGAGAAGAATTTAAAATAGCTTTACTCAAAGTACACGATAATGAATGAGGAGGTCATTCTAGAGGAAAATAAATGTCTTACAAATTATTATGGCAAGGACACTATTGGCATAAAATGAAACAAGAATTTTATGAATATGCAAAACTATTTTCACCATGTTAGAAGCCAATCTAAATCATGTTCCATCACATGAATTGCAACCCATTATTTCACCTCGACCAATTTCTCTCTGGGGTTTTGAATTAATCAAAAAGATAAATCCAGAATCATTAGATGGACATAAGTTCATCATTATAGCTATACAATATTAATTAAAATGGGTCTGAGCCATACCATTACAATCTACCATAGGAGAGGATATATGTCACTTCTTGATGACACATATTATTTCACAGTAAAACTACAATTAGTTATTGTAAAAGATAATAGCTCATCCTTTAAAAATAAAATAATTAAGTGAATTTGTACTAAATTAAAGATTCGTCATACTTTATTTACCCCATTTTACCCATAGGGAAATGGGCAAGCATAAGAGACAAATAAGACAATCGTCAAAATCTTAAGTAAAATTGGTGCAAATCATGGCACTGATTGGCATAATCATATTATTTATGCACTTTGGTCATATCATATGAGTGTGCGTACAACACAACATACTCATTTATGTAACAAGAGTAATACTTCCTCTAGAATTATAAATTCTTTATTTGAGGGTTTCTTTATAAGACATCATTAAAGATAATGAGTATCACAAAAATGGTTACTTGAATTAGAAATGCTTGATGGAAAGCATATTCAAGATATTGAACATCTTAGAGTCTATCAAGATCACATCAAAAGATCATACGTACAGAAAATTCACAGTCATGAATTTGAGGTTGGGGATTTAGTACTAAAATAAAATCAAAAGAATATTAATGCAGATAAAGAAACCAAATGTGATTTTAAACCCAATTGGTTAGGTCCATTCATAGTTACTAAAAAAGTGTGTACATGAGATTACCATCTTGATCCATCTGAAGGGAAACCTGCGAAAACCCCTATGAACATCATGCACTTACATTGATACTATATATAAAAACAATCCATTCTAACATATTTTAAAAATACAAGAAAAATTAAATACTCCAAAAATTCAAAAAAAAATTTGCAAAAAATACAAAAAACTAAACATATTCTTTAAAAATAAAAAATCAAGACCTAGGCATAACATAAAATGCTAGTCTACTTCCTTACATATGTTACTTATCACACATTTTGGTAGATAATATATTATTTTTCTATGCACACATGCATTTCATGACGTATATGATTGTGATGTAGGACATACAATTTACATGCATCCTTAGATTTTGGACCCCCTTCTACCTGATGGCCATACATATGTTAGGGGCATATAATTTTACACTATAACATATTATATCTATATATGGTCTCAAATTCAATGTTAAGCTACATATCTTACAAGTGTCTTGCTAATCACTCATATTTTACACTATGCTACATAGATATGTTACTTTGATAATAATATGACATTGATACATTTAGATGGATTAGATTAGTTCTCACTTCTTGTATGCTAATTTGATGTTGTTTACTTTCTTGCATGATAGGCTAAACATTGCTTTCTTATTATGTGTGGTCCTTTACCCTTGTGTAAAAAGTATTTGAACATCTCTATGAGATTTTTGATTGGTTTGTATGACATTTGAACAAGTATTTTTCTTATATCCCTTATCCTTATGTGTGCCATATTTACTTATACAATATTTGAACATGTCTCTTATATGTAGCCATTGGCCTTAATGTGACATCGTGTGACATTATTGTGTGTTGTGTTTGTGTGTATTTATTAGTGGTCCCACGATACATATCATGCACTCTTATGGATGGTTACTTTACTATGTCCTTCATTGTTAAATATATCTAGACATGATACTCATGTGCCTCAATTTCAATATATTACATGATTCAAAAGGAAATTATAATTATATGATGACATACTCTCCAAAAATAATGACATAATTACCATATGATTATATCATTAGCGCATGCTAAAATTAACTCTTATTTTGAGAATGAGTCACTTGTAGGCTACATCCTTCATCTCAAAAGGGGAGCATCATAGTGGTCTTGTATTAGAGATCCAAGCCTCCATGAACATATTTAATATATAGTGCAAGTTTTCAAATATTTAAAGTAATGCAAAATTAAATGCTATAATAGGGTACATATTTTCAAAGATTCAAAGAGATTCAAAAATAATATATATGACAAATGTTGACACGTTGATACATAATTATGGGGAAATATGATAGGCATATGCATTCAATTTTCAAATACTCAGAGTTTATAATCATTCGCACTTGAATGCATGTGCGTCGGCATATATAAAATAGTTACAAAATCAAAGTTACATGTTACAAATAAAATTAAAATTGATCATATAGATGCATAACATTATATACCATTGACACAAATTCAGGGGGCATGATACTCATTCATGTTTGTGCTTATTTAGAATTGAAAAATTCAAAGTTTCAAAGTTAAAAATTAAAATTTTCAAAGTTCAAAGGGGTAAAATTCAAAATCAAAATATTCGTTTCAATACAATTCTATAAAGAATGCAGTTATGATGAAGGCATGAATATTTATTCATTCTCTTTTGATCACATAAAATATAATCTAAATCGATCTCCAATAGTGTAATTCAAATTTATTCAGGTGAAGTACATTTGATTATAGTGAAACTCAATTGCCTTGGCATCACTCCTAGCGAGCCTCACATGGTTCAACCTTTTTGACTCCCTATTCATGAGAGTTTGATTAATGCATATTTAAATCAAGATCTTGATTATTTATTCAAATTAGGACTTGATCAATTTTAATTTGTAATTGAGTGCTTCAATAATTGGGCATAGTTATCTATCATTAGTTTCAAGTTACAAGGTAAATTGGTTTCACCTACATATAGGTGTACTCCTTCCTTCTTTCTTTTTAAACTTTTCAATTTTCAAAGTTAAATCTTTTCAAAATTCAAATGAAAATAATGAATACTTCACGAGCTATTGAAGGATTTGATAAATTGAGTGCTCTACATAATTTAAGTATTCGCTAAAAAATAAAATGTGTTGTACACATTTAAGCTCAATTATTTCTCATTTATTCTAGTAATTTCATTACTCAAATAAGGGGGGAGATGTACACACATAAATTTGATCATTGGTACTTGACAATGCTAATTCTTGACACATTCAAAACCACATGACTTGCACACAAATACATCACTCTTATTCACCATTCGTATAACACAGTTTTCTATATGAGGGTGAGACCTTTTGTTTGTGATTAGTACTACACATAAATTGTAATGTCAAGTGTTCAAGCTATCTAAAATCACCTTTAGACTGTCTCCAGTTTAGAATAAGTGTGTCTTATCCTTTTAGACAAGTTTTCACTAGGAAAATAGGAGCACACTATGCTCTTACCCACTTAGGTCAGCTGCATCCTATGCCAAATAAAAACTACTTTATGAAATTCGAAACATCATTTTAAACCTTTTCACGTGTTTTGCATGGTCAGCTAAAAAAATTGTTAAATATTCACCTATAAATACATGTCAAGATTCACTCATTAGACGCATTTGCTATTCACTTGGTTCAACCTTATACACTTCTACATGTTAATAAAATTTTCCCTATTCTCTCAAAATTCAAGATCACTCACAAAGAGCAGCTACAAGCCAAGTTAAGAGCCTTCTAAATCAATTCTAGAGCTGACATTTTCAAGTATCAAAGCCATCTTTTAGATGCATACATATAGTCAAATGATTATAATTTCACATTCACTCTAGGTGGGAAAACTACATGGGTTTGATTTCTCTCCTTAGAGTATTGGATACATAGGCAATGGTCAATCATCAAGGGGTGATTGAGGTTAGCTCAGCCCGTTATACTCTCATTTTTGGTAGGTTTTAAAGATATCAAAGTGATCTTAGGGTTTTAAATAAAATATAAGTAACACAATAATTTTTGTGTGGTACAATTCAAAGTGTGATATCTTAGATTGCTTAGTAGATGGAAGTGTATTAGGTGCATCGATCAATTTTTACACACACTCAACTAAGACAAGTTCATGTTCAATAGACTCAAGTGCACTACACTGGTATCTATTTATAGTAGTCATGTCCAAAAATATCCTTCACTTCTGCATCTGATTTATCATTTCTAGAATTCTAATTTTTCTATCTTTCCTATCAACAACCTATCCAGGTCATCAAGAATAAGCTTGCATTTAATGGAATCGAATACACTATGCTACAATCCACTTATAGCAAACCTTTCATTTTTAATTTCTGATCTTTAGTCTATTTTTGAGCTTGTATAGTCACCTCTTCTTCTGATTCTCACTATCAGACAATCATAATAATCAACAAATATCTATGCACAAGATAAGTAGATCTCTTCTTAATGTTTTCAAAAAATAAAAACTTTCCATATTTAACATCTTGTTAAAATCAATATTATTGCTTATTATACATCTTTAACTGATAGGACCTAGGTTCCACAAAGCTCTGACACCACTTGTTAGAATTAAGAGCACACTTGATTACCTTTGTATAAGCAACTAAATGCGGAATTTAACCAGAAGTAACAAGTAACTAGAAATCAGAATATGAGAGGCAACACATAATTGTATTCAACTCATTCTAGAAGAAAATTACAATAAAGAGATCACACTCTTTCATCCACTTCGTGGGCATACCAGTAACCTTCCCTCAAGAGTTATCTTCTCTCTATACAGGTCACAACAAACAACTCAAAGACAGAGCTGTTGTTCACCTCAACCAGTCAGTATCAATACTGCCAATACAATCGAGTACGCAACATACTCCAAGTAGATCTCACCTGATCTTGCTTTTTGATGTGTTGTTGTCACCTTTGATCTCGCTACCCCACAGATCTCCTTTGACCTCGCACACACACCTGTAGATCAACTGACCTTACTTACCCATGTAGATCTCTCACCTGATCTTGCACCACCTGCAGATCAACCTGATCTTACATACCTAGAAGAACCCTTGTGATTCCACCATGCGGAAGAACTCTTCTGGTTCTACACCTTACAATACAGCCCCATGAGTCTATTAAATAGATCCCATGCCAAACAATAATTAGAAACGCAGCTCAAGACTAAAATTAGTCTTTAATATGCAAACAACCAGTTTGTTAACAAACTGTTCATGAAACTGACAGTTTTGAAACCGCACATGCAACTGACGTCGGTCCCTGTCTGGCTAGAGATGATCGACGTCGGCCGATACCTGATCGATGTCAGTTGCTTTGCTCACTGGATATGAGTGACGTCGGTTAATCAGACTGACGTTGGTTGCTCTGCAACTCAGTAACCTCTCAACAACCTCCTGTTTGCATCCTGGTGAAGATTTTAGCTCCACAACCTAATAATCTCCCACTTGGAGATAAACAACTGCACCTGTTCCTGTACCTGTACATATTTCTAATCTATTTTATGGCTTGTATCCCTCTTCAAGATCAATCCTGAAGGCCAACCACCACACACTCTGTGGTGCTATGCCTGTGACTGAATTTCTCCATTCTAAGCTTACCTTCCTCTGCCATTGCTATACTCCCACTCAATCAGAAACCCTTGAGAGTGACCTGTAATCAAAAACACTTAACACACTCTGTGACCAAGGTGTTAGTGAGCCTCGCTCTGAGAACCTCCAACCTCGCTCTGATACCAATTGATAGGACCTAGGTTCCACAAAGCTCTGACACCACTTGTCAGAATTAAGAACACACTTGATTACCTTTGTATAAGCAACTAAATGTGGAATTTAACTAGAAGTAACAAGTAACTAGAAATCAGAAATAACACAAAATATGAGAGGCAACACACAATTGTATTCAACTCATTCCAGAAGGAAATTACAATAAAGAGATCACACTCTTTCATCCACTTCATGGGCATACCAGTAACCTTCCCTCAAGAGTTATCTTCTCTCAATACAGGTCACAACCAACAACTCAAACACAGAGCTATTGTTCACTTCAATCAGTCAGTATCAATACTACCAGTACAATCGAGTACGCAACGTACTCCAAGTAGATCTCACCTGATCTTGCTCTTTGATGTGTTACTGTCACCTTTGATCTTGCTACCCCGCAGATCTCCTTTGACCTCGCACACACACCTGTAGATCAACTGACCTTACTTACCCATGTAGATCTCCCACTTGATCTTGCACAACCTGCAGATCAACCTGATCTTACATACTTGGAAGAACCCTTGTGATTCCACCATGCAGAAGAACTCTTCTGGTTCTACACCTTACAATACAGCCCCATGAGTCTATTATATAGATCCCATGCCAAACAATAATTAGAAACACAACTCAAGACTAAAATTAGTCTTTAACATGCAAACAATCGGTTCGTTAACAAACTGTTCGTGAAATCGACAATTCCAAAACCGCACAGGTGACCGACGTCGGTCCCTGTCTGGCTGGAGATGATCGACGTCGACCGATAGCTGACCGATGTCGATTGCTCTGCTCACTGGATATGACCGACGTCGGTTGCTCTACAACTCAGCAACCTCTCAGCAACCTCCTGTTTGCATCCTGGTGAAGCTTTTAGCTCCACAACCTAACATTAACATTCTAATATTCTCTAATTTTACACCTATTAAAACATTACACTTTATTTCTATTTTATCAAAAATAAGGTAAAACAGAAAACCTTAGACTTTGATACTTACCTTACTATGTTTTAAACCATGACATTTTATTATTGATATAAATATGGGTACTTAAAGAAGTAAAACGGGACCTAGGATTTTTAATGTTATCAAGGGGGATCAATAATAATTGATAGCTTGACCGTATGAAAGTTAAACCTAATATTGAGGTTTTGCAATGGGTAAAGTAACTTTGCTTATAAAACATTTCTATATTTTAAGGTCTAAGCTTGAGACTTCAGGGAGAGTATAGAAAAAATGTATAAAGTTTAACTTTATATATTCAGGCTTCTCCTCACATATCCAGAATTGTTACCTCTGTTCCTCATATTTCCTCTTTTCTAACACCTCTCCCCAAGTCATCCCCTATGCTCGGTTTAAATAACTATTCTTTTGTGCTCCAATCAATGATGGTGTTTAAAGCCTACTCGCTCATGTCTCTACCCAATAAATTATTGGATGGTTACGGGTTGGAACATTAAAATGACTTTCAAATAAAGTCACTATGACACATATTCAATCATGAATATCTTTCTCTTGTCAGCCATGTATTCTCTATTCTAATATATATATATATATATATATATATATATATATATATATACTAAAAAAGTAATATTAATGCTATAATATTAATCCTTAAGGTCGTAGGCAAACCATGTTACAGGTTGGAATTGTGTTTTCTTATAAAAGAAATGAAATGCTACAAAGCTACCATTTTAAGCATGTCTAAGGGTTTAAAACCATAGCGAAACATGATTCCCAAGGGAAACATTAACCCTAGCTAGGCTTATCATTTGCAATAATGAATTATAGTGGTAGAATAAAGAATACATGGCTGACAAGAGAAAGATATTCATGATTGAATATGTGTCATAGTGACTTTATTTGAAAATCATTTTAATGTTCCAAACCCTAACCATCCAATAATTTATTGGGTAGAGACATGAGCGGGCAGGCTTTAAACACCATCATTGACTGGAGCACAAAAGAATAGTTATTTAAACTGAGCATCGGGGATGACTTGGGGGGAGGCGTTAAACAAGAGGAAATATGAGGAACAAAGGTAACAATTTTGGATATGTGAGGAGAAGCCTAGATATGGTGAGGAGAAGCCTAGGCATGTAAGACTAGGCTAGGAAGAATAATAAAATGCCCTTTTTCAATCATTTATTCCTTTCCCTCTATCCAAAATGTGTATAGGCTTGACTCTTGTTTGCTCTCTCTCTAAAACCCTATTACTAAATTTAGAAAAAAAATATATGTTTTTTATTGGGTGATTTTTTTTTAGATATATGGATGTACGGTCTTATGCCAATGCCATATCATGGTCATAGAGGTGTATATAGGCATATTCGTATTGTTTGACATGATTTTTGGACTTTGAAAAGTTTTGGTATGTTTTCATGAGAAAGAAAAAATTGTTCCTCTTGTTGTGATATGCTCTATGCTCTTGCATGGATATTGGAAAAGTAAATCTATGTTATTGGAAATTAATACACTTATGGAAATATCTCTTAGGTGTTTGGTCTCTTGGGTGTTTGATGAATTTTATCTATCCCTATTTATGATAATTTTTATTAGGGTTTACAAAGAAATAATTATATGCTCTTTTATATTTTAATGTTGGGAAAAGTTCGATATGCAAGCTATATGATGACCTCATGTTTCATGACTAATGAAAATTTTATGGAAATTAGTTTTACCAGAGTTTAAAAATCTTGTTATGTATTTTGAAAAGACAATTAATATGATTTTTGTAACTATGTTATTTTTTATGAAGACAATGACTTTATTATTGAAATATTGAATACAAGTATTTCATCTATTTTTTTCAAGTATGAACTTAAGCATGTTTAAGGCTTTTTGGTCATATTGGTTATTGTTTGTTTGTAAAAATAACACAAATTAATATTGGTTGTAGGTTTCCATTTTTTATTGAAATTTTACATATATATCATGTTTGTAGGACGACCTTATTATTATATAATAAAGAAAATTTTGTATGGCTTGGAAAATGTTTTGTTTGTTGAATTTTTTTAAAATTTTATATGGCTAAAAAAGATGAAAATAGTACTCTTCACTATTATTGCACTTGACTTTTCTTAGGCTTACTATTTAATATTTGATTACTTTGTGTATCCACTACTTGTGTACGAGCACAACCTGTCTAATGTGAGATGACTTGAGTATAGTTGAAGTTTGGAATAATTTAACATAGAATCACACTTTAGCCTATATAAATATGTATTATAATATGAATATTGATTAAAATTCATACTCAATTCTTGAACCTATGCCAAGCAATTTAATTAGAGATGGTCATGTTACTATTGTTGTTATACCTCCTTACCAAGCCAATTTTTAAGGTTGCTATGTTACAACTAATATTGATGACACTAATGTCTACAACCATTAGTATTAGACTATTTATGGTTACTTAATGAGATTTGTTGCTTATGATTGGGCCTCTACCTATATACCCAGTTGTAGCCATTATAGCATCCTAATTTATATTGGACTACTAATTGCCCCTTACTTTAGATGTATTTGAACTCTATGTTGTGTTTCACGAAGAAATTTTTTAGTGTATTGTATCAATAGGTAGTTGGCATTAATTTTTTATATTGGAATCTACCTTGGTGTGGTAAGTAAACTAAATAGCGAAGCTTTCAAAGCAAGCACATGTCTCTTATTACGCTATTAGAGATTGAATGATCTTGATGAATTTTTGGATAAGATAGATTATATCTAATGAGATGATATGGAATTTATTATTACCTTCATTTTTGCCATACAAGCTATAAATTATTGATGTGTTATTCATAATTTTAGTCGTAACAGTGAATGTATTCTCATTATAATAGTTTTAATTGATGACTGAGTGAACGTTGGAGAAAGTATGATGCTCTACATTGATGGAAAACTTGATAAATTACATAGCCTAACCATCTCCTATCACTGTCTCTTTGTTTGGATTTATAAGTATATCATGATTCCTTACCACTGATAATAGAGTGGTGTTTAAGGCATACATGAAATGATAAATTTTGTATTTAAATAAAAATGTTTTAATTTTCATTTTATAGTGGGTTTTAGGCAAGTAAGTCCAACTTGACATAGTGCCATTGAAACAATGATATCTTTCTCATTCCTCAATGAAACTCAAAATTTCAAAATGTTTAGGAAAGCTTAGATAGAGGAGAATAGAAACTAAAAAATGTTTTGAGATATTTATCTAATTGAGTGATCATTTTTTCACATAAAAAGAGGATTATTTGAAGACATAAATATAGGGCGTCATTATTCTCAATGGAATGTAGAAAACCTCTTGGCTAGCATGAACTTGCATTCTCTATGACTTATCTCTATTTAATTGACCATAATGACTTAGTATTCAAATCTCTAGGAATCCTTGCATAGGCATTCAATTCTTAAATGCTATACATACATAAGGACTATTGTATGTGTTAATTGGCCTCTTATATTATAATTACAGTTAACTATACCTTGTTACTATAGAGGCAAGTTTTGTAAGGAATAAATTTTCCTGATTTTAATTAGAGGTCTAATGCAATCTATGATATCACAAAAATTATGGATGTCAATGAATTTTGGGTTCAAAGGAAGAACTATGTATTAGTTTTATGCATGTAGATTCCTTTTGAAAGTAGTGATAAACCCTAGACCTTATGTTAAGTGCTCATTAAAGGAACTAAATCTACTTTATGATATGGGTTTTAGAAATGTCTATAGAATTATAATGCAATAATCCTTCAGTTAAATGCTCTCTACTAGCCATTAGACTAGTAGACTCTATTATGATGTATGAAACTAAACTCTTAGTAAGGATCGTACAAGAATAAGGATCTACTCTAAATTTTAAACATGGATATAAGGTTATAATTTCCATGATTATAAATATAATTTGCATGTTATTAAAGGAAATAACAAGTATAATATTGATAATATTGGTTTATGACTATTGTGGGCCTAATGCATAAATTAAAATGTTGTAAAGCTAGTTATTGAATGATAGAGTCCATTCAATTTATTTTGTAGGAGTAAACAATAATTTTTCCTAGTTTTCAAGACAACATGGACCCTTATCTTCATCCTTTATATGCCATTATGGGTGTGTAGATATTTTGAGCATAAAAGATTAGTATTTTGTATACATTTTATGATGATCATACTAGACCCAATGAAAATGATATCTAACTCTCATGTTATGGGTAACATGCAAAAAGTGGTAATGAATTCCATGTTGGTACTTGCCAAGTACCTTGAGCATGAATAACTATCTTGAGTTACATCTAAACATTATACAAATGAATGTCATAGGAAATATTGTTAGAGTATTATTCGTGATGTCACAGTGATGTCATAGAGGTGTCATGGTGAGTGGATGAAGTGCTTAGATAGCCTAAGTGACAATGACGACAAAGTGTGTAATATGCTTGTCCTGGTATACTTGAAGAAGGCTTGGTTGATCCTCAGAGTTTGTTTGGTTTAAGATGTTTAGGGATGAGTCTAGAGTATTGAACATGTGCAAGGGGTCCTAAAAAAAGTCAAGAATTCTTTGAGTTATTGTATGCATGAGTGGAATTCACTCGATTCATCATAATTTTCATTTAGATAGTTTGGGTCTAGTGGCAGAAAATCTGAGTAAGTAGTTTGATTATGTCACCATTGCCCCATGGAAATGAGTCAAGAGGAGTAGGTCATATGGTTTTGATAACATTAGTCCCTAGTTATTATGCTCCAGATCTCCAGTCATACATCGAAGTGCAGTTAAAGATGCAAGAGTGAAAAGTTGGCTCTCATTCATAATTCATTGTTTTCCCATACTTGCCAAATTTGTAATGTACCCAGAAAAAGCTGAGTAAGCCGTTTCATGATGGAAAATCTCACACATGTGGATGTTTCAAGAGAAGGTGATCATATGGGCTTGTTCAGTTTTATACCTAGTTTATTTGCATTAACTTATAAGTCAAGCACCGAAGTGCGTTAAAATATATGCATATGCAAAGTTGGGATCCCAGGCAGTTTGACTGTGTTTTCCCATATCCAATTTTACTATGTGACAAGAAGAGTTGAGTGAGCATTTTGATGGTGATGTATCTTACACGTATGAAGGTCTCAAGAGAAACTGATCATATGGGTTTGTTTAGTTTTGAGCTTAGATGATTTGTGCTAATTTTGAGATCATGCACTAAAGTGAGGCAAAATTTATACATGATCAAAGTTGGTCTTCTAGACAAATTTTGTCATAGTTAGCTCTGTGATAATTTTTTTTGAGAATGAATTTTATGGTGATATATATTACACATGTGAAGGCTTGAGGAGTAGTGTGTCACATGGTTGGATTCTCCTAGGTGAGGAGATCATTTGGTCCAAATTTGAGTTCATGCATCCAAACATAAAAGAAGTTATTAAGGTTAAAAAATGGATATTTAGGCATATTGAAAGGGTCCCCATACTTGGTCATTTATACACATGTTAAAGTTTGATCTAGATCAATGGTACACATTACTCCAAGAAGTCAAGAAGCAATGAGATGAGGATAGGTGCATGATGTTTAATGACTTAGCAAAGGTATAGGATAAAGATCCAATGATGAGCAGGCATTCATATAGATTGATTAAATAATGAGTGTTGATCATTAAAGACCTAGTTGATCCATAGAGATCGACAACGCACGTTGAGTCAACATTTCAAGATTGCATAAGATGAGGTCAAAGTGACTGTGGTTTAATGTTTGAGCAATGGTGCCTGTGCATTAAAGATCAATGACGCATGTTCGATCTAAGCTGAGAAGACATGAGATGCAAGCATTGTGTTCGAGATTTAACTGTGATTGTTGCCATTTGAATATTTTAATTTGCTAAGGGAAAAACTAGTGTCTAGTTTTTGGGCCATATCTTTTGATAGAAGATGAATTTACTCATGCAGTAAAAAACATATGAAGAGGATTCCATGGCACATCTAGTGAACTTGATTTGAAGATCTAGAAGTGTGTATAATTAAATATATTATTGTTCAAAGTTGACTATGTGTTCGTGCTTATTAGGCAAGTGACTTGATAAGGATGTTTGAGCTTATGTAGATGTTGTTTCGATGTTTCATGTTGAATTGGATATTGGGGACTGATGTAGACTCCATGAGGATGCTCTATGAGTATTTTGGAGGTGTGATAAATCTATCTTGAGTATGAACAATGCTTAATAAGTTGATTGTATGTTCAATAATGGTGTTCCTATGGATAAGGTCTTTGTTTGAGTTGTTTGAGATTACAAAAATGTGAGATAAGATGACTGTAATTTTTAAGGATGTTGAAGGGGACATAAGGAGTGGACCTATGTATTTGAAAGTGGTCCCATGTTCTTGTTTTGTTTGATGATATGCTAAATGGGTGAATAGGTCTCCATGAGACCTATAAGAGCTATAAGGGCCTTATTAAAAGGTGTATTTACTTAAGTGTGACTCATGTGAGATGCCTTAAAGGTGAAGGCATGTATTGTGGCTGACAATGATTATTATGGACTTGATAATTCATGATTGCTCTATATATCGTGAAACAAAATGTGTTGGGTTCTAGACTTTAAATGAGTGTTTTGGGAGAGATTGGAGAGAGGTTTGTGTGTGTTTTAGAGAGTGAGGAAAAGCAAAGGAGAGTGAGAGAGCCCAATTTTTGGGTTGATGAGCATAGGAGATTAAGGACTATATGTATGATCTATAGATCATGTTTCTATTGACAATATATTGTTCTTATAGTTTGAGGTTATGCAAAGAGATATGAGTGTGCATATAAGGACTGCTTGAGTGAAGAAGGAAAGAGTTTGTGACATGCCTATGTGAGAGGCCTATTTGAGATAGAGAGATTTTGTGTAGTTGTCAAATAGTCAAGAGGTCCATCATCAAGTGTTGAAGATAACAGTTCTAAGGTGGCAGGGTTATTCTCAAGGAGGGTCTAAAGTATTTGATCTTCCTTAGGGGTAGTTGCTCCTTATGAAATAAAGTTTCACTAAAGACCTTTGATAAGAAGGACTTGATCAAGGTTGTAAGTCAGAAGGACTTGATAAAAGGTTCCTGATCAGAAGGATTTGATCAATTTCTTGTTTGTGATCATCTTATAGGACATTAGTCCATGTGTTTGTAGGCTTGAGAGTGGGTTTTAATCCTCAAGAGGGTTTCCCATGTAGATCTTATGTTGTGTATGTGATCTCGCATTATGTTCATTGTTCACTGCTATGGATGATCTGTATGCTTCATGAATGTTTGTTTTTAATGCTTAAGTATTTGTAAGGGTTTGAAAATTAAATTGGATTGTTTGCCACCACTGATTCAACCCCCCCTTCTTAGTGGATTGTACCTCTAAAAATTGGTATCAGAATAAGGTCCTTTGGTAAAGACTTGATAGTTTGAAAGTGATACAAGGTACAATGGCTAGTCAGAATGTGTAAGGTGGTTTCTCTACTAAGAAAGCATCGATATTCAATAGATCTAATTATGATTTTTGGAGTGCTGGGATGAGGACATACATTATGTTCCTAGGGTTTGATGTATGGAAATCTATTTTGGATGGTTATGTTGCTCCTTCTATTCCTTCATCTAGTGTTGTAGACAAAACGCTATTTGAGAACATCTCATAGGAAATGAATGCCATCACTTGTGGTCTTACATAAATTGAGTTCACCAAAGTAATTCATTGCACTTCTACCAAGGAAATATGGGATAAATTGAATACTATTTTTGAAGGAGATTCAAAGGTTAAGCTTGTTAAGTTTCAGACTCACAGTAGGTAATTTGAAAGTCTCAAGATGAACAAAGAAGATACTACAGAATCCTTTATGTAGAGAGTTGATGAGATTGTGAATATCATCAGAGGTCTTGGAGAGAATATTAAAGAGACTACTATTGTTCAAAAGGTATCAAGGTCTATATCCCCCAAGTTTGATATGAAAGTATTTGCTATAGAAGAGAGTCATGACCTTACTTAGTTGAATATGGATCAATTGCATGGCACCCTTACTACCTATGAGATGAGGAAGAATGATGATATACCACCAAAGAAGGAAACAACTTTCAAGATTAAACAAAGACGAAGTTCCAAGGTAAGAAACTCAAGGAGGATGACATTTATGATATAGATGAGGATAAATTAATTGCTTTAATTTTATGGAAATTAATAATAGGTTCAATCACATATAAAGGTAAGCTACCCCTCAAATGCTTCAATAGTGGTGAGATAGGACATTTTGCTAATAAGCACCCTCATAAGTATAAGAAGGATGTTGATAAAGAGCATGATCAAGGTCATGATGATGGCAAGAGATATTTTAGGTTTGATAAAAGCAAAAAGGGATTCAGAAGGTTTGATAACAAGAAGTACTTCAATGATAAGAAGAGTCTTTACACCAAATAATATTACAACTCATTAGATGAGAGTAAAGACAATGAATCAAAATATGATCATGAAGATGATGGTTCTGTTGAAGATGAAGCTCTGTTCATTGCTGAGGAAAGAATTTGCTCACAACAAAATTAGTCTACTTGGAGTGATTTATATGATGACGAAGATAAGGTGGACTATGAGACTACTTTGACAAATGCTCATGAAAAAATAAAGATTCAGAAGAAGATCAATAAGAAGATGAAATCTAAATTCAAGGAATTTGAGGAGCAATTCAGTGTGTTTGAGGTAAGAATGGATGAAGATGCCAAGGAGCATGAAGATATGGTCAAGCATCTCAGTTGTCAATTGGAAATCTATCTACAAGCCTAAAATCTAAAGAAGATGAATGTGCAAGATATGTAACTAAAAATGAGTCATTGACATCTGAGTTAAAGAAGGTATCTTGTAAGGTAATATCATTTGTGAGATTCAAAAAAAGTTCAAGTGATCTATTCAACATTATTAATGATCAAAATCATGAAAGTGATAAGACTAGTCTTGGATATAAAGAAGAACCAGAGACTGCAACTCAAGACAAGATGAAGACTAATGTGAACAAGGACAATCAACCTTTAAAGACAAAGTTCTAGACAAGGAATGAAGGTGCTGGCAGAATGAATATAGATTAGATCAGACAATCAAATGCCCTGAGGTATGCAAATTTCAATGGTTACTACTATACTTGTAATCAATTTGGGCATAGAGCTAGAGAATGTAGAAGACTTGTTAAGAATGAATTTGCATGGAACTATGATGGGGGTCATCAATCAAAAGGTGTAAGAAAGGTTGAGTGTCTCAACTGTCATGATGTGGGACACTTTGAAAAATGTTATCCATTTAAGGTAAGACAAGCTGAGTTTCCTTCGAGAGATATTGAGTGCTACAATTGTTATGAACTAGGACACATTGTAAGATTTTGTCCAGATTTGGTAAGGTAGAATGAGTTTTTTACAAAAAGTATGGTATGCTTCAATTGTGAACAAAGAGGTCACATTGCTAGGTTATGTAAGCAAAGGCCTACTAGTCATAATAGGTTCAATCAGGATCCCAAAGTACATCGAAGAAGACAAGTTAACACATGGAGACCAAAGGTGGTAAGTAGGATTTATGATGAGTCTGTAGGTCTAAGTAATTTGTTTACTATGGTGGAGAATGCTTTAAAAGTTGAAAAGTCCCAAGAAATCTGATTGTCTGCTACTGTTGAGAATGAAGAGACTAAGCTCAAGGAGAAGACCATGGTATTGGTTGAGGCTAGTTCTAAGATAAGTATGGATCCAAGAGAACATCTTGCAATTGTTGAGCAAGCTTCATACAAAGAACATCAATTTACTCTACCTAGTGATGAGGTTCCAAATTGCAAGGAAGATTATTCAAATGAAGAATTATGCCATGAATATATGTTGTCTCCATGTATTAATAATCCAATCATAGAAGAAAAATAAAATGTTGTAGTAGTTGAGGAATTTGTTTCTCTAAAGCCAAATAAGAAGAAAAAGAACTATAAATATCATTTGAGCAAGGAGGAGGAAAATGAGGAATTGTTTTTATTTTAGAGTATTAAGGTATAGAGGGTGTCTATATCTATACTTCTTAAGAGACTCATTTTAGTGGAGAAGCAACTTTTGTTGTGGTGTCCTTTTAAATGTTTCTAGAAGACTAGAGTCAGGTGTTCTCAGTTGGAACATATATGTTCAGGTGGAAGATATGCTAAGGTGATGTTATGTTGTTGATAACTGTATAGGGAATAGT
Organism: Torreya grandis; assembly: GCA_037957365.1. Lineage (NCBI taxonomy): Eukaryota > Viridiplantae > Streptophyta > Pinopsida > Cupressales > Taxaceae > Torreya > Torreya grandis. The sequence continues at coordinate 352,877 of JARHVA010003575.1, forward strand.
CTGTAGGGTTAGATTGAAGGTTCCAAGATGACAAAGGAGGATTTGTGTTTTATCAAGATGACATTTTTACATAGAAAGGTCAATTGACCTTATTATAGCATGCTCTAGGTTCTTTTATGGTCTAAAGGTTTGTTGAAGTCAAATTGAAGTTTTTTTGTTTGCTCTCGGATTTCTTAATTTGTGCTTATGAGGATGCAAGTCTTAAAACGGGCTATAGGAAGTCAAGGTTCCCAATGGTGTGGAATCTCAAATCTTGGTACAAAAGTGTGTAATGGTTGTCTCCAAGTGTACAAGAAGTTTTAGAGGTGGATGTTGACTAGAAGGTACTATGTTAACTTTGTTTGTTTTAGGATTTTAGTGTTTTGGGCTTTGCTATAAAATTAGTCTACCTTATGAGTTGATGTCTACGGCTTCTTAATTTTTTAAATGGGCCAAATTAGTGGTCGAATCAAGCTTCACAAAGATTTGAAGGTTTATGGTTCTCAAGCTATTCAAGTTTTTGTCAAAATGGAGGGCTAATTTGCTTGTAGGTTTATGAAGGAAGTATATTACAAAGGATGAGATTTTTTTTGAAAATTGGTGTACTCAAGGGGGAATATGAGAGTGATCTATATATGAAGTCTCAAGTCTTGAAGATATGTCTACTAAAAGTTATGGGCTCTGCAAGTTTTAGGTAGGGCTACAAGGAGGCTAGACAAACCTAATAAGAAGATGTGTGCTTTTATTCAGTTTATTTAAAAAAAAAGCATGATTTTTTCAAGGTGAGTTATCAAGTTGGTTTAGAACATGTTTCATGATTAATGAGTGGTATGATGCACTGTTGATGATCATGGAAGTGTCTTGAAAGAGAAGGCTAGTAAGCCCATGTGGTGGTTCTTCATGGTGTGTAGAGATATAAAGATGCTCAAATGGTGAAATGGCTCAAAAATATTAGCGGGAGTCCCTCTCAGATGCTTATTAGTGTGTTCTATCAGATTTTAGTGTCTTGTGTGTTCTGTCTTCATTAGTTGTTGTGTTTGTGAAAAGTGTTGGCATGGAGTAAGAGGAAGTTTGTCAAGGTAAGAAAAGGCATGATTAAAGTAAGGGGGAGTTTGTATCATCTTTATAAGATGGTCCTTTCCTATTTATGGTATTTTCAGGTCCTTAGGATCAATTGGTGCCCACTTTGTCATTGTGTCAAAGGGGGATAAAGTTTCTGTTGTGGGAGTGCTTGAAGAAAGAGAAGGTGAATTGAATATTGTTATCTATGATGTTTGTCGACATCAATGACAAAGGGGGAGATTGTTGAAGTATTATATGTGTTTTCATGGAGATGTCCTAGTGAGTGGATGAACTTCTTTGTTAGCTTAAGTGACAATGACAAAGTGTGCAATGTGTTTGTCCTAGTATGCTTGAAAAGGCTTGGTTGATCCTAAAAGTTAGCTTGGATTGAGATGTTTAGGGATGAGTCTAGAGTATTGAGCATGTGTAAGGGGTCCTAAATTTCTTTAATAATGATTTGATTACTTGTAGGCATGAGTGGAATTCATCCAGTTCATCATAGTTTTCATCTAGATAGTTTGGGTCTAGTGGAAAAAAAACTGAGTAAGCAATTTGCTAATGTCACCATTGCCATGTGGGAATGAGTCAAGGGGAGTTGGTCACATGGTTGTGATCACATTAATCCCTAATTATTATGCATCAGATCTCAAGTCATGCATCGATGCACGATTAAATATATGAGGGTGAAAAATTGGCTTCTTAGTCAAATTCATTGTTTTCCCATACTTAGCCTAATTTGCAATGTAGTCAGAAAGAGCCAAGTAAGCAGTTTGATGATGGAATATCTCAAACATGTGGATATTTTAGGAGAAGGTGATCATATGGGTTTGTTCAATTTTATACCTAGTTTATTTTCACTAACTTGTAGGTCAAGCACCAAAGTGCATTAAAAGATATGCATATGCAAACTTGGGCTCCTAAGCAGTTTGACTGTGTTTTCCCATAGTCAATTTTGCAATGTGGCAAGAAGAGTCGACTGATAATTTTGATGGTGCTTTATCTTACACGTGTGAAGGTTTCAAGATAAACTGATCATATGGGTTTGTTTAGTTTTGAGCATAGATGATTTGCACTAATTTTGAGATCATACACTGAAGTGAGGTAAAAGTTATACAAAATCAAAGTTGGTCTTCCAGACAAATTTTAACATAGTTGGCTCTATGATAGAAGTTTTTGAGAAGGATTTATGGTGATATATCTCACACATGTGAAGGCTTAAAGAGTAGTGTGTCACATGGTTGAATTCTCCTATGTGAGAAGATCATTTTGTCCAAATTTGAGATCATGAATTGAAGCACAAAAGAAGTTATTAAGGTTCAAAAATGGCTACTTAAGCATATTGAAAGGGTCCCCATACTTAGTCATTTCTGCACATGTTAAAGTTCGAGCTAGATCAACGATAAATGTTGCTCCAAGAAGTCAGGAAGTAGTGAGATGAGGATAGGTGCACGATGTTTAATGACTAAGAAAAGATATAGGATAAGGATCCAATGGTGAGTGGGAAATCATACAAATTGATCAAATGGTGAGTGTTGATCATTAAAGGCCTGGTTGATCCACAAAGGTTGACGGAGCATGTTGAGTCAACATTTCAAGATTACATGAGATGAGGTCAAAGTGACTATGGTTTACTGTCTGAGCATAGGTGCCTATGCATTAAAGATCAAACAAGATCAATGGTATGTGTTCAATTTAAGCTGAGAAGACATGAGATGCGAGCATTGTGTTCGAGATTTAACTGTGACCATTGCCATTTGAATATTTGAAATTACTAAGGGGAAAACTAGTGTTTGGTTTTTAGGCCATATCTTTTGATAGAAGATGAATTTGCTCATGCAGTAAAAATCAAAGATGAAGAGGATTTTGTGGTGCATCTAATGAACCTAATTTGAAGATCCAGAAGTGTGGATATTTAAAGCTATTAATTTTCAAAGTTGACTGTGTGTTCGTGCTTATTCTGCAAGTGACTCAAGAAGAATGTTTGAGCTTATGTAGATGTTATTTGGATGTTTCATGATTAATTGGATATTAGGGAGTGTTGTAGAATCTATGAGGATGATTTGTGATTATTTTGGAGGTGTGATCAATATATCTTGAGTATGAACCATGCTTAATAAGTTGACTGTATGTTTAGTAATGGTGTTCCTATGTATAAGGTCTCTGTTTGAGTTGTTTGAGCATATGCAAAAGTGATCCAAGATGACTATGATTATTTAAGGATGTCAAAGGGGACATAAGGAGTGTACTTGTGTATTTGAAAGTGGTCATATGTTCTTATTTTGTTCGATGGTGTGCTAAATGGGTGAATAGGTCTCCATGAGACTTATAAGAGCTACAAGGGAGTTAGTAAAAGATGTAGCTGCTTAAGTGTGACTCATGTGAGATGACTTAAGGGTGAAGGCATGCATTATGTTTGACAAGGATTATTATGGATTTGATAATTCATGATTTCTCTATATATAGTGAATCAAAATGTGTTGGGTTCTAGACTTTGACTGAGAGTTTTTGGAGAGATTGGAGAGAGGCTTGTGTGTGTGTTTTAGAGAGTGAAGGAAAGCAGAGGAGAGTGAAAGAGCCCATATATTGGGTTAATGAGCAAAGGAGATTAAGGAATGTGCGTATGATCTATAGATCATGTTTCTATTGAGAGTATAGTGTTCTTGTAGTTTGAAGTTATGTGATGAGATCTGAGTGTGCATATAAGGACTGCTTGAGTGAAGAAGGAAAGAGTTTATGACATGCCTATTTGAGATAGAGAGAGAGTTTGTGCAGTTGTCAGATAGTCAGTAGGTCCATCATTAGGTGTTGAAGACATTAGTTATAATGTGGAAGGGTTATTCTTAATGAGGGTCTAAAGGACTTGATCTTCCATAGGGGTAGTTACTCCTTGTGAAATAGGGTTTCACTAAAGACCTTTGATTAGGACTTGTTCAAGGTTGTAGGTTAGAAGGACTTGACTAAATGTTCTTGATCAAAAGAACTTGATCAGTCTCTTGTTTATGATCATCTTATAGGATAGTAGTCCATGTGTTTCCAAGCTCGAGAGTGAATTTTATTCCCCAAGAGGGTTTCCCACATAGATGTTGTGTTGTGTATGTGATCTCGCATTATGTTCATTGTTCACTACTATGGATGATCTGTATGCTTCATGAATGTTTGTTTTGAATGCTTAAATATTTTCAAGGGTTTGGAAATTAAATTAGATTGTTTGCCACCACTGATTCAACCCCCCCTTCTTAGTGGATTGTACCTCTAACAACTATGTCATTTGAAAACAACCAAGGATGATACCTTACGAAGGTGAAATTATACCATGTCTTTGGTTTAGAAAGGCATTTCAATTAATCTAAAGTGAAATTACTTCATAGGGATAATTTGATGCTTAAGTGAAATTATTGTATAGTAATTAGAAGTGATTGACAGTGGCATGACCTACTCATGTTCTAGTATGCAATATTAATTTTGGGTATAAAAATAATGTACGCTATCTCTACCTACTAGCATGAATTAGAACATAATCATTTGATGGGTTAGCTGAAGTGGTAGTGAGTTCACCCCTTGATTAGATATGTATAACGTAATATGTTAGTAAGATGGTTTCCAATAAAGAATACTTTGGTGGGATTAAATTAGGGATGTGAATAACCATAAAAACATATTGGTAAACCTACTCAGAAATTTCCTTTAGCTACAAAACAAAGAGTGGTGGTTTGATGGGATATGTTAGTTTGATAATATAAGCTTCTAAGGTCATGAGGTATCCCAACTTATTTTTATTAGGTTAGGATGTTATAGTTGTGGGCCATAAACCACAAGTCTCAAGAATTTTGACCTAAGTTTTAAAGAATCAAGTTAGTGATTCATTTAAGGGTGGTAATCATTATCAGTCAACATTCTCTTTTGTTGTGATGAACAATGACAATCCCAAAACAAAAATAATCCAGCTCATTTTTTTGGTTCTCGACAAGAGGCTTATTACATTATCGTATTAGAGCTTAGGTTCAACATTTGACTTAATGTGTTTATCCAAATTTCTAAGCTACATATTGTTGATAAAAACATATTTTTAGATACAAGCTAATGAGGACAAAAATAAAGGTAAAACTTTTGACATGCCTTAGACTAAAGGATTAAATCTGTGAGTGAGGAAACATAGTCATAATAAGACATTAATTATATCCCTAAGTTTGGGGATTCAAGAAAGATTGTCCTTTGAATGAAATTTATCAAAGAAAATAATATTATTACACATATGTCTATTATTTTTATAATAACTTAGAGAAGCGAGAATGCTATGTGTTAATGGGTCGTTCGACACACCAACTCAGGTGTGGGTTGTCTCCCATCTAATCTCTCTTGAAAGGAGGCCTGTAGGGTCCCCCCAAGGTATGTTATTGATGGGTCATGACGTACTGGGTGACCTAGTGAACTATTCTAATTCAAGGGGCCTATTGATTTTGAATATTTAAACTTAGTTTTATCCTTATTCTAGTATTTTAATATATTTAGAGGAAATGTAAGCTTAATTATTTTGTTCACGCATGTTTTTAGTGGGTTTTAGGAAATAAAATGAATTTTTATTCAAATTTACCCAAATGATTAAAATCAGTGTTTATAGATTTTAATCAAATTAGAGCACGTCTGATCTAAATGTGTTTATTGCAGACACAATAATGCAAAAATGATAATAAATGATGCTTGAAATTGAGATAAAATGATAAAATTTGATTGCATTCAAACCCTTGCTAAAAAAGATTAAAAAAAGAGTAAAAGAGAAAGGGGAAAAGAGAGAAAAAATCATGTTGAAAATTCAGCGAAGTTTGAGGTCATTTGATTGAATGCACCCACAAACCGATCCCATGTCTAGCTAGCATTCACACAACCACAATGAGAATCAGTGTTATAGTTTGAGGATCATGTTGTGAAGAAGAAAGAAAACACCACGATGGTTTTGCACGCATAGGTAAATGAAGCGTAATCTTCCATAGCTTGTCTTAATAAAATTTTCACTTGAAGTGCAAATAGAGTTTACAATCAATTATTTGGGTAAAAAATTAGGTAGCATAACCCCAAGTAAACAAGAAGGAGATAGATATTAAACTACAAATTTAAATAAAAAGAGTGACTAGACTAGTGTATTTTGAAGGAGCAATAAAAATCCTAGGGTATTGTTTTGAATCAACAATATATAGTAGAGGGAAACTCCAAGGGGGAGGAATTTCCCTCCAAAACACAATCAGAGGCATTAAATTCCCTTCACCAACCAGATTTCCTTCCAAAATTCCATGCCACATTTAACTTTTGCCTACAAAAAGATAAAACAACAAATTAGATATTGTAATTGAAAGCACTAGCAGTAAAACATGAATGAAAAACACGAACAACTTTTACTGTGTAAAATATTTCCAAATTTTGAAAAGACCAAAACTAATACGTCAGAACGAGATTTTGGGTAATGTGAATGGTTCAAAAAATTAATGAGGCAAAATTTACTACTAAAAAACCAACTTAGGATAAAAAAATGCCTCCCATACTAATCGGACTTCTAGGAGGCACAAGGAATTTAATTTTTTTTATTTTTAAAAAAATTAGAACTCCTAGTGCTAATCAGACTTTCAACCCTAGATTAGCATTGGGGTGGACTTTGGATGGTTTTATGGATCCACTTAGGGGTTTGAATCCCAAATAGAACTATATTGGTTATAGAGGGGGTCCCAAGACCTATTTGGTCTTGGGACCCTTTGACAGGTCTTGGCTAGATAGCCCAAAGGCTTCATGATCTGGTCAGGGTTAAAAGCTTGCTTAAAATGAAGAAAGAAATGGAGGGCCCCCACAAACTTAGTTGAGTTTGTAAATTTGATTAACAAAGAGAGGGGTCACAAGACCCTCGACTGACCTAGTCAGGGCCTTAACCCTAATTATAATTGAATGCCATGGGGGAACAGTTCCTAACTTAGTCAGGGAATTTACCCTAGCCAAAACTATGAACACCCATCTGAAAAGGCTTAGACTTATGTGGGGTTTAAGATCTGCATAACAAAACAAACTGCTAACCCATTCCCCATTGATCTAATCAAAGATAAATATCATATTAGCAAAGAGATCAAAATTCAAATTAAGCCCAAACCTAGTCAGGCTTAGAAGCCTAATTATGTCTAGGGTATGTAGAAAATGTTGACATAGACCCAGTCGAGAAAAATAATCTGATTAGCAAAGCGGAAGACAAATTTAGACCATGAAGACTTAATCAAGGTTCGAAACCCTGAAAGTGTTGTAAGGGCACCAAAAATCCATCTTGGTATTTAGTGTAAAATATGAAATTTTATTTCATGAGCTTGGTCATTACGATGGGATAGGTTTTGGAGGCCAAACCAACATTCAAAACAAAATGACTCCTTATGTTGGCTCTAAAGAGCTAAGAGAGCAAAATTTTCAAAGGAAAATTGAGAGGTTAAGGCTCCACTTTCATGCTAAGTAATTTATATGAATTTTTCTCACACAGACGTGGTCTTTCCAAAAGAGGTAGTTTTAGGGCCCAGTTCGACATGCAAATCGAGTTGGCCCAGCAAGGAAACTTGAGATTGTTGAGACCAACTAGACGTGAACATAAGCATGAGCAAAGTAAGAGGCCAGAAAAGGGGTTTCATGATTCTTGAGGAATTATGACATGTTGTACAAGCAACAACACTATGATTTTAAGGATTTTAAATTAGTACTTTTGAGATATAGAGAATAATAACCAAATTTAATCTCTTACTAAATAAAAATCGAGGCATAGAAAAAATGGAAACTTGATACACCTAATACAATATTAATGGTACTAATAGGGTCCTTTAAAAATATTCTTGAGTCAACGAGCTTCTCTAAATGTTTTTAGGTTTGAATCGTGTTCAAGACTGTTTATCAAGATCTTTTGATGTGTGGAACATCGTGTCAAAGGAGGTGGAGTCTTGAAATAAAAAGGCAAAAATATAAGAGACTTATTTGATTTGTGAATCACTAGTCACATGGAGTGATGAAGATTGATGGTTGATCTCAAAGAAGTTTGCTTGAACATAGACCCAAAAGGAATATTATAAATTTTTGCATCAAAATGTAGGAAGTGTGAGTGAGTCATTGTGTTGCATAGGTGGTAAGGGACACATGTTTGATATTTTATCCCTCACACACTTTTCAGAGATCATTTTTATTCTATTTCCTAGAGATCTTTAGTTGCTAAATTATTTTTAGGATGGGTAGGTTTGGGAAACTTATGGATTGAGTTGTGGATTTAGGAACATGAATTTCAAACGATTGTGAAAATTCTTAGTACTCTGATGCCTGGAAAATTATTATTTCTAGATGTGACAAGGTGGACTTATTAATTATTAAGTCTTATGTTCATAAACTTGTATACCTATTTTATCTAGTAGGAATGTTTTATTCCTTATTTCGTATACATTAGGAATGTATCATTTCTTATTACAGTTTACCGTCATACTCATTTTGTGTTGTGTGGAGTTTGTTGTGTATCAAACTATATACACATTATCCTTTTTCTCATCATCAGTTTTATATCTACCTTTCTTGTGAATGGTAAGGCCATTCTCGGTGAATGAGAAGTGTGTGGAGAATCCGGAAGGCCACTCTTAATGGATGAGAGGTTTGTGGATAATCTGAAAGCCACTCTTAATGTATGAGAGGTGTGTAGGGAGTCCAAAAGGGTACTCTATATGGAAGAGAGGAGTGCAGGGAATTTGAAAGGTTTTATGGTTAGAGGTAAAGCCCTCAATGATAATCTCTCCCTCTACTTCTTACACAATTACTTTTGGCTCCAGAAATGATCTCCTCTATTATTAATGTTTGTATTGAGGTAAAATATTGATTCATGGATTATTAATTTCCTTATATGTCATCCTCATGGGATGATGGGACCAAAATCCTAATTAGGGAGGTTATCAAACGACTAGTTTGGTTTGTGCTTGGGAGGTAAAATGCGAAGTGCCACTCTCTCTCCATCACACAGATATAAGTTCAGATGCACCTACTTAGATGTATTGAGCTTAGGAATGAGTTTTTACAGATAACAAGCATCTAAATAACTCTGAAGTATAAGACCATTCTAAATACAAGACATAAGTTTGTCGATCCACAAAGCAATCTATAATTATAAAGAAGAGAATGCTAGAACAAGATAAATAACTAAATTGTGACTACAAAAAATGATTGGCCTAATAAATCGGGGTTTGTAGGGTTAGGGATACTTTTATTAGCACCTTATTCTCCCCTAAACTAGGTATACTTTTTCAGCATAACTCGTATTCTTAAATTATAAAACCTTTTATTACACCTTATCTTTTAAAAGGTATTTTAGTGACGCATACAAAGAGTTTGAATGTTTGTCTTAGAACACCTTCATTTAATATATCTTATTCTTATAGATGAAGGGATACCATGCTTGGGCATAATTAAAGGGATTTACATGATTTCCTCCACCTTTTGGGCTAAACGAATAATCATTGTGTTTTTTTTGGTTGAAGAAGATTTATGTTAATGTTGTATATTTAAAAACATTTTATAAAATATTGATTATAATGGGCACTTTATTACATATAATGTGTGTTGTAATATGTATTTATTTATTAATTATATTGAAAGTGATATATATAGGGATGGAAAGGTATTTTTAACAATTTTAATTATAAGATTAAATAATTAATGGTCAAATTTAGTATGATTAATTTTTATAAGTTTTTTTAATATAATTATTAATCAATAAATTTTACAATTTATTTTCGAATTTGATTTTTAAATTTTTATTTATTTATTATTGTATATTTAAAAATATTATATGGAATCATTGAATTATATAGAATGCCAGTATTTTTATTCATATTTCAAAAATAAATATATAACGAATTTATAATGTTGAGTAAATATACATCTAAATTAATGAATTCGAGTAAGAGGTTTTTTATTCAGTTAATTGTGGACTAGGCCACTTTTTTTGTTTTTAAAAAATCATTTTATTATAAAGGAGCATAAGTGATCTTGAAATTACTCAAGAAATTATGTAGCTTGTAAAAGTAAATGTTGGGTAGTGGGCACATTAGATCTTTAGGGGAATGGCACACTATTACATCTCTGCTACACTTAGATTTCAATTTTTATAAAATTGTATTGTTTGTGTAGATATGAATATTAATATTATATATTTTTTGTGTATTACATAGAATTTATATAAATATTCAAATATTGTGTCATTGTAAATTTTTATTTTATAGTAATTTTATTTATATTCAAAATAATTTAAAAGTTATTAGTGTTTTCTTTAACATATATATGATATCAAATGCCTCTCCTCCCTATTACCATCGTAAAACACCTCTCAACGTAATTACTAAATGACAAAGTCCAACTCCCATTCTAAAATTCACGTGCTTCAATATAATTTTATAATTTACAAAAGTAAGAATTTATGTTGATAAAATTTAGGTCTTACTAAAATCTATGTCTTAAAATCTAGAATTTATAAATTATAAATAAATAAAATCTAAGTCTCACTCTAAAATTTATATCTTAATATAATTTAATGGCTTATTGTATAATTTAAAAAACAAATGATTTAAAAATATTAAATTGTATAATTTAATGACATAAAATATCTCCCTTAAATTGGTCCTTGGTGTTTGCTATAAAAGATAGAAGAAAAGAAAATGTGATTTGGCTTCCACCATTTCCAGGATGGTTCAAATTGAACTTTGATGGTATTTCTCAAGGTAACTCTAGAGCCTCAGGTGCTGGGTGTGTTATTAGGGATTGTAGTGGGTTACTTATTCATGTGGATTCCATCAAACTAATTGATGGGTCCAATAATGAAGCAAAAGTACAAGCTTTGGTGGTTAGACTTGAGATAGCAATTTTGTGTGGAATTGAAGATTGGTGATTGAAGGGTACTCTCTGATTTTGATTCAAGCCTTATACAAGAACGTTGTTAAGTCTTAGAAGTTAGCTAATATTATTGAAAATGTTTGGTCATGTTTGGGTTCTATTAAGAATTGAGAATATCATCATTACTTTCAAGAAACCAACATAACAGTAGATTTTCTTGCCAATGTCAGTATTGATCAATTGGAAGTTGTAAGGATGGATAATCAAAGGGAAGCTTGTGAGGATTTCTAAGGGCTCTCTTCCATTGATTTAGGCATTTAATGCCTTTCCCCCACACTTGTGTGAATGGCAGTGTCGTAATGATATCTCTTGTTTAATCTATGGTGGTTTGTGGGAATGATTGTTGGGTTATTATGTTAAGTTCGTGCAATATGTTCTAGGTTGGTTGTAGGGGTTACATCCTATTTTATCGATTGGATTATGTTGACAAGCTTTTTTCCTATTCCAAGATGTTGTCTTATGAGTTCTTTCAGAAGTGGTATGGAAAGGGTGGTGGTTGAAGCTTTAGGCCCGCTTGTAGTTTTTGGTGTGGGTTAACTTTGTGAAATGGATTTTTATGGTGAGGTCTTGCAGGTCTATTTGAAGAAGATTTTATAGGCCCCTTTCAAAGAGGTTCTACACTTGATTCTAATTATTCTTGGGGAGGATTACCTTTATTATAGTCTTATAAACAAATAGAATTTTGACGTGGCTTTTATGCGTAGACACTTCATTTTAATCATTTTTGTTTCTAAACTACAATCAAGAGTGACTTTCTGTAATCACATGCAAATTTAACTAGAAATCACCAATAGGCCTAATTTACCCACACAACTGTTGTTTTAACCTAAAATCATAATGACACATCCCTGATTAGGGCAATGGATCGTATTGCATCATTAATCTTATCTAGTGCATTTTGAATCAAACCAACCCTTTATAAATGTCTTTATAGGATAATTAAGTGAATACTTGATTGAAAAATAAATATTACATAAAACCACCATTCTTCTAATTATTGATTAATCTCACTTAATCAAGTCTAATCATTTCTTTAATAGGGAAATCTATAGATTTAGAATTACCCTATTTTCTAAATTGAAAATTAGAATATTAATTCATAAATGAATGACATCATTAGACAAAGTGTGAAAGAAACAAAGGTTATGACATGTTCTGAGATGAGATGAACAGTTTATAACGATTCAAGAAATATATAAATACAAGCCTCACCCCTCTTATTTCTCAATCTTCTTCATGCAAACTTATTCTACCAAATTATACAACGAGCTTCAACCAATTATCATGCGAAAGTCAATGCAAGCCAAGAATCAAGTGTAGACAAGGAGATATGCTTCCCACATATAGAATCAAACATTACCAAAGAATCCATATCCTACAAGTTGAGCTCAACCTCTTAAGACTAGTTCTCAAGAAAATCTTCTAAAGAGTTATAAACGTTTGTTTTTGTCTTCTAATGTGCATTTCTTGCTTGTTTTTTACATAGCTCAACTTAGGGATTATGCTTGAGATGTTAGTTCTTCAAATTTATTTTGATTTTATTCTCTAACAAATTCACTAATCTCTCTTGGATTTTTAAACTAAAAAATGGCATGCCCTGTGGGACCATGAAGATTTTGATGCATCTCACAAGCTCTTCTAGACCATTTACATTTCTCTAATTACCAGAATTGACTTTATAAACAAATTAATTCATTCTTTTTTCTTCTAAAGTTTGTTGATTTTCATGGTAGGTCATAATCACAAAATTATTCCTATGTGACAACAAGATCAACACAAACTTCAACAAAATCATCACTTGTCGTGGTGAAATCCTTGGTTCTAACTCTGTTATGTTTAGCACCGGTCCAAACTATGAAATCGGAGCCATCTTCAATAAAATAATTCATTATAAAGGTGAAATAGTTTAACTATATTTCTTTGTTTTTGATGAATCACAAAATTGTATGGACTTTAGTGAAATCAATTTCACTATAGTGATGTCGTTTGTAATTACTGAAACCATTTTGTGTTATTTTTTTGTTCTATTTTTCACAGACTAATAAATTCAGGATAAGTTCAGTGAAATCATGCAGTAGATTCATGAAATCATTATGTATCTTCAATTTCCTCTTTGTTCAACTTTTTTATGCCTAAATTTAGTTATTATTGCCTTTGTCTCTCTATTTTAATATTTTGACTTTGTTTTGTAGAGTAGTGAAATTGGAATAAAGTTTGGCGAAATCATTTTCGCTACAACAAAATTGTAACTAACTTTAGCTAAATCATCGATCTCAGTGGTGAAATCATTTTATGCCTTTTATGTCTATTTTCTATGTAGGTCAACATTTACAAAATTGAGGTCAACATTAATGAAATTATCAATCTCAGTGGAAAAATATTTTTATGCATTTTCTTTCTATTTTTTATGTAGGTCAACATTTTTGAAATTGAGGTCAACATTAGTGAAATCATTGACCTGGATAGAAAAATTATCTTTTGCAATAGCAAAATTATTTTCTAATTTTTGCTCTATGTGTATGTTGCAGTAGTGAAATCAGAGGACTAAGATAATAAAATAGCTTATGAATTTGTGAAATCTTTCTATAGCAAGGTTGAGACTTAAAAAACCTCTTTTAAATCTCTTTGTTAGATAAAAACCACTTTTTTCAAACTTCTAATCATTTGTCGATAGGACCTAGGCCAAAGAAGTGGTATTTTGAGTTGTACAAATAATTTTAATTCACATTTTGATTTAGGCTTAAAACAAATTCACATTTACATTTAGGTTATAAGAAAAATTTATGTATTTTTCAAATTTATTTCATTTCATACAAGTTTTTTCTTCTTGTTTGAGTGTCTTGTGAGGTTCTTTTGCACATATGCTCTCCCCTTTTAGGGTGACTTAAAAACATAAAGTTATTATTTGTATCAAACTCTTATTTTTATTTATCCACATAGGGTGGAGTTCAACACCTTTTCACAAGTTTTAGGGGTGCATTGACTAGAAAGTCACATCTTAACATCGTACCAACCCCATTATCCAATGGGATATACAAATTGAGGCTACAATAGTTGTATCTTAATTATAATTTATCTTAGATCTTGACTCAACCAATAGCACTTCATTGAGACCCTTAAAGCTAAAGTGGTCACAAAGGGACTAGACACTTTGGTGAATGGCCTGTTGAACCTCAACATCTAATTAACAGATATTTTTTGTGCCCAATTACCATAAGGTATATTGGGACCATATAAAAATCCAAGTAAAAACTTTTAATACATTTTTTTTCATAGAATATCCATTGGTGCAGAGGTGCAAAGGTAATAGCCCCTAAAGATTGCCTTACTCAAACAAACCTTTTGAAAGAAGAATGGGATTAGAACACCACCAATAATTGAAATAATTTCTTCAATGAATCTTAAATTTTATAAATTCTCTCTCAAGGAGTATATTGAAGGTTTGAATGGATTTGATGTAAACCCACATCATTTATTATAATCATCTTGTAATGTTTGTGTGTTATTATTTGATTATTGTGTCAAAACCTTATTTATACTTAAAACCAACTCAAACAAACTAAGTCTAAATCCAAACCATTTTTATACACGCACAACAAGACATTACTCTACCAAATTTTTAGGTCAACAAAAGTGACATTGGTCCAAATACCTACCTTTCTTTTTCAAACCAAATCATCAAGCTACCTAATTTTGATCAAATGCCAAATTCTAATTTTAAACCAGTCAAAAACCAAAATCCAAATTCTAGTCTAAACCATTATCATTATGTTGTCCATTTTGTTTCAGACCTAAGCCAAATTCTAAGTCTAATTCTAATACCAATTCAAAACCAAGTTCCAATTCTAGTCTAAGCCAAATCCAAAGTCAAACATGGTTGACGAAGTCAACCCAAATCAAATCAAATTAGACCTTTTGCAAAATTCAAATGTCATTCAATCCTTTTTCCAAAATTCAAATTTAATCAAATTTCCAAATCAAATCAATTTTAATTGAAGTCAAATGTCCAAAAAAATGCAATTTGAACATTAACTAAGTTACATGCCCAATCCAAAGTTTACACAACTTTTAATCAACCCAACATTCCAAAGCAAACTTGTTCAAAGCCTAGGTTAAATTTTACAATCGAGTTAAATAACATTTGAAACCAACATTCTGAAATAAAATAAAACTTCTTGAAAGCATTTGATGTACCAAGATTTATGCACCCCTTTGGAAATAAGTTTGATTCACACATATTTCTTATTTGAATACTTACATGAAAAAAATTTGATTGAACTATTCCATTTAAACATTGCATTGATTCCAATTAAACATTCAATGTCAACCATTAAAGCCAAAATATGGCTCATCTTAAACCATGTTCCAAGATAATCAAAGCCAAAATAAGTTCATCTTGAACCATGTACCGATCCAATCAAAACCAAAAATTAGGTTCACCTTGAACCATTACCAAACCAATCTAAGCCAAATCTGGTTCATCTTGAACCACACACCAAACTAATTATATACCATGCCATTCCAATCTGATCATGTTCATCTTGAATCACATTCTAATTCTATTTGTAAGTTAAGTCAACTTTGACTAGAGTCAATTTTAAAGCCACATATTAGAATAACACCAAACCAGGTCTATTTTAGTTAAATCAAATTATTCCAAAATCAATCACATTTCAATTAAAATTGATTCTTGTCTTTACATTCAATCTCTCACACATGTCGATTGGGAATGACAAAGTCATGACATCCATCCTCTTTCATTTTCCAATCTAGGCCAATCAACCCTTTTTGTGGTAAATCGAATCAAGACCATTTGGACCAATTCTAATTTATTTCGTATCTGCTATGTTTGGTGTATTTTCCAATCTATGCCAATACACCTTGTTTGGGGCCAATCAAATCAAGACCATTTTAACAAACTCCAATTTAAGAAAGATCACCCTCTTTTAGTCCTTTCTAATTACATTAACACTAATACTACTCTATTTGGGGCCATTCTAATTGAGACCAAGACCACCCTATTTGGGTCCAATTTGTTCCATTCAATACCCCTTGCATTATCCTTGCTTAGGGGTATTAATCCATTTTTAATATGACTTATGGCATCTTGTAAGCCTAAATCTGTTCTAACATGGTCAATCATATGTCAATAAATGATAAATCAACTCACCTAGCTTATCCAATAATTAAACCACTTTAAATATACTTTGGGCACTTCATTTGTTGTTCTAAAGGCCAATCTAGTCTTAAAACCACAACAAATCTAACAGTCTAGACCTATTATACAATTACCCCTCCAAGGGCCCTTATCTATTAACAAGCCAAGTGTGCATAAGTCTGATAACTACTCTATTAGGATATGTCATGATCCCCTTTCCAAACATGATTAGATACATCCACTTCCAAAGCAATATCAATATTCTCAACCCATTTTTGACATTTTTTTATCAAATCACCTTTTTTTGACCAAAACCAAACCATTGATGGTCCACCTGTATTTAATTAAGGACCTCTATTTGATGAAGAACCTATTTTTGATGATCCCATATTTGAAGATCCCATTATCATTAAACAAAATCCCATTATTTTCCCATTGCCAAACGTACCCCATTTCTAATCATTTATTCATCATAAAGCCTTCATTTCTAAGTGAAAGGTGAATAAGGTACTTGTGGACAACACAATTCAACATGCCCTCTTCATGGCTACTTTAACATTAAAATTAGGTTCTATTTTAGAATCAATATTAGAATTGGGTTTAATTCTAGAACCAATGTCAGATTTAACACCAGAAGTAGAATCAATGTCAACCTTAACATCAGATTTAGATCTTCTTGAGTGTGAATCAGCTTCAAAATTAGAAGATATTAATGTTTGTTATGACATTGGGTACACACTTTTGGTAGATCCTATTGAAAACACTTATGATCCTCCTAGGATTTTTTAAGAAGCTTATTTTGACATTTACATAAGTTTTCTTATTATCCTCTATAAGGAATGTGATGTATTTTACCCTTCCATTTCAATTACCCATGTCTTTACTATCAAACATCCTAGCCATTGTATTGACATTAAAACTTCATTTTTTTATATTGGGAGTGATAGAATCCCACACTGTTGAACTTATTCCATGGCAACATTTAAGTGGTATAATTTCTGGGGAAGCAAGACAATATTTAGGCAGAAGAATAATCTCCTAGTGAAACCTCATTTGAGGCACTAGGGGATAATCAAAGTCTAAATTCAGTATCTTATAGTGAAACCTTGTTTGAGGCACTAGATGATAATTAAAATAAAAAATTTAGAATCTTGTAGTGAAAGTTTTCTTAAAGCATTAAGGGATAATCAAAATGAATTATCAACATCCCTTAGTGAAACCTTATTCCAAACGTTATTGGAAAATCCAGGTAAGAATAATCAAAAAGACTGTGTTGGTGAAAACCTCTCTAAGGAACCAATAGATGAGACAATTAGTTCCCCATTTCTTGATGAAGAAGTTATTGAAGTCAATATTGGCCCCATCACAACCAAAATTAAGTCAAATCTAGAAGCAACAACAATGTGTGACTAAAAATTTAAATCTTCGTTTATCTATTAACCATTATACATTCCATTTTAATCCTATTATCCATTCAAGACCTATATTACACTATCCAATCATGCCATTTGACCCTTATCTACCCTTCTTTACCCTTCCTGGTGGCACTCTTTTTTATAGAGGCTACAAAGACATCTTGTATAGAGGTTTAGAGAAAACAGAATCAATAACCAATGAAGTTCATGACAATAATTTATAGTTCACATCAGTAGTAGGATTTAGACAGAGTAACCATTCAGAGTAGGTATTGGTTAAGACAACAAAGGGTCCAAATTATGTATCATGTAATCTTCCATTGAGTTGAGATGCTAACAAATCTAAAAAAATTAGAAAAATCATTTAAACATACAAAATAATCAAAGAATAAAAATAAATAATTTGTCTAATGGTCAAAACCATGCATATGGTGCCTTGAGCAAGTACCATGATGAAAATTAAGTTTTTAACATCGTGATAAATAATTTGTTCTGTATAAGTACCTTGACACTTGGGGATAGCCCTATTTTCATTACAGACCATTGCAGTTCCATGCCATTCAATCCATTTTAGTCAATCAATCATGTTCAACCCAACCCATCTTATTGTAACCATTAGTCTTCCTATCTTAACCTTGTTATAAAAGTGGAAGGTATATTGAGACCTATTTGGAAAAACATTGTGGCATATTATATGCATGATAATTTGACGATTGAACACATTTGGTTCTCACATGGCATGGTACTTGGAGACTCTTAGTCCTTTCTCTCATTTCCATCTATCCATCAATCCTGATTTACCTATTTTCTACCTCAATCTATGGGTGACTAGTAGTATCTTTCACTGTAGGTTGAACTAAATTGACCTGAGGTCCATTTGGACTATGTAGGCAACACTCAATTTTTAAAGTCAACTCAGTCACCCATTTTCCATGCTCTCACCTCTTTGTGAGCAACTTAATCCACATTCTCATCATTTTTCAAGCAACCTAAGCCACACTCTCACCATTTTGTGTGTTAAAACTTTCTGTATCTCATAATTCTCCATTAAGTTGAGATACCCAAAAACCCCAAAAACATTCAAAACAAAACAACCCTAAAAAATTGAAAATCCCAAAAAATAAAAAAAAATAAAATAAAAAAGGACTTAAAATCTCTATGAACAATATAAAACTACAAAATCCTTGTTTGTTTTGTCACCATGTTCACTAGTGGCCTTTGGCTTTGTTCTGGATGGCATGATTAATTGTACATGTCAAGTGGAAAGCCCTCATATAACGATGGTAATTTATAATTTACCATTGTAATTCCTTCATTTAAACTCCTGTTTATGGGATAAATACATCGGCATGAAGTTTATTAGACTATGTAGGTAACATCCACTTGTATGGACCATTTGGAGATAGCTCGACCACCCATTCATTTTAATTCTATTTCCCCCCTCCCATCTAGGTTGTCATCTTGACCTATCAATTTTCATATAGAAATTAGGGGCAAATAATCTAAGAGTAATGCCTTACATTCACACACACATAAATGATTCACTAATTGTTTATTTTATGGTGTGTTTGTGTGATTGTCAGTACAAATAATTTTTTATTGTTCTTGGTATATTTATTTGCTTTTCATCTTGAGCAACATGATGCTTTTTGTTGATTTTATTTTCAGTTTATGTTTGTTTACTTATTGTTTGCTTGTTTTTTTATGTTATTATCTCAACTTAGTCCCTTGTATCAGTGGGCTCATCATCATGGTGCTTCCTATTATGCAATTGTACTTGAGTCCATCTATTCACATATCACAACATTCTCATCATGGTTTTTATCATTGGTGCATTGTTGTCACTTGTTTATTGGATTAGGGGTTAATCCTTAGATACATCATGACCTAGTCACCATGGTGTTTTATATCATAATGCATAATTTGGTACTACATAAAAAAGTAAGTGCTAGAAGTCTCACAGACAATGCTTCAACCATAAGATCTCCTTGTCTACTATCCTCCAACTAATTAATCAATTACCTAATCATCATTCGCAAAAACATAATCCATCCTACTAGGGCACACTATTTAAATTGATCAATGATCAAATTTTCCCTATGGGGGTAGCTTCTTGAATCACCAATCAAAATTTGCCCTGTCGGGGCACATTATTATGATCCATTAGGACTGCCCTCTTCGGGCCAAGTCCATCATTTAGTCTTTCTTCTAATTTTAAGTCTACATATTTCTCTCATTTTCGCTTCTTCCTCTCTTTTTTGAGGGCTCATCTATTTCAACTCTTCCCCAACTATCCCCTTGAGGGGGCATCTAGGGCTAATCAAGCATCCTTTGGGGCATGAATCTAAGTTTATTGACTCATAATTTTTAAAAGAGAAGAGTGAAGACATCATTCTTCAAACATTCTTAAATTTTTTCTTAAATAATTTTTTCTTTTAAAAGACATTATTATGCCTAGTGTCTCACAACACCTTCTCAAATAGGGGCAAAATGTAGATACCTCATTTTAATCATTTTTGTGTCTAAATTGCAATAAAGAGCAACCTTTCATAATCACATACAAATTTAATCAAAAATCATCAATGGATTTAATTTACCTGCACAACTATTGTTTTAACCTAAAATAACAATGACATATCCCTGCTTGGGCAATAGATCATATTGCATCATTAATTTTATCTAGTTCATCCTGGTATCAAACCAACCCTTTACACATGTTTTTATAGGACAATTAAGTGAATACTTTATTAACAAATAAATATTAAAAAATACCATAATTCTTCTAATTATTGATTAATACCACTTAATCAAGTCTGATCATTCCTCTAATAGGAAAATCCATGGACTTGGAATTATCTTATTTTCCTAAGTTCAAAATTGGAATATTGCCTCACAAATGAATGACATCATAAGTAAAAGTGTGCAATCAAGCAATGGTTATGACGTGTTTTACAATTTACTTACACGCTCAAGACAAGTTCATACACACATAAAGGAGTTATAATTTGAATATATTATACCCCCCTTACATACTCCAAGTCTCCATTAATGGAGTCTCTTATACTTTCAACCTCCTATATTGATGAGGGTGCAAATTGATCCTTAACCCTCCATCTTGAGATGAGATAAACAATTTAAAATGATTCAATAAATCTATAAATACAAAATTCACCCCTCTCATTTCTCAAGCTTCTTCATGTAAAGTTACTCTGCCAAATTATACAAGAAGCTTCAACCAACTTTGATGCCAAAGCCAAGCCAACCAAGAATAAAGTGTAGATAAGGAGATGTGCTTCCCACATGCAGAATTAAATATTGTCAAAGAATCCATAACCTACAAGTTGAGATCAACCTCTTAAGACCAGTTCTCAAGTAAATCTTCTAAGGAGGTATAAAAATATGTTTTTATCTTCTAATGTACATTTCTTGCTTGTTTTTCACATAGTTCAACCTAGGGATTAGGCTTGAGATGATAATTATTCAAGTTTGTTTTGATTTTGTTCACTTTAATAAATTGACCAACCTTTATTGGATTTATAATCTACACTATGTTTGTGATAAATATTTTGGTGTTGGTGGCATATAAGCATAAAGTAGTGGAAATGGTGGAGGTTTTGGTTTCCCCTGTACATAGGGTGGGTTTGGTGGAAGTAATTATAGTTGTGGATTTAGAGCCCTTTGCTAGTTAGCATTTTTCTAGTTTAGATGGTTTGAGTGTGGTCCCTCTCTTAGTTTTCAGGGCTTTGAAAACCAAGTTTGTGGCTCTTTTGAGTTATGTGGAAAATTTGCAAGTGAAATTCTATTTTCCTTCCTCTCAACTAGGGCACTTTCTTCCCCCTCCTCTAGTGGCATCAGATAAAGTCCATATTTTTGAGTTGGAAACTTTGAATTTTGTGTGTCATTATAGAAAGTGTGTAGACGTTGTTAATTCTTAGTGAAATTAGTTTTTTATGGGTGTGGGTTAGCCCCCTCCTATATTTCTTGAGGTCTTCTTTAGGCTATGATCACTTTAATGTGGGAGTGATTGAACAATGTTCACTCCTCATCGATTGTTAGATGCATGCTCACTAGATAGAAGTTGGTGGCTGGGTCTCAAATGTGGAGCATGATGCTTCTTTGGTGTTGGTCAAAATGGACCTGGAGGTCCTGATGGCGATTTTTGAAGGCGAGGGTGAAGTTCTATCAAAATTTATAATCATTCCTGACGAGGATAAAGGCTTCCACTTTTTAGTTTATGTCTCTAATGGTTTTGTTGTTTCATGGTTTTTTTTTTCCTAGGACTGTGGTGTTTATGTTGTTTATGGTCTTGTTTTGTCTTGACATTCTTGTTAGCTAAACAAGTTCTTAGTAACATTGGTTATGTCAATTTTTTCAATACTCTACGTTGTATTTTGTAAGCTTCTTTTTGATAATATAAACAAGCAAGAGACTTGCAAAACTTGGTATCTATCCCCCCCTCACACTTGATAGATAATTTCATACTAATCATATAAGTATTAATATAAAGATTATTGAGACAATACTATGTTTTTCTCTTACTTTTTCAATTAAAAGAAAATGGATCCATTAAAATTCCAAAAATATTATTGTTCTATAATTAATATATTACTAATATTTATTAAAAATTATAAATATATTCTCACTCCACAGAAAAATATGTAAACACTTCGATAGGCATAAAATATAAAGGTTTTGGAATTTTACTACTATAATTAATGAGTGTGTCATATGTGTACTATTGTGTTATATAGAGACAAGGCTCAAAAGAGAACACACACCCACACCCACACACCCACACACACACACACACACACACACACACACACACACACACACACCAATCTTCTCTTATTCTTTCATAATATTTAAGGGGGCTTTAGTCTTTTCTCCAAATAATTATGGACCACTTATTTTCTCTTTGTATGCTATTTTAAAAAAATATCATTTTTTAAATTAGGGGTTTTATGTTTTGTTTTAATTGTATTTTTTTTGAGTCTAAATTAATAGTATAATTAGATTGATATTATTTATTATCAGTTAGTGGAGTTTTTAATAAAAAATAATAGAATCATTAATCGATATTTTATGTGAAAAATCAAAATGTGGAGATTATATCTCTCAACATATCTCAAATATATTTATTTAAAATGTCTATGCTATTTTAATTCTTTAAGAGGTGGTGAATGTTTATATTACATAATTTTAAAAAAATAATTTTAAAAAAATAATTTTAATTTATTTTACTTTTTATTTTTTAGTGGGGGTAAATGTTTTTACAAAGTCCGGAGCTTTGAACCAAATAAACATTTTTGAGTGGAGATATAAACCGTTAAAAAGAAGTTTTTATAGAGTCTAGAGCTCTAAATTGGATACAACAAGGGCCCTGATCCTCTAAAAACACAACATCAATAGAACCTCACTCAAATATAAGACTAAATAGAAACACATACCACAAAAAACTAGAAAGAAGAACACCTAATATTATAACACTAAATAAAACCAATTAACAACAATGTTGAAATTGAGCATGATTCTAAGTTGAATAAGGGTTTTGAATAGTGCAGGTATCCAAGAGATGGAGACTAAAGATTTGGAGTGACAGGGGAAGCGACAAATGAAAGCAGTGGCAAGTTAGGGAAGGAGAACGCAGGCACTACCTCAAACAAGCATGATGTAGGTTGGATCGGGTAAGTGGAAGGAGAGAGTGGGGGGCACAAGGCATCTGTCTTTCCTAATAAAAATTAAAAACCAAGATTCTAGGGCATCCTTGAGTTCTGTGATCTCCTATTTGGACTAGTCTCGTGTTTTGATTATGGAAAAAATACCGTTGGTTGTTAATTTTGAAGATAAAGCTTTGGAGGAGGTTTTGGAAGGTGAAGGTTGGTATAAGGAGAGAGGCTTGGTTTGCCATTTTGATAGGTTCTGGCCTTCCCTTCCTATTCTTCATCAGTGGCTATCAGAATCTTGGCAATTGATGTTGGAAGGCAATGTGGAAATTTATCCCTATACCAAAGGTTTTTTTGTTATGGCTTTTAATAATTTGGCTGATCAAAATAAGATTTTTCAAGTGAAATGCTAGAGATATAATAATCACCTTCTTCTCATGAAACCCTGGTTCCCTGATTTTAACCCTCTCAAATCTTTCTCTTCGACCCATCTGGGTGAGGCTACTGTATCTACCACTCCAGTTCTGGGTTGAATCTAGACTTTCAACTATTGGAGGTGTGTTAGGTGAATTAATTGGATATTGATGCTTCTTCATTAAATTTTTTCCCAGATAAATTTTGCCAGGGTTTTAGTTTGTTTAGACATTACTCAGGATCTCCCTGAAAGGATTATGTTAAAAGTGAAAGATAAGTGTTGGTCTCAAACCATTAATTTTGAGGGTATTCCTTTTAGATGCCAAAATTATTTTCAAATTGGTCACCTTTCTGCTTCCTATAAAAAATATAAGTGAAGAATCGATTCTTCTTTGGGGAAGGAGGCAAATGAGGAAAATCTTATAGTATTTTCATAAAGTGATCATGTTATGCATTCAGGAACAGTTTCAGACGTTCTAATGGAAAATAATTTGAAAAGTGTAGTATCATTGGTGTTCACAACTCATAATTTTGAGTTTGGTGGATCTAGTGGAAGAAATTTTATATATGTGGTTCATAAGAATAAAGTGTATACATGTAAACCTGTGGATGGGAACTGTTTATTAAGTCTAGATTCAGATAAATTGGGTAATCAAGAAGAATGGAAGGTTATTATAAGTAGGAAAAAAGGTCATCTCATTCCTAGCTCTCCTCCCAGGACATAAAGTATTCATTGCAAAATAAAGAAGGATGAAAATTAGTATTTTTGAGATTTTCATTTGATTTAATTTGTTTATTTCTAGCTGAAGTAATTTTATTACTTTCAGTTTGATTGTTTTATTTGAAATAGGTTGGCTAGATACCACAAGTAAAATCCTTAAGCTAGGCTACTTTTAATGTTTATGTTTATGGGAAGGGACCTGTTTAACCCTGATATCAAGCTAAAAAAATCAATGTTGAAATCGAACAAAAAAAAGAACAATTAAACAACATTCTACGGTAACACTTCAATAAATTATTTGAAAAAAAATATATATTGTTGAGTGGTTTTAGATACTGGATTGATTGCTCTACTAGGTTTCATGGTGTGCATTTTCTTGCTTCTTTTCTTTTCTCACCTTATTTAGACTACTTGTCCTATGGGAATTTATAAATCTTCAGTGCATTACTTATTCTTGGTGCACTACCCTTCATGTGAGAAATCCCTTTATTTATGGATTATTTATGCTCTATTGCATCTATAGATGATGGAGTTAGAGCTAATGGTTCTCAATCAAGGTCAAAAGTTTGTTTTGAAGGTCTATGATAAGGTAATCCATCATCCCTCCTCTACTCCAAAGGTAAGTGTTCCTATTGCATTTGTTAAACAATTTTGTAAATGGTATGAAAATTGTTCTATTATTTCTTATTTTGTCAATTGTATCCTCTCGAAGGACTACCTTCATAATTGGCTCTGAATCCACCAAGAACCTCTGGGAGTCCATGTCTCTTGAATTCAAAACCTTAATAAAGGTGTTTTATTGTTAGCCTTCAAGGAGCCTTTCAAGACACAATTTATCCTTGCAAAGTCCAATGTCTAATGTGTTCACAACCAGTTTATGATTTTGTCTGCCTAGTCCCATGATTTTAATGTTTTTGATAATGTTTCCCTTCATGTCCCTATCTGGGTTGAGATTTAATTATCTAATAATTATTCCCTTCATGTCCCTACTAATTTTCCTTTGGGCTTTCATAGCCCAAATCATATCCCCTATAAGACTTGTTGTTATGATTGAGCTAGATAGGTGGTTTTCCCCTGCCCTAAAAAGTGGGTCTATGTGGAGGTCAACCTCTCCAAGGAATTAAAGGAGTTTATAGAGCTTCAAGTCAAGGAGACCCAATGGCTGCAAAAGGTTATTTATTTCAACCTATCAAACACTTGTTTCTGTTGTTAGGATTTAGACCACTACATCAAGGATTATCCTCACATGGGTCATCCCAAGTCCCTTTAGCGACCTCCTTAGACTGAGAAGCCTAAATTGACAAACCAAGGTGATGGTTATAACACAATTCCCCCTATAAGGTCTTTGGGACCTAAGCCACAGGACCCACCTCAACTGCCACCTTATGATGATTCTTCTCCAGTTATCAAACCCTCTCAGGGGACTTCTCTACCCTCCCTTACAATCCTAGTTTCTTCCAACCCATAGAGTATTTCTCTAGTTTCCCAGAATACAATGATACTCATGGCTAAATTTTTCTCAATCTATGGCTCCTTCTTCTGACAGTCTCACATCCCACCTCATGGGGATGCAAAATCTAATCGAGAAGAACATGAAGTGAAATGCTTCTTCATTGTGGTAGGAGTAAATTCATGTCCTCACCAACATAACAACTTTGTAGCTTTGGCAAATTTTGAGGATGGATATGGAGAGATTTAGATGGATGACCCTTCCTCATGAATGTGTTATCATGAAATGCTAGGGGTGTTACAAAGTCTACCCGTAAATAATCTGTGTATGTTGCTTATCAACATATTGGTTTTTTAGATATTATATGTTTGTAGGAGGTTAAAGTGTCTGGATTTCTCCTTCATATGTCCTTACAAAGCATTTGGCATGACACCACCCAAATCACCACCTTATATGAAGAGGGACATGCAAATGCTTATGTTTTAGTTTCCTGTAAGATTTACCCCAACATTATTGCCATGGGGGAGGACCCTCCACATCAGGCAGTCTAGATTCATCTTGACATTGATGTCAATCCTTTTGGCATTCTCAACATCTATGCACCTAATGGTGGCCCTAAATGCTCCTTGATTTGGTGATCTTTATTTGATGAGCTACCTATTGCCATGTGACTAGTGTGTGGAGACTTCAACATGATTGAACACCCCCAAGAAAAGGTTGTGGACCTCCCCATGCATTGGTGCATTGGTGAATGTGAGGATTTGTATTATTTAAAAAATAAATGAGGTCTAGCTGATCCACTCCTCGTTGAAAAACATTTAACCCCACATCTTGGTTTATGTGGTCTAGCTACCAATCTAAGGATCACCATGTGCTCAAATGGCTTGACTGCTTTATGTTCTTAGAGAGAAATATTTTTTCCTTTTCCATCATTGATGGTCAGCCTATCAATGTCCGTTCTAGTATTATTTTTTTAGACCATTCCCTTATTTCCTACAAAGTGGAATGGACTTCAAGACAATAAAATGTGCCATGTAATCAATTTATCCTTAATACTTCTATATTGAGTCATGCTTGAATGATCTGACTCATCGTGCAGATCTAAAACCTCACCCCATAGCCCCAATATGCCACCAACTAAATTGAGTGGTGAAATGAGGCCATTTTGTGCACCACCTCCTTCCTCTACCACCATGGAAAACATGTTGCTCAAATCAGAAAGTGGTCAGAAGAGACCACACTCAAGGAGTTGTAATGGGTCTCCATCTCTTTTGAGCTTGATCCTTTCAATATGCAGCTATAATATCTTGCATCCTCTCTCAAATACCACCTTAAGGTGGTGGAAAACCATGCGGCCAAAGGCACTTATATTTGTGCCCAGTTGTAATGGCTTAAAATTGGTGACAAGGCCTCCAAGGATTTTTTTAAAACACTGAAAGCTAAACAAGTATGCAGTAAAATCAAAGCCATTCACATAGATCAATCCCCATTGAAATCTTAGTTTGATATCTCTTCAACTTTCCTTGAGCACTATAGGATGGTTTTTCAAGCTCAACCTTTCATATTTTAGTGAACCCATGCACTTCAAAAATGCCTTGATGTGGTTCCTCACAAGCTCACTTCTATCGATCAATGATTTTGTGATGCCCTGCTCACCTTAAAGGAGATCATAGAGGCTACACATTGCATGAGCAATGATAAATCCCTTGGCCTCGATGGCTTCCCATGTGAATTTTACAAAGCCACCTAGGAGTTTACCATACTAGATTTACTGTGAGTCTACAAATAAGCCTTACAAGAATTAGTCTCTTGGAACCATGATCAACCAAGGTAATATCAAATTCATTCTTAAAGTTGGAGATAATGATTTACTTACTAATTGGAGGTTGATAACCGTACTTAATATTTATTAAAAGATTCTTGTGAAAGCCCTCACAAATTACATCTTGCTCATTTTACCTACCATTGTTAGACTAGAGCAAACAAGTTTTTTTATAGGGTGTTATGTTTTGGATAATATTATTGCGGTCTGGGAAGGCATGGTTTGGACCCATTCCACTCTCCATAGAACTATCTTTCTTAAATTAAAATTTGAAAAAGCTTATGATAGAATTAAGTGGAAATTTATTCTTGCCATGCTCAAGGCTCTTGGATTTGGTCCCTACTTGATTTATGTTGTGCAAACATTACTTCATGATGCTTTGGCCCAACTCATTATTAATGGACATAAAATTGAGGGGGTTGAGTTTCAGTGCACCATTCACCAAGGTTATCCCCTTGCTTTGATGATTTATATGTTATCTATTAGAGCCTTAGGTTACCTCCTGGCTTTCGAAACTTATCAAGATCTTGTTCAGGGCATTGTTTTGCCTTATTGCACCTTATAACTCATCAATGGGCACTCTGCAGATGACACCTTCATCATGCTTGAAGAACAAATGTCCACCTTTAATGAATGTATCCAATGCCTTGATACTTTCTGTCTAGATTTTGGCTCCAACCTCCAATGGAGGAAAGCTTAGTGTTTTTGACAAAGCATTGGCTTCACAAGTATAATTACCAATGGATTAATCGAGGGGAAAAATTCAAGTTATTGGGCATCCCCTTTATTTTTGACAGTTCTCCAGTCGAGCTTTAGCAGTATGTCCTCAACAAGATTGAAAAGAAGATTGAATATTAGATTACAAATCCCTTATCTCTAGTAAGAAAGTTTCATATTTGCACCAAATCTTGGCCACTACTCATGTCTACTATTCTTATTGTTGGGATCCCTCCAAGGCCTCTTATGTTGATTTGGCCAAAATCCTTAGAAACTTCCTTTGGGATAATTCTAATCATGCTCAAGGTTTTCATCATGTGGCTTGGGATATTTTTTAGCTCCCTTGTGATAAAGTTGGCATGGACATTATTGGCACCTATTGTCAAAGCATGGCCTTGTGTGCTAAGTGGGTTTTTCAAGCTATTGAGGGTAATGAATCTTAGAAAATTCTAGTAAGGTATTATATTTCTACGAGTTCTCCCTATAGTAAAACTAGTTGGTAAAATACTGGCTTCCAATCCCTTCTCATCATAATGTTTCCTATCAAAATTTCTTTCTCTTTTATGGTCAAAAGCATTTGGAAGGATTTTGAAGTTGTCCAACCCCACTTGAAGTGGGTGGGCACGGTTTTTGCATAGGGTTGTCTTTTAATGACCATAGCTTATGGTGGTTCCCTATTCTTATACTTCCTCTGTTCCCCTGGCTAAATTACATGGTATTAGAGATCTATGATTATTTTGTAAGGGATTCATACTATTCGAGATTTGGTTACCTCTAGGGATTGGATTCCCTGACATGATCTAAAAATTAAGTTTTAGTTAAATAATGTAGATTTACCTTCTACTTTTTGCATTCAAGAGTTACTACCTAATGTTATGTTGCATAAACTTGGCCTACAACCTCCTAGGGCCTAATGAAAGGACAAGAGGTGGAACTACAATATGCATTTCAAAAGCTACTCTCTTGGGCTACTTTATCAAGTGATGAGTCCCTTCTCTCTAGCTTTAGGCAAGCTTAATAGGAACTAGGGTCTCTAGTCCTCTCCCAGGACTTGGATCACTTGTTTGGATCATGTGTGGAAAACTGAATTGGAGCCCAAGCTTGCTCATTTTTTATGGTGTTTGATTTATCAACGACTTCCCCTCGATGAGAGAATGCTCCAACTCTACATTCCCTAACCCTTTTGTCTAACTTGCAAGTGTCTAGAATCCTTTAAATATTTGTTTTGGTTTTATCTAAAAGCCCAATCTGCCTAGCATTTGATTCATTCATTATTTTAGCCTTATCACCTTGAGCCTTATTCTTGGTGATAGATACTCTTGAGGGATTATTATAATTGGTCATCCTCTATTACCTTTTACTAGCAATTCTTACTATGCAATTATTCTCCTTTAACTATAGAAAGCCAAGAACAATGTTATTTTTAATCATGAGACCTGTGAAATTTTATTTTCTATTAATGAAAAAGTTATTATTTATTTAATCTATTTACAAATTCAAGCTCAAGTGGAAAATATAGCTCTGGACCTCCACCACATGTAGCAGCTCCTCGACCACTAGGGGCACACCCCTTACACCATGAGCAAGGTTTTGCCTGATGGCCCACCCCGTAGTTTGCCACCTCCTCCTCCCAAAAGTCATCAAAGTAGAAGTTGATCTAGAAGCAGGGGCCACTTTTCTCTTTGCCCTCCCCCAGGGGATGGCTAGAGTTCTCATGGCAAGTCTAATGCTAGTGCTTCTCAGCAATTTTCAGATAGCTTTTTTGTTCCTAAATAACCAACTGATAGTTGGCCTATCACTATTCATGATGACCCCTTGGATGGTTGGAATGCTCTAGAGATTCTTGATATGGATCCACCCACTTGGTCGGTGCTTCCCAAGGATGATCCATTGCTTCCACCTCTTAGAGCAATGGCTTGTGCGTAAAATTTTTCTCTCTAGTTATTTGTAGTTTTTTGGTCCTTGCCTTGATTGATTAATTTTTTGTTTCAAAGTTGGGATGTTCCTCCGATAGGGAGTCTGAGCCGTGATGTGTTCGGCTACTTTACTTTTTAACCTTATTTAATTTTTTTTGTTCATATAATGTGAAAAAATCCAATAGTAAAACTTTGGAAAAAATGTCACAATTAAATTTTTTATTTTTTAATCAGAATTTTTATTCATTATCTTTATTTTTATTTTTTTAATCTAGAGGTATCCCCGATCTCAATTGCTGACATTGTGACTCCACTCAGCAACCTGCATTGGGGCGAGTGGAGGCAAGTCTAATCCTTTGGGCACTGCTAGTAAAGCTCGCATGCACTGGACAATGTTAATAACCCAAGCCACAAGAATCGATCTCGGAATTTATATGAGAAGAACCCAAAGCCCTTAGCCAACTACACCACCCATGCAGGGTAATTAACATCAAATTTTAAATAATTAATTCTACAATCAAATAATTTTCCAAATATTGAATCTAGAAGTAAGGACCTTTTTTTTATTAAATTATTTATTTTACAACATATTAACATCAAAGCAATAAAATATAAAATTTTAATGTTTGTTGAATTTTAATCTCACATACATATGTACGTGATGTTGCTAGTATATTATGAGAGATACCTTTTATAAAATATTACATTAGATTATGAATATACTTTCACTCAATGATAGATTATAAACAATTATAATACTCAATAAGCGATATAAATATATTATAATGTTTCTTTTATTTTTTCTATATCGTAATTTTTGGTTGTGTTATTGGTAAGTTATTTATACTTGATATTACTTTAGGTGTTGTGATTGTGTTTCAAGAAGAATAATTATAATAAGTTTGTATTAATAGATAATTGAAATTCATGTTTTGTATTGGACTCTACTTTGGTATGATAAGGAAACTAAATAGCTCCTCTTTTCAAAGCAAGGACATGTATTTTATTATGTTATTAGAGATTTAATGATCTTGATGAATTTTTGGATAAGATTGAGATGATATGGCATTTATTATTGTATTCATTTGTGCCATGTAAATTATAAATTATTGATGAGTTATTCATATCAATTGTATTAGTGAATGTATTTTCATTATAATAATATTATTTGATGATTGAGTGAATGTTGGAGAAATTATGGTGTTTTATGTTGATGTAAAACTTGATAAATTACATGGCTTAACCCTATTTAGTCACTCTCTCTTTGGTCGGATTTTTGAGTATCTCATGATGTCTTACCACTAGGAATAGAGTGGTGGTTAAGGTATAAATGAAACGAAAAAGTTTGTATTTACATTTAAATTTTGTCCTTTGCATTTTATAGTTGGTTTTAGGTAAGTAGGTTTAGTTTGATACAGTATCATTAAAATAATGATATATATATATATATATATATTTTTATGTAATTCAAATTTTTAAAATATTTTGGAAAGTTTAAGTAAAGAAGATTAAAACCTAATTTTTTTAAACAGATTGCAATTAAATAATCAATTTTTGATATAAAAAGAGAAATATTTAAAAGAAAAAATATAGGATGCCATTATTTCTTATGGAATGTAGAAAACTTCTTGGTTGACCTAAACTTACATTATCTATGACTAAAATATAGTTTATTGACCATAATCACTTAGTATTTAACACTCTAAGACGCCTTGCATAGGTTTTGAATTCTCAAAAATGCCATACATGCAAAAGGACTATTATATGTGTGAAAAGGCGAGTTTTGTAAGGAATCTATTTTCCTAATTTCAGTTTGAGGTATGATGCAATTTACGATATCACAATCATTATGAATGTAAATGAATATTGGGTTGAAAGGAATGAATATGTATTAGCTTTATGCTTTTAGTTTCCTTTTGAAAGTAGTGATAAGCCCTGGACATTATGTTAAGTGTTTGTTAAATAAATTAAAGTTACTTTCTGATATGAATTTTAGAAACATCTCTAGAATTATAATACAATGATCCTTAAACTATCTTTGCTATCCAACAAATCAATAGACTTTGCTATGGTGTATGAAACTAAACCCTTAGTGAGGATCATACAAGAATAAGGATCTACTTTACATTTTAAACATGTCTATCAAGTTTTGGTTACCATGATTATAAATATAGTATGCATGATATTAAAGGAAGTAGAAAGTACAATATTGATAATGTTGGTTTATGATTATTGTGGGCCTAATGCACAAATTTGATTTGAATGATATGCTTCATTTGGTTTATTTTTGAGTAGTAAACAATAGCTTTACTTGGTTGTCAAGATAACATGGACCCTTATCTCTAGCTTTTGTATACTCTAATGGGTTAAATATCCTTTGAGCATAAAATATATGTATTTCATATACATTTTTGATGATCATGCTAGATCTCATTGAAATGATATCTAACCCTCATGTTATGGGTAACATGCAAAAAGTGATAATGAATTCGAAGTTAGTACCTACCATGTACCTTGAGCATGAGGAATTGCCTTAAGTTACCTCTAAACCTTATACATATCCCTATCATAGAAATTATGTCATTTGAAAACAACCAAGGATGATACCTTATGAAGGTGGAATTATACTATGTCTCTAGTTTGGGGTGGTATTTTAATTGATTTTAAATGACATTCCATGTCAGGGACAACTTGATACTCAAATGAAACTATTGTATAGTACCTGGAAGTGATTCAGGATGGCAAGGCCTACTCATGTTCTAGTATGTAGTCTTAAGTTTATGTATAAAAATAATTTACCTTATCCATACCCAAAGTAAGCCCTGAAATATAAGCATTTTATGGGTTAGATGAAGGCTAGTGAGTTCACCCTTTGATTAGATATGTATGACATAATTTTTTTGATATGGATTCTAATAAATAAGACTTTGGTGGGATTAAATCATAATTGTGAATAACCTTAGAAATTTATTAGTAAACCTACTCAATAGTTTCCTTTAACTACAAAACTAGGAATGATAGTTTGAGGGGATAGGTTTTTTTTATGGTAGAATATTTTAAGCTTATGAGGTATCCCAAAAGATTTCTATTAGGTTAAAGGATCATGATATAACCCACAATTCTCGATAATATTGACTTAATTTTAAAAGAATCAAATTGATACTTATTTTAAGGGTGGAAATCATGATTAGTTAACATTATATTTTGTCATAATGAATAGTGATGTTTAAAAAGAAGAAAAAATTTGGCTCATTTTTTAGTT
Source organism: Torreya grandis (assembly GCA_037957365.1). Classification (NCBI taxonomy): domain Eukaryota; kingdom Viridiplantae; phylum Streptophyta; class Pinopsida; order Cupressales; family Taxaceae; genus Torreya; species Torreya grandis. The sequence continues at coordinate 386,389 of JARHVA010003575.1, forward strand.
TTCGATAAGAAGGTTGTTACATTATGATATCAGAGCTTAGGTTCAACACTCGACCTAATACGATAATTCATGTTTCTAATCTAAGTAATCTTGAGAAAACATATTTTTTAATACAAGTTAATGAGGACAAAAATAAAGGTAAAACCTTTGACAGACCTTAATCTAAAGGATTAAATCAATGAGTGAGCAAACATACTCAAAATAAGACATTAATTATATCCTTGAGTTTGGTGTTTTAAGAAATATTTTATTTTGAATGGCATTTATCAAAGGAAGAAAATAATATGGTTACACCCATCTCTATTATTTTGATAATAACTTAGAGAAGCAAAAATGCTATGGTTTTAAGGAATTTAAATTAATCTGTTTGAGATGTAGAGAAAAATAACTAAATTTATATATTACTAAATAAAAACCAAAACATAGCAGAAATGGAAACTTGATACACCTAATACAATATAAATGTTGATAATTGAGTCCTTTAAAAATATTCTTGAGTCAACTAGCTTCTTTTAAAGTTTTTAGGTATGCATTGCCTTAGAGATTGTTTATAAGGATCTTTTGATGTGTGGAACATCATGTCGAAGGAGGTAGACTCCTGAAATAGAAAGTTAGAATGATAAGAGACTAAGGTCATTTGTGGATAATTGGTCACATGGAGTGATGAATATATTTGGTTGATCTCAAAGAACCTTTACTTGAAGATAGACCCAAAAGAAATATTACAATTTTTTGCAAAAAAAATTGGGAACTGTGAGTGTGATATTATCTCGCATAGGTGATATAGGACACTTATGTGATATGTTATCCATTGCGTACAATTCAAAGATAATTTTGTTTTTATTTTTTGGATATATCTGGTTGTTAAATTATTATTTGGATAGGTACGTTGGCGAAACCTAGGGATTGAGCTACAAACTTAGGAACATGAATACTAGGTAATTATGAAAATCCTTACTATCACTTTGAAATGTAGAGGATTATTGTGTCTAAATGTGAAAAGGTGGCTTTATTTATTCCTAAGTCTTATGGCCATAAGTCTATATAACTATTTGTTTTATTATAATTGGAAAATTAAACAAGTATTAATCTAATAATAACAACTTGTTAAGTAAAATTAGAATGTATAAAATATGCAATAAATACACTAGATTTATTTGGAACTTGTTATTTGTGGAAAGATTGTAAAAGTGGAAAGTATGAAAGATAGAACAACTTAGCTAGCACTCAGATTTGATAGTATGTAATAGTAATTGTGTAACTGACTTGGGACTGTGTGATGGCACTTTGAATTGGTAATCAAGATCTACATCTTCCTGGGACAAGGCCACACTATTCAGACAAGATCAACTTTTGCTATTTTATGTAGGGAATGTCAACATTTGGTAAGGTTTTTTGTCCCTTTATGTAAATTTAGACTAGTTTGCCTTCGCCTGAAGGTCGTATATAATTATACAAAAGTTTTTGATATGTTACAAGAGCTATTGTGTACATAGAATAAATAAGAAAGTGTGATTATTCATTAAGTTGTGGTTGATTTCAACACCCCCTGTGTTAAGCACTGTATATATACCAATACCATGAAAAGGGATTAAACACCATGTAGTTCTCTCATGTTACAATGGTGTGGGTGAAATATTGGTGTAATGTTATATGTTAGTGCAGATCCTAGTGTAATTAAGTTATTCAACAATAGATTATGACCTTGGAGGTGCATTTAGACTTAATTTAGGGTTACTTAGGCTATAAGTACTTGTAATTGGGAAGAATAGGTGTTTTCCTCTTAACGTGAAATTAGAATAATTTTGATGTTTGTAATATGTAAGCCTTTTTCCATATAGTGAATAAATGAAGAAAAAAGATAGCTAAATTAGAAGTATGGATCAATCCAATAGTGAATTTAGGCTACATGGAATGAAGAATAGGAATATCATGGATGGGTAAGTGCACAAAGTTGAGAGACAAAAGGGGGCCTATTTGTGGACTTTTTTTTTTTTTCTGGAAATCAAGAAATCTCAACTTCTATAGATCATTTGAGATGGCTACACTTAAAATTTGAAGATGGTATAAGGACATACATTGTATTATTTCAAGTCTAATTTCTAAAACACTATTTAAAAAAAAAAAGGTCAAGTATAAATAGGTTAGACATCTAAAATTTGAATAGAAACTTCTATTTTTTTTTTAAATAGAGTAGATAATCGACTGCATGGCCCCTCATTTTCTTAGCATCATTTAGTATTGTTTGAAACCCTTTAGTAAAAATTTATATAAGATCATCTAATTTGTGACCTATATCATTTTGGAAAACTTTAATTAATATATTAATTTTATAAGTAAATAGAACTCAAAAACTAAAAACAATGGATAATCGATCGTGTGCCCCCCTCACTACTTTAAAAAATATCTTTTTTTTAATGTGTATATAATTAAGCCTAGTTTGTGACCATAATAGTTTTTTTTGTATTTTGATCAATAAAATAAAATATACATAAACATATTTGGGCATGTATGTTTATGGCATATAGTGGCCTAAAAAAGCCATAGTTTGAAATCAACATAGATGGAAACCTTAAAATAGTCCAAAAGTAAAAAAAATTATATATTTGGAAAGAGAAGAGTGTGCTCAAAATTGTAGTAATAATTTTATTACATGTCTCATTAAATTCATAGTGTTTTTGATGATGGAATTTGGATCTTCTTATTTTCTATTTAAAAATTTGGTTTCAATTGTGTGTTTTTAGGTCTAAGCCTTAAGTTTGGGAATCCAAGCCATTTCTGAGCTAAAAGGCATGTTTTTTGAAATTACACATAGAAAAATGTGTACGCACTAATGCATGCACATTAATTTGACAAAGCAAAAGAAAAAAAAACAAAATGGATCTATGTATATGTGTTTATGTTTATGTATATATCTATTCACATTTATAATTTTTTATTTTGATGTGGAGTGTGTCAATATATACACTTCCATACAAAGGACATGATGGATGAGTTTGAGCTTGTAGACCTATTTTGACTATATAGAATATGATTTAGGGTTAAAGCAACCTTAATTTCACTATATAATCAAATAAAGAGTCAATTATTTCAATGGTGGAGGCAATTAGGGCCTATTTGAACCCATTAAACCTAGATACAATTATAGGATGTGATTTGGAGATAAATTAACTTAGATTTCCTGACATATTGATCAAGTGAGTGAATTGGTGCAATCAATGATGCAATTTGATTGAAATTGAGCTTTATGAACCTATTTTTGACTATAAAGGATGTAATTTGGGTCTTTAAACCCCAATGTCATAAAAAAATAAACCAAATAGTCCATTGGTCTAATTCAAAGGCAATTGGGGCTAATTTGAGCCCTTTAACCTGATTGTGGCTATAAAATGTGATTTAGGGTTCAATTGACCCCAATTTCATCTAAGAATGAAGCAAATAATCATTTAGTTTAATGAAATATGTAATTTTGAATTTATAGGACGTGATTTAGGCCTCAATAAACTCCAATGTGATCATATGATTAATGAAATAGTTGATTGATTCAATTATGGAGGCTAAATTGGCTTTGATTTCATCATAAATTAAGCCAATTAGTTGATTGGTGTAATCAATGACATGATTTTGGAAAACTTGAGCCACATGAACCAAATTTCAATTATATATGATGTGATTTGTAGTGAAATTGACCATAATGTCATCATATAATGAACCAAATAGCTGATTCATTCAATCATGGAGGTAATTGATGTCAGTTTGAGCCCCTTAAATGTAACTGCAAGAGTAGGATGTGATTTAGAGCTAAATTAGCTATGATTCCATCATGAATTGATCTAATTATTCAATTGGTATAATTAGAGATGTTATTTGGGCTACATTTAGCCTCATGAACCTAATTTATGGCTCAATCGATTGTATAGGATGTAACATATGGCTTAATCGACCCTAATTTTATCACATATGTAAATATAGAGGTAATTAGGGATAATCTGAACCCCTTGAATCTAAATATGAGTATAAGATGTGATTTGGGGCTAAATTAGCTCAGATTTGCTGACATATTAAGCCAATTAGTTAATCACTATAATCGGTGATGTAAGTTGGATGAAATTGAACATAGGGAGCCTAATTTTGACTACATATGATGTAATTAAGGGGTCAATAAACCCTAATATCATAACATCCTAAAAAAATTATTCCACCAATTAAATAAAAAATAAAATTAGGGCCAATTTAATCCCCTTCAACCTAATTACAATTTTAAAATGTGATTTAGGGCTTAATTGGCCCCAATTTTATCATAAATGTAATCACAGAGGTAATTAGGGGTAATTTGAGCCCCTAGAACCTAATTGCAAGTATAGGATGTTATTTTGGCAAAATTGAACCATGTGTGAACCTAATTTCAACTGTATAGGATATGATTTGGGCATCAGTCAACCCAAATTACATCACAAAATATTCAAATAACATAATTATATCATATATTACTATATAAATATAATGTATACATGTCATAATGTATATGTGTTCCATAATAGACACAACTCTTTATCCTATGTTTTGTTTACCTCTTTGAGATTTATGTTCCCACTTACATTCTCTCCATCATTATGTGCCCTGCATAGTCGAAGACAAAACGTATCAAGTTGTTTTTTGGACACCACATCAAAAACTATCAATTTTTTCTAGTCATGGGTGACATATCTCATTCAAAAAAGATAAAAATGTTAAAGCACAAAACAATAGATAAATTACAAGTGTTGAGATAAAAATAAAGGGTACAAATGAAAACATTTTGCTCAACACAAGGTACATATACTATCCCTAATGAACCAAATGTCATAGGTAATAATGAAATGAATAATGATAATTAATGTTTAAATTATGTTGCAATTCCACATTCAAAGTATGAAGTTTTTAATTTTATTGATGATGAATCTATAGAATGATGAAAGTAACAATGAATAAAATTCCATGACAACAATCAATAATGAAAGTAACAATGAAGTATATTACAAGACAATATAAAATGAAGAAACTAGTAGAGAACCTAATGATATGGAAACACCATCTCAACAAATTCAACCATTAGTAAAACCTCCAAGGATTTTGTGTAGAAAAGGCAATTACTTGTTGAAGTTGATGAAAATATTTTGAAACCAATGTCTATTAAAATGTCTGACCTCCATTTAAGAATAATAACTAAAAGAATTTAGGATAATTTCTTTGAAAAATTAAAATTTGATAGTAAAAAATGTCAATTATTTGTTACATTGATGAAACTGATTAAGATGAGACCTATAATATACAACCTATGACTAAGAACATATAATATGGATGGTGAAAATAAGAAAAATGTTGAAAATCTACATGATGCATATAATACTGTAGGCATGAAAAGACACAACATAGATAGTAACACTACCTAATGCATATTACAAGTTGTGTAGTAAGTGATCAAACAGGGAGAAAACATTTGAATTTAAAAACTAGTTGAACACTGAACATAAATATAAAAATTCAAATGAAATCAATTGGCATAAGTAAACTATTTAATATTTCTAATACCAATGAGTTATTGGAATTATTTGTTATACTTATAAGAAAAGACAAAGCTATAGTCGAAGCTCTCAAATATTTACTTGCACAATTTTAAAAGACAATACTGTTGTCCCCCAAAAATATCACTCATTTTTGGGACAACATTTAAACTATTTTGGTCCTACAGACCAAAATCCTCTCTTCCCATTTCAAAATTTTTTCTAAGCATTCAGGTTCTTTATTTTTCAAAGCTTTCTCAGAAATCTACGGACTCTGCAGGCTTGAATCTATGGACTCTGTAGGCTTGAATCTATGGACTCTGCAGGCCAAGTTCTACGAGCTTCGTAGGTTGATTTTTACGGACTTTGTAGGAAAGAAGCAAGCTCTCGACACTTAGGTGATTTCAAGGTTGGTTCAATGACAAGGTTCAACCAAAATGTCCATCGGCAAGCTTCTAAGCAGGAATGAACCATTGAACCGTTGAACCTTGAACCATTTTGATTCAACGGGTTCAATGGGTTCAAAGGTTCAACATCATCAGCAAGAGTTAAGAACATTTTTCAAGGTTAAAAGTTTAACCGCTTCAAGGTTCAACGACTTCAAAACACTTATCAAAGAGAAGAAGGCTTGAACCATTGAACCACTGTGGTTCAAAGGTTCAACAGGTTCAATGGTTCAACAGGTTCAACGACCAAATGGTTCAACACATTTGGTTCAAAAAGATCAAGATGACTTAGCCAAATAAAAAAAATGAACCGATTTAACCGTTGAACCTTGAACCAAAAGGTTCAACGAGTTCACAGGTTCAAAGGTTCAACCAATGTGATGAAGATCAAAGAGCTTAGAAAGAACAAGTGATGGACAAAGGATGAACTGATGAACCGATTGAACCTTGAACTGAAAGAGTTCAAAGCTCAATGGTTCATGGGTTCAAAGGTTAAAAGGCGGCCTCAGTCAAGGAAAGAAGCAGCAAACAGGTGGTTCAACGGATGGTTCAACCAAAGAGAGAGAAAGCAATTGAACCAAGAAGCGATGGAACAAAAGAGACAGAATGAACTGATGAACCAATGAACCAATGTGCTTTCAGTGGGTTCAAAGGTTTAAGTTTCAACATGGTTCAAGGGGATAGCGACCATTCATGGCCCCACAAACTTCAAATTTAAAGTAAGGGAATATCTATTGAAATTCAAATAAAGTGTGAAACTTGAAGGAAGAACCAATCGATTGACTGAAAAGATAGCCGAGAACTTAAATTCTAGGAAGAGACAAAGCTAGAAAGGACAAAAGTGGAAAGAGGGAAAATCCTGAAATATTTGCGCAGAAGTTATTCCAGTAGGTGGAACAGTCTGCAAAGTAGATATTTGAGCTTGCAAACATTGAAGGCACAGCCTGTTGGTCTCCTTTGGAGTAAAGACAAAATAGATCGCTGTGCAGATGTCAGAGGGGACAAACCAGATGATCTAGACTTAGGAGAAGACATATGGGATGAAATGACATGCCATAGTTAAGACAATTGCCTTATTTTCAATGTAGTCCTTTGACAAACCTAGAAATGTATTCAAGGCATTGAATGCATAGCATGGGCCATTCTATGAAACAAAGCGCCAAGTCTTTCTTGGATGCTATATATTGTAATCTCTTTTATTATTTTAAAGAGATCTTCTCGTTAATAGAAGTGAAACTCTGCCCAAATTGAAAGGCATTACTGAGACTTTGAGCTCAAATTGTTGTTCATATTATTTTATCTGAATGAGAAAGCAAGTGATTTGCAGACTTTGTGCTGTATAGCTTGTATCATTTTAGGAGATTGTTCTTATGTCTGTATTTTGAATGTGTTCTTGTTTATTTGATCTAACAAGCAGAATTAGTGAAAGTAATCAGAAAGATGTCCTGAAGTCAGTTACTTTTAAACTTTGTGTTGTTATAGTTGTCTTCAGTGTGTGTTTATTTTCTATTTCTATGTTGAGGATTCTGGGATGAATTTGTGCCCCCATTATCCTCTGTATCTCACTCTTTGGGCAGCTAAAGTGGAGACTTTGTGCTATACTTTATTTTTCTAGTTATTGCACCCTTGGTTACCAATTACTTGTCACTTCCTGAAAGAACTCCTGCTGTTAACTGCAAGATTACTTTTGAAAGAAGAGAAGTGCCTTCAGTGTCTTCACCAAGATTTTCTCCTCTGTTTGTGAACATCATCTCTAAAAAAAGAGAGATGGATGGTGTATCCTACCCCTGTGTGTTATTTTTAGCCCTTATATATAGTATATAGCTCCTGCATATTCATAGGGAACCTCCCCTTTTTGAGAGTAGAGATTAGTCCCCTTTTGATGTGGTAAACCTACACATCTGGCTGACCAATCTTCCTACTATGGTTAATCAAACATATTTTGTTTATTAGTATGTTGATTGACAAAATATTCACCCAACAGTTTTTGGCGACTCCACTAGGGATGAACGTGCAGTCTGAAGCCTCAAGTTTCAGATTGAAGCAATTCCTTCCCTTATCCATTATACAGACTCTGGAGAATCCATTCTATGTCTTACCCATTATCCATTTATAGCCTTACCATCTTCCTCCACCTCCATGCCAATTGGGAAAGAGTGCATAGTTTGAAACCTCAAGCTTTAAGCTGATGTAGGGCCAGTTCTTTCCCATTTTTATTTTGCAATCTAGCCACTCCACCCATATTTGTTATCCCTATTTTCATAATTAAATCATGGCAGTTCGAGGCCCCTAGGGTAACTCTTTTGTCCCACTCAATTTAATTCCACCTCTGCATGAGCTTCCATGCAGTTCAAGGAAGAATTTCACAAAATTCTTTGGTGATGGGAAAGTTCATCTTGATGAACACATTGTAGCTTTCATCATAGCCTGTGGGGTGATAGGGGTGGAATTTGAAAATGTGGAAGTCAAGCTTTTGGTGGAGACCCTACAAGGTGCTGCTGTAGAGTGGTTCTACTATCTACAGGCTAGATCAATGACAGACTGAAATACCCTAAAAGCCATGTTCGAAGTAAGGTTCAAGCTCGCAGAGGTTGCCCATGCCTTGCTGGCCCAACTCACCCAGATGAAGAAAGAGCCTCATGAGCCTATGAGGGATTTCATTGCCAAGTTTGACATGCTGAGAAATAAGATTCCTGCAATTGCTCAGCCAACACCTAAAAACCTCAAATGCCTCTTCATCAACTCATAGCTACCTAAAGTGAGTTTTCTGTTGAGGCGTGCTGGCCACATAGACATTATTGATGCTCAGAAATTGGCTACTAAGGTTGAATATGACCTTATCTTGGTAGGAAAGATACTCACCCACAGCCACCATTAATCAAATGGTACAAAAGCTGGCAAATGAATTACTAGCCTTGAAAAGACAAATGACACAAGGTATGCCTTTTGCTCCTTCATATAGAGATGTACCAAGGAGAACATTTTCTGATCAACCATATTAAGGTAATGTTACTAGAAGTCAAGGGCAACCAAATCATCTTCCTCCCCCACAGAGGAACCTTGCCCTTGAAGCACCTCCAACCAACTCAACAGTTGGATATCTAGAAATAGAACATGCTTTCTCATTCCAACTTGAGTTTGAGCAAGAAAATGACGTTGATCTCTTCATAGAGGATCAAGAAAAATCAGCTGGTGACTCCCACAATGGTTTTTTGAATTACCAGGATGAGCCCAAAAGTGAAGATGAAGCAGTCGAAGGATCATACACAGTATTCACTCGGTCCAAGAATCAGTTAGCCCAGCAGGCTGATAAAGAAAAGACAGAGAAGTGACCCCAACCAACAATTTCAATTGCTAAGTAGAGAACCCCTCTTCCTTTCCAGTCAAAGGACCCAGTGATTGCCAAAAAGGTAAGTATATCAAACATTTCTGCACCTTCTACTTCAAATTCACAGACCAGTCCTCCCCCTTTCAAAAATCAAAAGGATGAACTCCCATCCGCTCTTCCAAGTCCATTTCAGTCATCTGATATAATTGATCATGTCAAGAAATCCAAAATTCAAATGACTGAATTTGAATTTCTGCAAGCCAATCTTGAGCAGTTAAACATTGGTGGAGAACTAAGTGTGGACCTGTTTGAGGCAAAAATTGTGGTCACCCAAATGTCAGCCACTACAAATCAAATTCTATTTGAGCCTTCAGGCAGGGGTAATTACTTCTTGACCATAGAGGATGCTCATGTCTCAACTGATGAAAGTCTCATAGTTGGCAATTCAGGATTTGATCCAAATAAGGCATCAGAAGAATTGGTAGGGCACAATACAAATGAAGAAGGATCTTCCATCTCCAATGTAGAGAAATCTAATAGAAGATCAACTTCTGATGATGCTTGGATCTTGGAATCTGATGGCAGTGATTCTTTCACTAATGTTGGAGCCAAGATTGTGTTGATATCTCCTCAAGGAGATATTTTTCCTTTATGCAAGTTGCAGTTCAGAAACACCAACAACACAGCTAGATGTGAATCTCTATTGCTCGAATTGAAGACTGTTCAGGATGAAGATATAAAACTCCTTCACACCAAAGGAGATGTTGAGTTGATATTTTTTCAAGAGTTTGATGCTGACAATCAAAACATGTGCTGGACTGAACCAACAGAACAACAAGCTATGGTAGTGGACCATATCGCTGTACTCCAAAGTCAGTAAAAGGAACTCTTCACCAAGAGAGCAAGGAGTTATGGTTTTTAGTTTGAAGACCATATCCTGCCATGGGGCAAGAACAAGAAAGAGCCAAGAGGAAGACACAGAAAATTGGTTTCCTGGTGGAGAGTTCCATTCACCCATCACCATTTTTGGGGACAAAATGGTTTCTTACTAGTTTATCAAGATGGCACACCATTTTCACTATCTCACAGTGGGAAACATCTGAAGCGCTTCAAATCTTGAGGCATCAAATAAGATCATCTGTACATATGTATAGTCTTTAGTTCTATTTTGTGCTTTTTGTTTTCATTTTTGGCACCTTTCTTTTTTGGGTAGCATGACTCCATAGCCCAATGGCACACTTAAAGGCACTAGAGATTCTCGTTTATACTCCCCTTAGCTATTCCAAGTTTTCAACTGAAGGAAGTTCCCCAACTAGAGCCAGCTGTGGTCCCCCAAAAATATCACTCATTTTTAGGACAACATTTGAACTATTTTGGTCCTACAGACCAAAATCCTCTCTTCCCATTTCAAAAATTGTTATGAGCATTCAAGTTCTTCATTTTTCAAAGCTTTCTCAGAAATCTACAGACTCTGCAGGCTTGAATTTACAGAATCTGCAAGCTTGAATCTACAGACTTTGCAGGCTTGAATCTACGGACTTTGCAAGCCAAGTTTTACAGGCTTCGTAGGTTGATTTCTACAGACTCTATAGGAAAGAAGCAAGCTCTCAACACTTAGGTGATTTCAAGGTTGGTTCAATGATAAGGTTCAACCAAAATGTCCATCGCCAAGCTTCTAAGCAGGATTGAACCATAGAAACATTGAACCTTGAACCATTTTGGTTCAACGGGTTTAATGGGTTTAAAGGTTCAATGTCATTAGCAAGAGTTAAGTGCATTTGTCAAGGTTCAAAGTTCAACTGCTTCAAGGTTCAATGGCTTCAAAACACTTATCAAAGAGAGGAAGGCTTGAACTATTGAACCACTTTGGTTCAAAGGTTCAACGGGTTCAATGGTTCAACAAGTTCAATGACCAAATGGTTCAACGTGTTTGGTTCAAAAAGATCAAAAGGACTTAGTCAAATAAAAAGAGTGAACCGATTGAACTGTTAAACCTTGAACCAAAAGGTTCAACGAGTTCACAGGTTCAAAGGTTCAACCAGTGTGATGAAGATCAAAGAGCTTAGAAAGAACAAGTAACAAACAAAGGATGAACCAATGAACCGATTGAACCTTGAATCAAAAGAGTTCAAAGTTCAATGGTTCATGGGTTCAAAGGTTCAAAGGCGGCCTTAGTCAAGGAAAGAAGCAACAAATAGGTGGTTCAATGGATGGTTCAATAAAGGAGCGGGAAAGTGATTGAACCAAGAAGCAATGGAATAAAAGAGACAGAATGAATCGATGAACCAATGTACTTTGAACGAGTTCAAAGGTTTAAGGTTCAACATGGTTCAAGCAACTAGCAACCATTAACGACCCTGCAGACGTCAAATTTAAAGTAAGGGAATATCCATTAAAATTCAAATAAAGCATAGAACTTAAAGGAAGAACCAAGCGATTGGCTGAAAAGATAGCCCAGGAGCTTAAATTCTAGGAAGAGATAAAGCTAAAAAGGAAAAATGTAGAAAGAGGGAAAAGCCTAAAATATCTATGTAGAAGTTATTCCAGTAGGTGGAATAGTCTGCAAAGTAGATATTTGAGCTTGAAAACATTGAAGGCATGGCCTGTTGGTCTCCTTTAGAGTAAAGACAAAATGGACAGCTGCACAGATGTCAGAGGGGATAGACCAGATGATCCAGACTCAGGAGAAGACATATGGGATGAAATGACATGCCATAGTTAAGATAGCTGCCTTGTTTTCAATGCAGTCTTTTGACAAACTTGGAAATACATTCAAGGCATTGAATGCACAGGATGGGCAATTCCATGAAACAAAGTGCCAAGTCTTTCTTGGCTACTATATATTATAATCTCTTTTATTGTTTTAAAGAGATCTTCCCATTAACAGAAGTGAAACTCTGCCCAAATTAAAAGGCATTACTAAGACTTTGAGCTCAGATTGTTCTTCATATTATTTTATCTGAATGAGAAAGCAAGTGATTTGCAGACTTTGTGCTGTATAGCTTGTATCATTTTAGGAGATTGTTCTTATGTCTGTCTTTTGAATGTGTTCTTGTTTATTTGATTTAACAAGCAGAACTAGTGAAAGTAATCAGGAAGATGTCTTGAAGTCAGTTACTTTCAGACTTTGTGCTATTATAGTTGTCTTCAGTGTGTGTTTATTTTCTATTTATGTGTTGAGGATTCTGGGATGACTTTTTGCCCCCATTATCCTTTGTCTTTCACTCTTTGGGCAGCTAAAGTGTAGACTTTGTGCTACACTTCATTCTATCGATTATTACACCCTTGGTTACCAGTTACTTGTCACTACCTGAAAGAACTCATGATGTTACTTGCAAGATCACTTCTGAAAGAAGAGAAGTGCCTTCAGTGTCTTCACCAAGATTTTATCCTCTATTTGTGAACATCATCTCTGAAGAAAGAGAGATGGATGGTGTATCCTACCCCTGTGTGTTATTTTCAGCTTTTATATATAGTATATAGCTCCTGCGTATTCATAGGGAACCTCCTCCCCTTGATGAGAGGAGAGATTAGTCCTCTTTTGATGTGGTAAACCTACACATTTGGCTGACCAATCTTCCTACTATGGTTGATCAGACTTATTTTGTTTATCAGTACACTGATTGACAAAATATTCACCCAACAAATTCAAGAGTTTCACCCAATACAAGAGACATTATAGTGAAAAAAAGAGATGGTTCTCATAACTGTGTACTACATTCAAAATATTTCTTAGATATGATCCAAATGCAGTGTACTCTAATTTTTTACAAAAGCATCCACAAATATTATATTATTCAAAGATATTTTGAGATGGCCAAACCCTTCTATGTAAAAATAAATCACACATGCACCACTGGTTGTTGTAGGCAACATGTTGATTCTTTAATGCACTATGATGTTTTTCATCATGTATGTTGTAATTTTCATACTAAAAATATTTTACAGGAGTGTGGCATGGAAGTTCCACCAAAATTAACAGGGAAATGTATTCCAACCATTTTTTTGTGAAAGACCAAATGGATAATTTTTTATAACAAAGTATGTTCAGATGGAATTTCCAACTTTTGTGGTGGATTTATTAAATTGAAAAATTCTATCCATGAGGAGAGTACAAGTGGAATTGGACAAGAATTAGTTAGTTTTAAAAAATACAAATATATGACATATCAATTAAAATATGATAAGGAATCTAAAATTTGTGAGCTTGTTACAAAATAAATACTTGTTTCATAATTTATGGTGAAATTCAAGGAGGAAATTACTTGTGAGTAATTAAGGCACACACAAATATAGATGGTCGGATGAATAATTAAAGTTAATTAAGGACACATTCCTACTTGGTTATATTTTTTCATTAGTCAAATTTGCTAAGAATTACACATTCTAACCACAAATGGAAGTTAAGTCATAATATTACAACTCAATACATGTTTACATTTTCATGCGTATATCATTCATGCATGTACATGATAGTATAATGTAAGATCAAAAAATATTAAAGGAGTACCATTTATATGTCAATGATAATTGATCAAATTATACAGAGTATGTGTAAGGTTGTTTTGAGATGTTCTATAGAAAGTTGACTGATAGGAACAATACTTTTAATTAGCTTTATATATGGTCTAACAATTACATATCATAATTTAAGAATACACAAATGTTTTACTAGTTGAACATAATGCATGTTACCACTAGCATATAACATATTTAGAGTTTCATTGAGGTTGGTTGTGAAAAATAGGAGCATGATGGTGTTTGAACATGTGTAAAAAGAGTCATTTAAAGAGAGGAGTTGAAGTTTCAAGATGGCACTTTTTTGACTGATGTAAAAACCATTGTTGAATCATGTAACGATCTAATGGGCCATGGTGCTTAAGAAAATTCTAGTGTTCGTAGATATTTATTGTTGATGGAGGAAGAAAATTTGGCAAGGTATGAGGATTATATGTTCATAATGGGATCAAGTGAGATCCACTCATTTTGTAGCTCAAATACAGGGTCTTAGACTATTCATATGAGGCACTTGGTATGTTTTTATTCTACATGCATGGAGCTTGATTGGAATGAGTGTGAGTCATAAGAGTGGGTGGATGAATGGAGCTATATACCTCTAATTCTAACTAACACATTATAACTTACTTATATGAAATCATAACATGACTTTGACCATGTAGTTGATTTAGTGCAACCAGGTAAAAGATTAATCATTATGTATTAAATTTGCATTATCTATCAACATTATTATTAAAAAATTGCTTTATTTTGTGATACAGAGCATGCTTTTACAATTATTGTGGATGGGGAAAATGAAGAGGTAACATATTACTAATTATGTTAGTGTGTAGAGGAAAAAAATAAATTAACTCCCTTAATCATATACCATAAAAATATTGACTATCTCACTAGGTCTATGGTAGTCACAAAAACTTGGCTTCGATGATATCCTATCAAAAATTTTAATGTATGGTTGTTTTAAGACTATGAAATGCATAAGAATATACTGCACTATTCAAATTTGGTTTTTGAAATAAATATTCAATTGCTCAAATATAATGGGAGGCCATTAAACAAGAATCTATGAAATGTTTGTGAGTTTGACCATGAAGCTATTCTTGCTACTATCAAGATTAGAGAAGATCATAGTGGTTCATTAGATTAAAATTCTAGGTATGTTGAGTTCTCAAATGTAAATATATTTAATTTTACCAATTTTATTGATTTTTAGGTAGTACATATAAATATAAATTTTAATTACTTACTAACATATTTTTTATAGGTTAGCGGTGCCAAATAAGCTTCCACTTTCACGTAGTTGATATTATTAGTAAATTAATTTCATATTCTTGAAGCTAAGAGAAGCCTAATAAATGTTCAAGAGAAGGTTGCTACCATTATTACAAATTCCATACTCTCTTGAAGCCAGAACAACTACTATGTCTCCTAACTTGGTGGCTTTAGAGGTTGTAGTCATGGAAGCACATGTGATTTTTGTATCCAGATGTGTTAGAAGTGATGTATTTTTAAGGGGAGGTCCTGCAAGCATAAATGTGAGTTTGACTTACCTACTTTGATTGCATAAAATTTGTATTTCAACATAGATTACTATGATGTCTACCAAAGATTCATCTCCAAGTTTTGATCCCGATTCTTCAGGGTGTAATTACAGGGCTTTGACCCACACATGAAGGTTCTTTTAATTCATGCAGATAAATTATGATTTTTATTGTATGCATTTTTGAAGTTCACTTAAAAACTACAATTTTATCATATTAGGAAGGGTTTTCTTAAGGCCAGAATGGTACTCCATCTCTTGATTGAGCATTATTAAAGGACAAGTACCTAGTCCTAATTGTTATCTTCCACCCTTGATGTAGTGGCAATGCCATTTTTTAGCCATGAAGCACTAGAGGTGGAGATATCTAAATACTATTTCAAGATTGACAAAATTTATTGTCAATATTTTCATGCTCTTGAGAAACTATAAAAACATGCATCCAAGTGGATTTATAGGTTGTGATTGTGGGATCACTTGTAATTTTCCTATTCACACATGTTTTAAGTGATGGATTTTCAAGTGGTGGTCCCAAAGGTTGAAATGTCAATTGGAATATGAACTAATATCTTGACTGCATAACAGTTGTATTTTTACCTGGTTACTATAGTGTCTACGACAAATTCAATTCTCATACTCCAAGGTGAAATTATAAGGATTTGAAAAGCATTTGAGGGTTCTTTTAATTCATGAAAATGACTTACAGTTTATATTTTGTGTGTGTCTAAAGTTCACCCTAAAAACTACAATTTTTTCCTATTGGGAAGGGCATTATTGAGGCCAAAATAGGTACTCCATCTCTTGACTAGGTGTGAATAAATGAAAATAACCTAGTCCTAGATGTTATCTACCACCTTTGATGTGGTGGAAGTGCCTATTTTTAGCCACAAAGCACCCAAAAATGGAGATATCCAACTGCCACTTCAAGATTGATAACAATTTTTTAAAGTGTTTTTGCACTCTCGAGTAACTGTAAAAACATGTATACATGTGGATTTTTAGGTTGTGTTCATGTGATTGTGTGTCATTTGCCTATATAGACATGTTAAAAGTGATGCATTTTTAAGTGGAGGTCCTGAAAGTAGAAATGTCAGTTGGAAGATAAGAACTAGTCTCTTGACTGCATAAAAGTTATATTTTAGCACTATTTATTATAGCTATTACCACATATTTATATCCAAGGTTTTATCCCTATGATCCAATGTTAAATTACAAGGCTTTGACATGCATGTGAGGGTTCTTTTGGTTTTTGCAAATGACTTAATGTTTTTATTTTACCTCTATCTGAAGTTTGCCTTTAAAATTATAATTCTCTCATATTTGGAAGGATGTTCTTGAGTCTAAAATGAGTACTCCATCTCTTAATTTGGCATGATTGAAGGTCAAGAAATTGGTCCTATATTTTATTTTCCTTCTCTAATGTGGTGGCAATGCTAGTTTTTAGTCATGAAGCTCTGGAGGTGGATATATCCAACTATTGCTTCAACATTAATAATATTTATTGTCAATATTTTTGCACTATTGAGAAATCATAAAAACATGGATCCAAGTGGATTTTGAGGCCATGGACATGGTAATATATGTCATTTGCCTACTTATGTGTTATAAGTTATGGATTTTCAAGTGGAAGTCTTGGAGGCATAAATGTCAGTTGGAAGACAAAAACTTGTCTCTTGACTACATAAAAGTTGCATCTCAACATTGATTACTAAGGCATCTGCCATGGATTTATATTCAAGGTTATATCTCCATGATTTGACGTGAAATTATAGGGATTCAGATGTGTGTGGGGGTTCGTTTGGTTCATTTAAAAAAATTACAATTTCTATTTTATGTGTGTTTTAAATTCACTTAAAAACTATATTTTTTTCATATTGAGAAGGGTGTTCTCAAAGCTAAAATGAGTACTCCATATCTTTACCATGCATGATTGGAGGCCAAGAACCTAGTCTTAGATATTATCTACCACCCTCAATGTGGTAATAGTGCTAGTTTTTAGCAATGAAATCCCAGAAGTGGAGATCTCCAACTATCACTTTAAGATTGACAACAATTGTTGTCAGTGTTTCCACACTCCTAAAAAACTATAAAAACATGGATCTACATGGATTTTGAGGTCATGGTCATGGGAACATGTTTCATTTTCCTATTGAGATGTGTTGAAAGTGATGTATTTTCAAGTGGAGGTATCAGAGTTAGAAATATCAGTTAGAAGATAAGAACTTGTCTCTTGACTACATAAAATTTGCATTTTAGCATTGATTATTACAACATCTACCATAGATTAATATCCAAGATTTTATCCTTGTGATTTAGAGTGAAATTAAAGGGATTATAAATGCATGTGAAGGATATTTTAATTTTTTCAAATGACTTATAGTTTTTATTTTATGCATGTTAAAAGTTCACCTTAAAAAGTGCAATTTTATTGTATTGAGAAGGCCATTCTTGAGGCAAGAAAGGGTACTTTGTCTTTCAAATGAGCATTATCAAATGTCAATAACTTAGTATTAGACATTATTTGTCACCATTAATGTGGTGGAAGCTCTAGTTTTCAACCTTGAAGCACCAGAGGTGGATATCTCCAAATGTTGCTTCAAGATTAACAACATTTGTTATTAGTGTTTTCCTGCTCCTAAGCAATTGTAAAACATGCATCCAGGTGGATTTGGAGGTTATGGTCATAAGAGAACATGTAATTTGCCTATCCAGATGTGTTGGAAGTAATGGATTTATAAGTGGAGGTTTCAAAGGCAAAAATGTTAGTTGGAAGATAAGAACTAGTCTCTTGACTGCATAAAAAATTACATTTTAACATTGATTACTATGATGTCTACCACAAATTCATCTTGAATTTTTTTATCCCCATGCTCTATGGTAAAATTATAGGGATTTGAAATGCATGTGAAGGTTATTTTAGTTTGTGAAAATATTTACAGTTTCTATTTTATGCACGTTTGAATTTCACCCAAGAAATTACAATTTTCTCATATTGTGAAGGGCATTCTTAAGGCCAAAACAAGTAATGATCTCTTGATCGGGCATGATCAGAGGTCGAGAATGTCAAAACTATTATGGTGGTAATGCTAGTTTTCAATCACGAAGTACCAAAGGTAGAGATTTCAAACTACCACTTCAAGATTGACAATATTTGTCGTTAGTGTTTCCTTGCTCATGAATAACTATAAAACACATGAAGGATCCAAGTGGATTTAGATGTCGTGGTCATGGGAGCACATGTCATTACCTATCCAAACATGTTGGAATTGATGGATTTATAAGTGGAGGTCCCAGAGGTGTAAATTTTTGTTGGAGGATAAGAACTTATCTCTTAACTACATAAAAGTTGTATTTCAGCACTAATTATTACGACATGTATTATAAATTCATCTCCAAGGTTTGATACCTATGCTCCAGTATGAAATTACAAGGCTTTGACACACACATGAGGTTTGTATAGATTCACATAAGTTATATTTTTACAATTATAGAGTAAAATTATTAATTAAAACAAATCTATATTTACAATTCAAAATTACAAGTTAACGTACCTGAGTGAATGGTTGCATAGATGAAATTACATTATCACTGCCTATGTCTATTTATTTTTGTATAAATGGAATCTCCATTGTGGTCATCAATTGAACAAACAATATATGATTATTAATTGAACATATCTATATAAATAAATACAAGTACATGAAGTATAATATTATTAAAAAATTACCTCCTATACATTGACTAAATAACAATAACATATGCACTAGTAGACAACCCACAAATTAGATGTGAAAATGATGGTACTGTCTCCTTCTATAACATAAAAAACTACATATGTATTATTGAATTTTTATGTAAATTAATTATTACCTTTTAAATATAAATATATCTAAAATTTAACATGTCAAATATAAAATATACCTGCATATATGTAGTCGACAACTCCACATCAAATGTAGGTGCCAAAAACTAGTCAATCATAAGGATAGCATTTAGGCCCTTGAAAGCACCACCATCCTCATTTGAAGGTCCATTACATATAGCACCATAATATTTTCAAGGGTGCGGTTGGGCATATATGCTAGCTAGAGTTTCCCTATATCCCCTTTCTAGCATTAATGTTAGAAAGCTCACTTGTATGCAAAATGTCGCATCCTAATTTCACCTTATAATTAATAACTTATATATTTTTGGATTAGTAGGGTCTTTATCTGATTATCATTGATCTGATTCAATTTTTTTAACATATATTGTAATGGGATAGTGATATTGTTGATTAGTATATATTACGTGACAGTTATATTTTATTAATTATGTACATTGAGGATGTATATTTGTTAATTTAGCATCATTGGTTGATATATAGAATGACTCAAACTAGCGACCTACTTATTGCAAAGTGGATGTAGGATAGGTCCTACCCTCAAAGGTTGGTGAGGGAGAGCATCATCAGAGAGGATCAATTAGATGGAATGACTGAGGAAATATTAATGGAAAATGTTAGTGACCCTACACACAAGCATACTAGATTTTAAATAATATTTGGGTAAAAATGTTAGTGTGTATTACTTGTGATTATATTTGTGTGTGTAGAATTAGTTTTAGTATGCATTCGATTCTTTAGCCTAATTGACTTGATTTTTGAATTTAAATCTGGAAAATAAATATTAGTGTTAATAGATATAATTATTGTGAATATAATTATCTTACAAATAAAATATAATTAATGACTTATTTTATCTTTTAGTTAAATAATTATTTATCTTTGTTTTGAAATTGCATATAAGTTAACACAGTCTATATTAGTCTTTAAATTTATGCAGAGTTTACATTTAAAATTAGATAATATATTTTATTAGTTATTTGATAAACTTAACCATAAGTTAAGTTAATGAACTAAGGCTTAGAGTTTAAATAAACAAATTAAAAATGTTTTAAATAATAATTATGAGAGTTATAAAATAAAGACTATGAATTGTAAGAAAAAATTTACAAGAAGAAAGCGAAGTTTAGAACAGGAAAGTGGCCATGCATGGATATTAAATAAAAGAAGTTTTGGCATGCAAAAGGGTAGAACACAGATTAGAAGGAAAATAGGTTTTATAAATAAAGGGAAATTTTCGGAAAGAAAGGACATAAAAAGGCATGGATAAAGATAGAAAGCGAAAGAGAGAAATAATAAAGGAGAAAGGAAAAGCAACAGTAAGAGCATATTTGATAGGTAGGTTCTGTAATTACTTTCCTACGTACCAAATGGGATTTTAAGTGTAAATTAATAATTTTTGGATGAAATTGATTGTTGTAACTAATATTTTTAATTCATTGAAGATTGTGTATAAATAAAATTTGCATTTAGAGGCCAGGTATCTCACTTTCCAATGGCCTGCATATTAATTTATGCCTTGCCTTGTGTTTTTATGACTGCATCTTTATATAAGATGAGCATGTGTTATTAGCTTGTGTTTTCATTAATAAATTTTTTTTGGTATACCTTGTGGTCTACGTACCCCCTTTTGAATGACTATGTAGTATATTTGAAGTGCTACATTTTATTAAAAACCTTGCGTGTTATTTCATCAAGCTTGCATGTCCATACCAAGGACTATGTTTCATTCTATTTAGAAGACTTTATATTATTTTAATGTCACCGCACTATGATGGCCAAGCCTATTAATTTTTTTTAATACACATTTCTCTTTTTGAATAAACTACGTAGTGAAGTTTAGTGCATCATTTATTTTTGAATTAAAATTGCATTCTATTATTTAGGACGTGTTTTCTTAAAGGAGGCAGTGTATTTTTTTTTAGTTAAACATTTAAAGTTATATTTGCATGTTTCTTATAACTGAGTATCATCCCTTAAATTCCAATGCTAAATCGTAAAGCTAGTTGTTGGATCGTCGAGTTACTTGAAAAATCACTAAAATTTTTGGCATGTAACTCCAGCCTTTTTAATTCATAGTTTATCCATGCTCAAAGGTTGTGCAAACCTACACCTAAGTGTTAATAGTTGAATAAAAGCCACTGCCACATTTTACGTGGCTTAGTATCATTTTCATTCATCACTAAATATTTGAATAACTCATTTATACTCCATCTGATTCATTGAGTAGTTGTATGATACTATTGATTCTTTCATGTTAATTGGGAGAGTTATCTAAAAGGAGGCAAATGAAACCTTGTTTAAATTAAGAAAGCTGAAATATATAAATTATAATGTAGTTGTGTATTTTTAAAACACCATTTTTATATATGAAACACCATTTCATTAAATTTGAAAATGCAAAAGTATAATTGGAAATTATAGAATTATATAAGGAATATAACATTGAGGTAAATAGTGTTTTGTACATAAACAAGTTGAGCCATATAGGATGAAACGCCATGTTTACATGTAAATCATAGAAGTCTTTATCAAATGTTGAGCCATATATCATGAATTCCTGAGTACAAATTAAATACCAAGTATATATTGAAACCCCAAGTTATTTATTTGGAAAGTCAGTTGTTTGAAAATGTTATATATATATATATAACGAATGATGTGATTATATGAAACAACCAGTAGCCAAAAACAAAATTTCTTGTCTATACATGAAACACCAAACTTTCAAATTGAAATCATTGAGCTTATAAAATATAATGCTAATTATAGTTAATTATAAAGCTAAAAATATATAGTTGAATTCCCTGTATATATATGTTGTGTAATAAAATCACCATATAAAATATAATGTTTATATTATAACCAGAATTGTAAAGATGACCAGTACTTGGTCATATCCGTATTGAAGCTATTATATAAGGCTTTTGATAAATTATTGGTTAGGTATATATGTTTAAGAAATTCAAAAAGATAATATGCCCGAATGGAATATGTTCTAAGTCATGCCAAGATATTCATGAGAGTATAATATGACAAGAGTTGTATATACTTTATCATGAATAATTGAACTTTTTCTAGATGGATTAATGGTAAGAATGCTCAGATTATTAAGTAAACCTAGCAAGATATATATATATATATATATATATATATATATATATATATATATATATATATATATATATGCTTGTAATCTAGGATTTTTAATGAATTATTGGGAAAATTTTAAAAATATTGTGTTGATCATAAATGAAAGTTAGTATATTTATGCAACTTGTAATGAAAGCTTATGTGTAGTTCATTTACGATAATGTTAATAGGTGCAAGTGATTGGACAATATTTAATAAAATAGTGCATCGATTTGTGTGCCTAAAAGTTATGATTACTTTATTAATAAAAAAATCTAAGGTATACCTAAGGGTATAATCATGTGCTTGCTTGTTTATATTAATTATAGTGTAAGATTGTGTATTCATGTTTTGAGTAGGGTAAACATGTGTAATGAGCTATGATAGTAAAGGATGTCATAGAGTTTTACAATACAAAAGGTACCCAGATGGTACACACTATATTTGTCATATCTAGACCCACCCTTACATAAATATATAGGTGTTGGTAGTTATTTGAATAGTAAGTAATGTAACATTTGGTAGGATATCATTTATGCGTACATATAATCTTGATAGTGTAAGTGAATGTTATATTAGACTTATATGTGTTTGTATGATTTACATTATTATATGTTCTTGTTTGATAAAAAGTGTATGCTTTTATGTATTTATGACTACTTAATATGACTAATTATGGGAAGTCTAGTAGTTGTGCCTTAGAACGCTAGACTCTGATAATATGGGTTATCATGAGATGCAATTATTTACATCTTGTAATAGTAATTAGGAATCTAAATTTTAATATGAATGTGAAACATACTCGAGTGATATGAACTGTAGGCATTGATTAATGTATGATTCATTCATGCATGGTTGGAATGAAAGTATACTTTGTTTACTCATATGTATAACATGTGACGTGATATTAAAGATAGAAGGATGAAATTTTAATGAGTCTTTGAGTTATATAATATGTTGTATATGTTTAATTTAGAAATTGTATTGGTGATACTAATAGGTAGTGAGACATGTTCCACTAGCTTAGGTAGTACCACTATAAGATAATCTGATCAAGTGATGTGTTATGAATTGACTGATCTAAATGATCATATATTATTTGAAAATTTTGATCAAAGTAATGTTAGATATACATTTTCATTTCATATGTTTGATTTTCATGTTATACGATATCATGTTAGAGTAGATTTATTTATGATACACTGCATATTTTTAAAAATCTTACAACACATGGCATACCAGCACATCTTATCGGATTCTCATACCATTCTATCTACCTATCCATGAAGGGAGGGCCATTTCCTGATAAAAGATTACTTGGGAGATCATTGGTCCATGGTGTGGTAAAGCACTTAGATGATGTTCTCCCTCATCCACTACAGTACTACCTAGAGATGACACTTGAGATTATTAGCGATACATGAGTTGGTTCAACTTGAGCTTCAAAGAGCTTGGTATCTATTTATTTTATTAGTCTATATGCTTGAAGGAATGTAATTATATATTTGAATAACAATTGATGTATTATGAGACCAACCATAGCTATGTTCTATGGTATTTACTTTCTGTAGAATTGTATAAGATTTATATTATATGCAATGTTTGAAGTAGAAGTACCATTGTTCTTAATTATGGTTTAGTTATGTTGTGTTGTTTTATTTTGTGGGTTGGATGCTAAGTAAGTTGTTTTTAAAAAAAATTGCATTTTCTTAAATATAATTTGAGGGGTTGTAAAATGTGGTATCATACCTATGGCTCTTGTAGACACCTAAAAGTGGCCACCAATGACCTTCAATCAGGCTTTGGATCAATTTCTATCAAAGCATCATAATTTGGATTAAAAATACTAAAATACATTAAATGAGTTGAATTTGCTACATATAAATTTTGATTTTGGCTAGGATATCACTAAATGGGGCAATGTAATTTACGAAACAACTAACTTTGACAAAATATTTTCTATTCAAAATGACATTTTCACACCAAGGTGCTTGAGATTGCTCTTTTCTATCAAATTTCTTACACAAGGCATGTGCCTTTGTTATTTTGTGTTAGAAACATCCTAAATAGGATAACGGATCCAATGCATCTAACACCACATCTTAATTTCAATCTAGTCAAATTTAGAATCAATAATATGACATTTTAACCAATTTGATTAATTTGTGCACCAATGGCCAAGATTTGCACCAAAATTGATAAATCATGTTTAAGGTTAATTAATCTGAATCAAGAGCCTAATTAAGAATTCCATGGAACTTGTTGAATATTTTTTTTTAGAAATTGATTATAAATTTTTGCATCATCAAATGGCATCATTTCTTGAAAAGACATCCCTAGGCCATAAATGCATAATATATTTATATTAAGCCCTCCCATACCTCATTAATGCCTTCTATGCCTCTTTAATGCCTCTCTATCCCAAATATTTATGAGTACATTTATTAAATTTGGCCTCCAAAATTGAATGGACCTTTAGCAACACATCTTTATTTTGAGATGGACGGTTTAGGTTCATTTTGATCATTTTACAACATCTATAAATAGGAGGTCTTATCTATTGAATTAAGAGATCTCTTTTGGTGTAAAGTTATAATGCTAAATATCCCTCTCAAGCCATTGATGTATTTTTATCATGCCAAATTGTTAAGCCAACCCAAAGATATCACAAGGCCATTGGTACCAAAAAGAAGAGGAGATAGCCAAGCCTCCTTTGATGAAGACTCATTGAGCACAAGCTAAGTAAGCCACTTCAACAAGCCATTTGGAGCATCTAAGAAAGGTGAAGGATTTCTTTATCTTTTGCATTCTAGTTATGTTTCTCATAAAGTTTTGTTATTATGCTCCCCCTCTTGAGATAGGCTTAAGGTGTTAGAATTAATGTGTTTTGTTTGGATTTTGATTTCATGCAATAACACCATACTAATCTCTCATTATTTCATTTATATGTTCAAAAATAGCATGCTCGATGGAACCTAGCCTCACAAATTTGGTCAAATAGCACCAACAAGTAACCTAATAACCATTGTCATGTAGGATCTTAGAGTATGGGAGTAAAGAGAGTGAAAATTTGAGCAAAAACCTATTTTTTTGAAAGTCACGATTTTGTCAACGTGGAGTCACGATTTTATCCTCTAGACCATAATCCTGCAACTCATAGAGTCACATTTATATCATTTTAAATCATGATATTACATTTAAATTATGTTTTCAAATTAACCTTGTCTCCAGATATGGATTATGTAGCTATATTACAGTTGGTTGAATATTTTGTCGATCAATGTACTGATAAACAAAATAGGTCTAATCATCCAAAGTAGGAAGATTGGTCATCCAAATGTGTAGGTTTACCATATCAAAAGGGGACTAATCTCTCCTCTCATCAAGGGGAGGTTCCCTATATATATATATATATATATATATATATATATATATATATATATATATATATATATATATATATATATATAATACTTAAGGGTAGAACAAACCATCCATCTCTCTTTCTTAAGAGATGATGCATGCAAATCAAAGGGGAAATCTCAAGGGAAATGACAGAAAGCACTCCTCTTCTTTTAGAAGTACTATTCAACAAACCATAAGAATATTTCTAGTAGTAAATGCAAAATGTAACCAAGGAAGTAGTAACCAGTAGATTGAGATGTAGCACAAAGTCTCCACCTCAATTGTACAAGAGTGAGATACGAAGGACAAGGAGGGCACAAAGTCTTCCCAAGGTCTTTTACATAGAAACAAAAATAAAACACACTAAAGGAAATTTTGGGGGCACAAAGTCTCTCCACAGTTGGCTTTGGGACACCTTCTTGACTATTTTCACTAATTTTGCTTATTGAATTAAAGGAACAGAAAATATATTAAGAAAAAAGACATAAGAATAGTTTCCCAAACAACAAAGATATCACAACACAAAGTCTAAAAAGTCACTTGCTTTATTATTCCAATAACAAAATATGATCAATAATCTGAGCTCAAAGTCTCAGTAATGCCTTTCAATTTGGGCAGAGTTTTGTTTCTGATAATTAGAGAGAGAAATACCCCCACAATAACAAGAGAGTCCCTTATATAGCCTCTTTAAGAAGGACTTGAGAACAGTAACACATCATGTTGCATTGAATTTTGTTAAGAAGACATGCAGGAATTCAGGGGCATTTACCCATTTGCTTTTCTCAATGCAGAGAAATGGGTCATGCCATTGAATGTTTGCATCCTTCGATGTCCACCTGGTGATCTGCTTCTAGAAACATATTCGATGCACAAATGTTTCTGATCTTTCCTCATCATTCCTCCTTTTTTGGTTAATTGAATCAGGTCCTTGATTTAATTTTGATGCTCTGTTCCTTAGTCGCTTCCTGCTGGTCTTGGCCTTAGAGTCTTTGAATGCATTCAGGTCCACGTTTAAACCTGCAAGGATCAACAGCTATTTCATTGTTGTGACTTTGACATCTGTGGGCACGTCAATTTCCTCGGCAACTCCTTCGGCTTTGTCATTTGATATTTCCCGAAGGGGACCTGCCCTTCGATGCCTTGAGAAATGGTCCACTTTGGGTCGGGAAGAGCCCCCCCATAAGGGTATCTGCCCTTCGGGTGGTCTTCAGATGGCCTTAGGGCTTCTTTATTTCGGTGGGATTTATCCTTTATTTCCTTCAAACTTCTTGTTTTGCATCCTCCTAAAGGGAAGGTGACCCTTCAACTTTGGGGAAGTGTCCTTTAATTCGGCAGTTGAGAGTCCCCCGAAAAGGTATCTGCCCTTCGGGGTCCTTCAGTGGCCTTTTGTCTTCAGAGTCCTTTGGAGCTTTCCCATAGACTTTTTTTGTGGATATTTTCCTGCAGAGAAAAAGTTTGCAAGAATTGTTTCAGATGCTTTGTCTTTGGCCTTCAAAAATTCTTTTGGGTTTTCATCCCGCAACTTCCCCGAATTCTTTGGACTTTTTGTCTGAAAGAATTCATTTCTTTCCTTAGTCTTTTCACTAGGGGAACTTTTTTGAAGGAAATCCCTTTTCTCTTTTCACTCCTTTCAGTGGTTCATTTGCCCCCTTTTTGCCCTTTGCAAGGGCTATTTGATCCTTTGGCTTTGGGGCAACCCCTTGAACCTACCGATTGAACCAACCGATTGAATCAATTTTGGTTCAATGGTTCAATGGTTCATTCCCTTTTACTGCTTGAACCAAGATCCTTTGAAACAAGCCTCGTTGAACCCGTTAAACCTTTGAACCAAAGTGGTTTAATGGTTCAATGGTTTAATGGTTCATTCCCTAAAAATGACTAAGTGTCAGAAACTTGTCCTTTTGATTAAACCTACCTGTAGAAGCTTTTGAACCTGCTAACCCATTAGTCTGTCACTTCTTTGATCTTTCTAAGCTCTTTGATCTTCATCGCACTGGTTGAACCTGTGAACTTGTTGAACTCGTTGAACCAAAATGGTTCAAGGTTCAACGGTTCAATGGTTCAATCGGTTCATTCTTTTTATTTGGCTAAGTCCTTTTGATCCTTTTATAACCAAATGCGTTGAACCATTTGGTCACTGAACCTATTGAACCTTGAACCCGTTGAACCTTTGAACTAAAGTGGTTCAATGGTTCAAACCTTATTTTCTTTGATAAGTTTTTTGAAGTCATTGAACCTTGAAGCGATTGAACTTTGAAGCAGTTGAACTTTGAACTTTGACAAATGCACTTAACTCTTGTTGCTGATGTTGAACCTTTAAACCCATTGAACCAAAATTGTTCAAGGTTCAACGGTTCAATGGTTTAATCCTTGTTTAGAGGCTCGTCGATGAATTCTTTTGGTTGAACCTTGTTATTGAACCATCTTAGAAATTGTCTAAGTGTTGAGAGCTTGCTTCTTTCCTGCAATGTCCGTAGAAATCAACCTGTGAAGCCTGTAGAACTTGGCCTACAGAGTCCGTAGATTTAAGCCTGTAGAGTCCATAGATTTAAGCCTGCAGAGTTCATAGATTTATGAGAAGCCTAAAAAATGAGAAATTTTAATGTTCAAAACAAATTTTGAAAAGGGAAGAGACAATTTTGGTCTGAGGAACCAAAATAGTTCAAATGTTGTCCCAAAAATGAGTGATATTTTTGGGGAACAATAGCTGGCTCCAGTTGGAGAACTTTTATCAATTGTAAAAAAGAATTGAAGGGAGTAGAATCCAGAATCTCCAATGTCTTCATGTGTACCATTGGGCTACAAATTCATGTTACCCAGAAATGGAAGGCATCAAAAATAGAAATAAACAAAACAAAATAGAATTAAAAACTATACAAATATACATATGTACAGATACAATAATTTGATACTTCAAGAGTTGAAGTGTTTCAGATGCTGCCCACTGTGAGGTAGAGAAAAGAATGTGCCATCTTGATATTTCAGTAGAAAGTTATTTTCACCATTGTGTTGATGAATTATAGATGGGCCTATCCGAAGGGAGTCTAACTTTCCATGCATCCCTTTTGGTTCTCTCATTTTGTCTCATAACAAGACTTGATCTCCAATCTGAAAATCACAATTTTTGGCTTTCTAGTCAAAGAGTTTCTTTATCAGACTTTGATGAGTAGTAATTCGGTCCACCACCATGGTTCTCTGTTCATCCAGCTCAATCAGGCACATAATTCTCTTATCAAGAGAGCTCTCATATGTCTGATCTTCAACTACCTTTGCCAATTTCAAGACTGGCAATTCTAAGGTGATTGGTATCTTAGAATTGATACCATAAAGAAGTTGAAAAGGAGACATACCAATTGCCCTCTTTGGTGTGATTCTATCTACCCATAGAGCATCCATCAATGCTTTATGCCATGTCCTTTGATTGTCATCAGCTAGCTTTTTGATGATAGTTACTAGGTTCTTATTGCTTGATTCAGCTTCTCCATTCTCTTGTGTAAAATAATCAAAAGAGTGAGGGAGTGTAATTCCATAATGGAAATAGAATTGTGTAATCTCCTGGGAGGTGAAACAAGCTGCATTATCAGTAACAATTTTGGTTGGAACTCCAAATCTGGAAATGATATTCTCCTTGAGGAAATTGCATACAACTTTTGAAGTAGCATGCTTAGTTGGGATTGCTTCTACCCACTTGGTGAAATAGTCAGTTGTTGTAAGGACATAATCATGTCCAACACTTGAAGATGGGTTTATAGTCCCAATAAAGTCAATCCCCCATTGCTAGAATGGTTCTTCTATGATCACTGGCTTGAGAGGCAAAGCAGCTAACTTGAGTCTTCCAACAAATTGTTGGCAGAGTTAACATTTTCTCACCCACTTATATGCATCTTGGAAAAGAGTTGGCCAGTAATACCTGGCTCACAAAATCTTGTGAGCAAGCACAGGAGCAAAAAAATGTCCTCCACAAGCTAGATTGTGGAAGGATTTCAAAAGTTGGCTTTGTTGCTCTTTGTCTACACAACGAAGGAATACTCCATCTATGCTTCTCTTGTACAAGCTATTGTCCCAAAGGACAAAATTGGCAGCTTTCAACTTGATAGTCTTCCTTTCTTTATAAGACAAATGAGAAAGACACTCACCATAAGTAAGGAAATGAGCAATACCTGAATACCACTCATTGGTAGTGGAGACAAAAAGGACTGTTGGTGTATCTTCCACTTCAACTTCTTCATGTTGTGTATCTTCTGGCTTGTTGTCAATAATTAATTGACATAGGCCATTTCCCCTGACCAGCTTTGTTGGCTTGATGTCTAGATCGAATTCTTGGATCTTTGCAATTCAATTACCTCTTTTTGTGCCAAAATCCTACTGAGTTAATATGGACCTGACTGTAGTGTTAGGAATTAAGGCAGTAGTGTGTGAATTCAGGATATAGAAGTGAAAATGTTTGACTGCTTTCACCAATGCATAAGCATGCTTCTCTATGTTTGAATACTTCATCTCATGGGTTTTGAGAGGGCAGCTCATGAAAGAAATAGGAGATTCTATACCTTCCTTATCATGTTGAACAAGAATTGCTAAAAGCGTGTGTTCAGATGCATAGTTATATATGATGAAATATTTTTTGTAATCTGGACAAACCAAGGTAGGGGCATGGGCAATGGCAGTCTTGATATCCTAAAATGCTGACTTGCCTTCTTTAGTCCAGCTGAAGGTGGTCTTCCCTTTCATCATGTTCATAATGTGTCTAGTCTTCTCAACAAATTCGGGGATGAACCTCCATAAAAAATTCACCTTTCCGAAGAAAGAGTGAACAACATTTTTACTTGTAGGCAAATTAAACTCTTGAATAGACTTGACTCTGTCTGAGTCAATTTTTATGCCTTCTTTAGACACAATGTATTCGAGGAGTTTCCCCTTTGTTACTCCAAAAATAGACTTCTTAGGGTTTAAGAAAATACCATTCTGATGGCAACGCTCCAACACTTGTTGTAAGTGATGTACATGATCAGATCGATGCTTTGAAAAGATAGTCAAGTCATCAAGGTATACCACTATGAATTTACCTATCTCATCTTTGAAAGCCATGTCCATTTCTCTCTAAAAGGTGGCACCAGCATTTATCAAGCTAAAAGGCATTCTTCTATATGCAAATGTACCCCAAAGTGTGGTGAATGCAGTCTTGTATTGGTCTGCTTCACTAACTTCAACTTGATTATATCCTAAGAAGCCATCTAGCATTGATAACATCTCTGAATCTGTCACTGTTTGAAGCACTTGATCCATGATTGGCAAAGGGTAATTATCTTTTAAAGATGACTGATTGAGATTCTTGAAATCTACACAAATATAAATTTCACCACTCTTATTCCTTACAGGCACTATGTTTGCAATCTATGTGGAATGATGGATTGGGAAGATGATTCTAGCATTTTAAATTTTTTGTATCTCAGACAGAATAGTACCTGATATTTTTGGATTGCACTATCTATATTTTTGCTTATAGGGCATTGATTCAGCCTTGAGAGGAATGTCATGGCAGATTTTATCAAGCCTGAGAGACTTCAGGTCATCATAAGAATATGCTAAGACATCCATGTATTGACAGAGTAAAGTGGTGAACTTGAATCTTTCTTCAGGGGTGTAGCACTTACCAATGTTAACCATCTTGAGATTTTCTTTAGTAGTCAGATTTACTTGATCGAATCCCTGAGAGAAACTTGAATCTATTTGTTGTTATTTGATGAATCTATCATGCTTGTCAAATAGTTTTTCAAGAGAAACCAGGCCTTTGGAAATTTTATTTCCTTTCAGCTGTAATAATTCTTCATTTATATATGAACTAGATTCAGACGCTGATTCATACTTTTGAGATTCACTGCCTTCAAAACGTAGTTGTCCAAAATTGTATTTTCATTCTAGGAAGGCAATGATTTGATGATCATCATTGAATACTTGCTAATGATCAACATTGTCAAGAACACTTGGTCTATAGACTAGCTCAATAGTATACCTGTCTTCTTTGAAATCTGAGTGAGGAATTAAAAGAGTTCCTGAAACAGCAAGTGCATCAGCTCTATCATTAGATTCCCTAGGTATGGCAAAAATGTTGAAAGCATCAAAGCTTTCAATTTTGTCCCAAACTAGGTTACGATAATGGCATAATATTTCATTTTTGGTTTGGTACAAATTTTTCACTTGACAAACCACTAATTCAGCATCCCCTTTGGCATAAAGAAACTTGATGCCTTTGTCTTGAGCAGCCTTCAATCCGATCAATAGAGAATCATATTCAGCTATATTGTTAGTGTTTCTAAATTGTAATTTGTAAGATGAAGGAAACATATCTCCTTGAGGAGATATCAACACAATCTCGGCTCCCAAACTAGTAGAGGAGCAGCTGCCATCAAATTCTAGAGTCCATGACTCATCAGATACTGATTTTTCTTTAGACTTTTCTTCATTAGAGAGGGAGGGTCCTTCTTCATTTGTATTACAACCTACTAGTTCTTCTACTATTCTAGTTGAACTGATTTCTAGGTTGACACTTTCAATAATTTTATCAGATATTTCATGCACTTTGTCTGTAGATAGAAAGTAGTTACCCATACCTGAGGATTCAAAAAGAATGAGCTTTAGGGGCTGATGTTTGGGTTACCATGTAGTTTGCCTCTTTTTCAGGGAATAATATCTTCATTACGCCTTTGATAGGGATTCTTGCCTCAGACAGGTCCATGCTTAGTTCTCCTCCCACATCCTTGCAAAAATTTTGTCCAAGCAAAATGCCATAGGATACTGGGACATCAACCACCAAGACAGTCATCTTGATTCTCTTGTCTGGAAAGGTTACAAATGAAAATTGGGCATCTTTGATTTGCCCCAGCAATGGAACTTGCTTGTTTTCCATGGAGAAACATCTCCCAAATGTTTTGGTCAATGTTAGTCTAAGAGATTCAACTACTTTAGCAGGCATGACATTGTCGGATGCGCCTAAGTCTATAATACAATTACTTAGCTTATGACCATTTATTAATAGGAAAACATAGAAAAGTTATATTTTTCCAAGGGCATCTAGAGGAGTAATGACAAGATTATTCAGAATAGGCATGTTCTTTAGGGAATCAGGAGTTACCTTTTTAGCTTTTTGTCCTATAGGGATGGTTTGGTTCTTGACATATTGGACCAACTTATTCAATTGATCAGGATTGGACTGCAAATATTCAAATTCAAACATTTGTATTTTTTTTTTTTTGACATGATCGATTATGTCAAATGGTTGAATTGAGCTAGGTACAGAGAAAAGAATTTCAACCTTCTAAGTTTTAGGAGGGCTGGTTTGTGAAATTAAAGTAGAAGGTGAAAGTGAAATTGATGTATTTACCTTTTGGGTGATCACCAGATCTTTTGACTAGAAAGACAGAGTGGTTCCATGCTTAGCAATTGTAATTTTTGGTTGAGGTTGCTCCTCTATTTTCCTTTCATTAGCTTACTAGATTGATTGGTTCTTGGACCTAGTAAACACTGCATATGATCCATCAAAAGCTTCTCTTTTGCTTCTAGGTTCATCCTGGTAGTTCAAAAAATTAATGTGGGAGTTGCCAACTGATTCTTCTTGATTTTTTACAAGGAGATCAACATCATTTTATTGATTCAATTTCGGATGGAAAGAGAACTCTGATTCTGCTTCAAGATATCCCATTGTTGAATTGGTTAGAGGAGCTTCCAGGGCAAGTTTCCCTTGTAGGGGAGGAAGATGATTTTGTTTTCCTCAATTCCTGGTAGCATTTCCATGATATGACTGATTTATAAATGTCCTTCTTGGCATATCTTTGTATGAAGCAGAAGATATTCCTTGCGCCATTTGCTTTTTGAGAGTAAGCAACTCATTTGCCAACTTCTGCACCATTGGATTTGTGGTGCCTGTAGATGAATATTCAGAAGATGATGAGGGTCTATTTTTATTTGGATCTCTTCTTATCTTCACTGATAAGATGAGATCATCTTCTACTTCAGTGGCCAAATGTTGAGTTTCAACAAGATCTATTTGACCAACACGTCTAAAAAAAAACTTACTTCAGGTAACCGAGAATTAATGAAGAAGCATTTGAGATTCTCAACTATAGGTCGAGCAATTACAGGAATTCTATTCTTCAGTTTATCAAATTTGGCTATGAAGTCCCTAATTGGTTCATGAGGTTCTTTCTTCATCTGTGTAAGTTGAGCCAAAAGTGCATGTGCATCTTTTGTAGGTTTGAATCTGGCTTCAAACTTAGCTTTGAGGGTATTCTAATCAGTTATTGACCAAACTTGTAGATGATAAAACCAATCTGCAGCAACACCTTGTAATGTTTCTAAAAATAGCCTGACTACTACATCTTTAAATTCTACTCCAATTACGCCACAGACTATGTTGAAGGCTGCAATATGTTCATTAGGATGAACTTTCCCATCACCATAGAATTTGGGGAGATTCTTCTTTGAACTATGTGGAAGCTCATGTAAAGGTGGAGTAAGATTGAGAGGACCAAAATAATTACCCTAGGGACCTTGAACTACCATTATATGACTATGAAAAGGAGGAATAACAAATCTTAGAGGGGTAATTATTGGTAAAGCTTTATCAACAGCAAAAGTGGATACTTTGTTTGGCAATGGAGATTTGACTTTAGTAGGAGAAAAGCTCTTGGTTCATTGGAGGCGAGATGGTGAAGGAAATAGATCAAAATTACTTTGTTGTACCAACTCAAATACAGGGTCAACAATACCTTTAGCCCTTTGGCTTCATGTATACCTTGAATCTACCAGCTTGTGAAACAAAAATGGAAAAGAATTGACCTTGCTTTAGCTTGAAGCTTGAGGCTTTAAACTGTGCGTTCTTTCCCAGTTAGTGTGGAGTTGAATGGTAAGGTTATAATGATAATGAGTAAGACATAGAAATGGAATTGAGTCTATAATGGATAATGGTAAAAACTGATTCAATTTAAAACTTGAGGTTTCAGAATGCACATAACTATGTCCCCAACAGAGTCGCCAAAAACTGTTGGTTGAATATTTTGTCGATCAGCGTACTAATAAACAAAATAGGTCTGATCAGCCAAAGTAGAAAGATTGGTCATCCAAATGTGTAGGTTTACCATATCAAAAAGGGACTAATCTCTCCTCTCATCAAGGGGAGGTTCCCTATAGATATGTTATATATATATATATATATATATATATATATATATATAGAAAATAATACACAAGGGTAGAACAAACCATCCATCTCTCTTTCTTCAGAGATGATGCGTGCAAATCAAAAGGGAAATCTCAAGGAAAATGATTTTAAGCACTCCTCTTCTTTCAGAAGTACTATTCAACAAATCACAAGAATCTTTTTGGTAGTAAATGCAAAATGTAACCAAGGAAGTAGTAACCAACAGATTGAGATGTAGCACAAAGTCTCCACCTCAATTGTGCAAGAGTGAGATATGAAGGACAATGAGGGCACAAAGTCATCCCAAAGTCCTTTACACAGAAACAAAAATAAAACACACTAAAGGCAATTGTGGGGGCACAAAGTCTCTCCACAATTGGCTTCAGGACACCTTCTTGACTATTTTCACTAATTCTAATTATTGAATTAAAGGAATAGAAAATATATTAAGAAAAAAGTCATAAGAATAGTTTCCCCAACAATAAAGATATCACAGCACAAAGTCTAAAAAGTCACTTGCTTTCTTATTCCAATAACAAAATATGATCAACAATTTGAGCTCAAAGTCTCAGTAATGCCTTTCAATTTCGGCAGAGTTTTGTTTCTGATAATCAAAGAGAGAGATACCCCCACAATAACAAGAGAGTCCCTTATATATCCTCTTCAAGGACTCAGGAACAGTAACACATCATGTTGCATTGAATTTGTTAATAAGACATGCTAGAATTCAAGGGCATTTACCCATTTACTTTTCTCAATGCAGAGAAATGGGTCATTCCATTGAATGTTTGCATCCTTCGATGTCCACATGGTGATCTGCTTCTAGAAACATATCTAATGTGCAAATGTTTTTGATCTTTCCTCATCATTCCTCCTTTTCTAGTTAATTGAATTAGGTCCTTAATTCAATTTTGATGCTCTGTTCCTTAGTCGCTTCCTGCTGGTCTTGGCCTTAGAGTCTTTGAATGCATTTGGGTCCATGCTTAAACTTGCAAGGATCAACAGCTATTTCATTGTTGTGACTTTGACGTCAGCAAGCACGTCAATTTCCTTGGCAAGTCCTTCAGCTTTGTTGTTTTATCTTTCCAAAAGGGGAGCTACCCTTTGGGGCCTTGAGAAACGGTCCACTTTGGGTCGAGAAGAGCCCCCTGCAAGGGTATCTACCCTTCAGGTGGTCTTTAGATGGCCTTCAGGCTTCTTTCTTCTGGCGAACTTTATCCTTTATTTCCTTCAAACTTCTTGTTTTGCATCCTCCCGAAGGGAAGGTGACCCTTCAGCTTTGGGGAAGTGTCCTTTAATTTGGCAGCTGAGAGTCCCTCGTAAGGGTATCTACCCTTTGGGGTCCTTTGACGGCCTTTTGTCTTTGGAGTCCTTCAGAGCTTTCTCGCGAACTTAATCTGTGAATATTTTCCCATGGACAAAAAGTCCGCAAGATTTTTTTTGACTGCTTTGTCTTTGGCCTTCGAAACTTCTTTCGGGCTTTCTTCCCACAACTTCCCCAAATCTCTTTGGACTTTTTGTCTGAAGGAATTCCTTTGGACAAAAGTCTGAAAGAATTCATTTCTTGCCTTAGTCTTTCCACTAGGGGAACTTTTCTGAAGGAAATCCCTTTGCTCTTTTTGCTCCTTTCAGCAGTTCATTTCCCCCCTTTCTACCCTCTGCAAGGGCTGTTTGATCCTTTGGCTTTGGGGCAACCCCTTGAACCTACTGATTGAACCAACTGATTGAACCAACTTTGGTTCAACAGTTCACTGGTTCATTCCCTTTGACTGCTTGAACCAATATCCCTTGAAACAAGCCTCGTTGAACCCGTTGAACCTTGAATCTTGAACTTGTTGAACCTTTGAACCAAAGTGGTTCAACGGTTCAATGGTTCATTCCCTAAAAATGACTGTCAAAAACTTATCCTTTTGATTGAACCTGCATGTAGAAGCTTTTGAACCTGCTGAACCATTAGTCCATCACTTCCTTGATCTTTCTAAGCTCTTTGATCTTCATCGCACTGGTTGAACCTTTGAACCTGTGAACTTGTTGAACCCGTTGAACCAAAATGGTTCAAGGTTCAACAATTCAATGGTTCAATCAGTTCATTCTTTTTATTTGGCTAAGTCCTTTTGATCTTTTTTAACCAAACGCGTTAAACCATTTGGTCACTGAACCTATTGAACCTTGAACCCGTTGAACCTTTGAACCAAAGTGGTTCAATGGTTCAATGGTTCAATGGTTCAAGCCTTCTTTTCTTTGATAAGTGTTTTGAAGTCGTTGAACCTTGAAGTGATTGAACTTTGAAGCGATTGAACTTTGAACCTTGACAAATGCGCTTAACTCTTGCTACTGATGTTAAACCTTTAAACCCATTGAACCCATTGAACCAAAATGGTTCAAGGTTCAACGGTTCAATGGTTCAATCCTTGCTTAGAGGCTCGCTGATGAATTCTTTTGGTTGAACCTTGTTATTGAACCGTCTTAGAAATCGTCTAAGTGTTGATAGCTTGCTTCTTTCCTGCAAAGTCCATAGATATCAATCTATGAATTTTGCAGAAATCAACCTGTGAAGCCCATAGAACTTGGCCTATAGAGTCCATAGATTTAAGCCTGCAGATTTCGTAGATTTAAGCCTACAGAGTCCATAGATTTAAGCCTGTAGAGTTTGTAGATTTCTGAGAAGCTTAAAAAATGAGGAATTTGAATGCTCAAAACAAATTTTGAAAAGGGAAGAGACAATTTTGGTCTAAGGAACCAAAATAGTTCAAATGTTGTCCCAAAA
The DNA here is from genome assembly GCA_037957365.1 of Torreya grandis. Lineage (NCBI taxonomy): Eukaryota > Viridiplantae > Streptophyta > Pinopsida > Cupressales > Taxaceae > Torreya > Torreya grandis. Next base: position 424,144 of record JARHVA010003575.1, read on the forward strand.
ATGAGTGATATTTTTGGGGAACAACAATTACAATATTGTTACTCGTAAGTAGTGATATTATAACCTCATGATTTGTTAATGGTGATATTGTAACATTACTACTCTCTAAATAATGATATTATCATACTGTGAGTCACTAGTAATGATATTGCGATACTGTGACTTGACAGTCATGATATTGAAATACCATGACTTGATAGTCATAGTATTACCTATCCAAGTCACAATATTTTAGGTAAGCCACTAGATGTTAAGCTATAATACCACAACTCTTTTAGTGGTGGTATTGCACTATAACATGTGCGATTGTTATCTTGAGTAGTGATATTGTGATTTTTGTTAAATTAACCTGAGTAGTGATATTGCTTGTCTGAGTCACTTTTTTGCAGAGTAGCAAGATTGTTCTGTGGAGTAGCAAGTTTGCACTATGTGAAATCGAGAGCTTAATTTTCAAAGTTGTTTGTTTCATTTGAAAAAGTGATTCAAGGCTAAATAAAACTCTAACTTTTTCCTTTCAAGGCCAACTTGAAAAAGGATATAAAAAAGTTTAATCTAATCTTTTTAACCTCTTTTTAAGCACTTAAAAGGGATTGGGAATTTTCATTTTAGTCCTTAAGGAAACACTTAAATGTTTGCTTGAATAATTTTTAGTTGTTTTTTAAAAATTTTAACATCTTAAAGCCAAGGGGCTAAAAAACATCACCACACATTTTGTTTAGTGCTTTAAAATTGGATTCACTTCAATTTTTGTAAGTTATTTGTCTTTGTTTCTTTAGTTAGTTTGAATGAGAAAATAGGGAGTTGTACGTGTATGCTCTCCCCCTGTCCCTTATAAAGAATTTGTGGGATCAAAAGTGCTAAATTCATTATAAAGTGCCTTAGTCCAAAGGTGTAAAAAATAAGTTGTGAAGGTTATTTCCAAGACCTGCATGGCTTGGGTGATATAGAAACAAACTTTAAAGTTCTTTTACTTAGTGTTGTTACTTTCATTGCATCTTGGCTTGTGAATGGGATTTCATTACCTTCCATAAGTTCTTTAGAAAAACTTTGACCTGAGGTTTCATCTCCCGACATCATCTTCAACCCCTCTCCATAGGGGGTTTATAAATTGAGATCACCCCACTAAGATGACGATTTGAGAAGTTAAACCATCTCCTCTCATTAGAGTTAATCCTGGGATGTTTGATCACATTGGACATCGCACTACATTAAGTGAGTGATGAATGTAGTGGTTGTAAAAAGAGCAAGACTTTTTTATAACAAGCTGAGTGTTGTGGACTCAATTAACGTGTTGCTTTTCTTGTATTTTGATGTGAAAGTCTTGTGCATGTGATCCATCTAGAAACATTAAAAAACTTATTAGGTAGTTAACCCCACCTTGTCATACCTTGTCAGTTTAGGTCCTAAGATGATTAGTTAGTGGATTTATCTTTGTCTTAGATTACTTGGTTTTTTTTGTGGAGAAAAAACTATTTGTTAACAAAAGGTTACATAACTAAACACATTGTCCTTCATTTCTTGAACAAGGAGGAATTATGCCACCCAAGTGAAAAACATCTTTTTCTTTATTCAAAATTTCATCATAAATTTTGTGTCATATCTTTCAATTTGGCACAATTATGCTACCTATTTGAGTCTAAACCATTTTCAAATTTTCATAAAGTCTTTCATTGATAGTTAAAATTCAAAATTTGACTCTTCCAAGTTTCAAAGGTTTATGTATTAAATTGGGTTTTCCACTTTGCACTTGACTTGTTTTAACTTGAGTTTAATTCCCAATTTGAATTGAGGGTTTTTTTTAGACTCAACATCATTATCATCATTTGGTAGGACTCAAGTCATCTTGTGTGTTACTAAAGCTTTGAGTCCTAGGCCACATCTTGTACTACCCATCCTATTTTACTATTTGTCTTGAGTCCATTTGGTAACACACTTTTGCCTTAGAGATTTGTCAAACTTTGTATGTGTGTATCATTTGGGTTGAGGAGAGTAGTGTTACCCTGCCAAAATCATGTTATACTATTTTACCTTAGAGTCTTTAAGCACATATTTATCACATCTTTTGAGCATTTAGCATGGTTACACTGTTTAAATTATTTTTAAACTTGTTTCATAGGCTTATTCATATAGAGTCAAAAAAATTTACAACTTTCCAACCATTTTGAGTATACTTTGTGAGTCATTATCTAGTACGGTTAATACATTCACCTTTGTCTAGATCATCAATTAAAAGAGTCTATTTTATGCCATTATTTAGGAGAAAATAAATTATCTCTAAGTGCCTTTTATTTCATACCTCATACTTATTGACCAAGTTTATGTCCAAGAGTTAAATGCCTAGTTTTTGTTAGAAGTTTTTCAAATCTATTAAATTAAATATCTCATCTTTTAAAGTTTAGCTTTTGATGTCGTTTGGCCAAAATTCCTAAAAACTTTTATTTTTTATAGATTAGACTCGTTTGAAACACTTTGACCTAGAATTTGGAATTTACATTTACAGTCCTTTTACTTGGCCTTTTGTGTGAGACATGTAACATTAGATACTCGACATTAACTTGTTTTATCACAAGTCATTGCATCAATATTTTTGGATATACCTATCCATCCTTTTAACTAGGTTAGACCAAGTTTGAACCTCTTTTTAGACATCTCATTTTTAGATTTTATATAACTCTATCACCTTTTGTCATGAAGCATTTACTATGAATCCCGACATGTATTCCTACACTCATAATGGCATCATATACAATCTGGGGTTTAGTAATGTGGTCGCATAGGAAGAAATGGTTCAAGACCCTTATGCATACAATGTTGTTCATGAGACCGATCCTTATCCATACTATAACACTCAAGTAGGGGCACAAAACCAAGACCCATTGGCTTATTATTTGGTTAACATGCCACCATACTCTAAGCAGGATCAAGAACAAATAGAGTAGTACATAGTTTCGGTACCTATGGTTGAAGAACCATTTCCTCGACAATCATACTATGTTGCTACACCATCCACATATGATCCTTATCTATTTGAGCATCACTTATTGGAGAATAAGGACAATATATTGGTTAGAGCTATATAAGTAGGGGCTAAGTTTCCCATAGACTTCCCCCATGAGAATTTGTCAAGTCTAATAAGAATGTCTCAAAACATAATTTATAGTCAATAGGATTCTTCCAGCAATCCTTTAGCTCTAGTTCAAATGAAATATTAGGACCTTAGTATGATTTTCAAAGGCAAGGACCTCATGGAAGATCACTTTATATAAGTGCATACAACATATCAAATGTACTTAAACTTAGCATGCAATTTTAATCATATGACCATGTCAAATAAGCTTCTCATAGATTTCATTCCTTCAATGTGAGTGTTAATAAAATTGACTGGTTAAGACAATCAGGGTGTAGACCCCTTCACACAAAACACTTTGGTTGACAACTTGTTTCATATACCAACCATCAAAAAAGTGTCTTTTGCTTCTACACAGGATATAGAACAATTCATAGTGGACAATGCACAAACAACATCCAATCCAAACTAAATTGTTGTGAGTACAAAAATAAGTCTATAAATAAGCGTACCTTTAGTGAACACCATGAGTGGTTCTTCAAATCAAGGAGGATTTTCTACATCTCAACCTCAACCAACTACTACCACTAATCCTTAACTAGTTGTTTTTTCAAGTGCTCAACCAATAGGATTAGGAGGTCACTCAACAACTAGTGTCATGCCTCAACAATGAAATGTGACAAATATTACTCAAAGGCATCGAGTAATATTCATCAAAAATAGGCACAATCTAATATACCAATGCAGCAGAGGCAGAACATATTGCGACCTCAATAGGGAAAAACCAATGTTCCACCTTGATAGGTAGTCGCAAACATACTCTTTCCTTGTAGACCAATATACCAATTTAAATCCAAATGATGTCTAATAAACAACATATGACTATTGGTCAACAATAAGTGCCAAATCTACAATATGCATCCACTTCCCATCTAGGATTCACACAACAAATAGGTTTTATTATTCTTTAAGTACTGATCAAGAAACCTTTACCTTTTGTGCAAAACATGCCACTAGTTCAAAGATAGGGTCTTGGTTCACAAGAACCCCCTCAACAACAAGTTTTGATTAGCCAGTAGCATGTCCCTATTCAACCTCAACATGCATAATATAGTTATATCCCTCCATCCTAACTTCAAAATCTTTAAAACCAAGACCATATATCCAAACCCAACCAGAATATCATACCATAGTACATGCAATTCCAATAATCAAACCCTAATCCACACATGTTTATTCTTAGTCTATTCCCCAACCAAATCAACATACCATAGAAAAAACCTGCATCATACCCCAGTCAAAGTGATCCACTTATGACCACTCAACCATCTATACACGCTAATATTCCACCTCAAACCAATGTTCCCTCTAGTTTCCTAGCCCAATAACTACAACAGATGAAGGATGTAATTGCTACCATCTAAGTTAGAAAACAAACCATAAATTCTAATTTGGATGATGTGTGTTCTTTTCCATTTAACATGGAGTACTTATAGATACTATTTTCTCTAGGATATGAACCACCAAAATTTGACAAATACAAGGGGAAAGGTGACCCCAAGGCTTATTTTATTGAGTTCTTTGTTACATGCCAACTAGTGGCATATAACGACATATACCTTTTATTTTTGTTTCCAAGGAGTCTAGTAGGACAAGCCTTGAAGTGGTTTCTAAAATTGCTCAAGAATTCAGTCTCAAATTTTGATGATCTTTCAAACAAGTTTGTGGAACACTTTTCATACAATATTGAACATGAGATTTCATTGGTCCACTTGACACAAGCTAAGAAAAAGGTTGGTGAGAGTTTTTCAAGTTATTTATAGTGATAGAGAGCCCTTACAAGCTAATTCACCCATAGTTTACCATATAAATAATTAGCCATTGTGTTTACCAAAAAATTTCATAGTGAGGTATCCTATCATCTAGAACTGTAGTATGCACATTCATTTAATGAGATCATTGATAAAGGTTTGTTGATTAAGTGAGACCTTATCAATAAATGAATCATCAAGCTTACCTCATCAAATCAAAATCAAAATACCAATCAAGAGAATGGACAAAACTAACATCAAGTCTAAGTGAAAGCATCATAACCAACACAGGTTAATAACAATGATAGACCAAAGTAATTCAATTGCAACAAAAATGTTGTTAGAAATGGAATAAGAGAGTCAAGACATGTTCAAATGGTGCAAACACCATTTTCTTAACGCATACAACATATTCAAATTACTCCTAACCCATAACCATTTTAGCAAATATAACAAGTAAAATAGCCCAAGCCCACATAATAAATGTAGAAACCTTTGCCATTATAAGCTCCTCCTCCAAGGAGAATAGTGCCTACTCATTGTATCTTTAGTGACCTTGGAGAGCTTATTAAATTTATATTTTGTAAGCTCACCACTTCTAATCTGATTAGTTGGCCTATACTAAAACATTATCCTCAGGGCATCCCTTATCCTGATTAGTACCACCAAAATGAATACTATGAATATCATTGGGTTAATGGGCATAATTTGTGCCATTGTGTGTAAATCAAAAATTTGATTCAGAATATATTAGATAATGGAGAGATAACATTGGATAATGGTGCTTCCACTTCTAATCATACCCTTGGAATCTATTTCCAACATAAAAACCAACCACAATAGAAATAATAACAACAATAGTAATAAAGACCAGTGCAACACCAACAACAATAATTTCAACAACCAAGGCTAAACTAAAAAAATCAATAGAATCACCAACAACATCCAAACAATGGACAGAACCAAGGTCAAAATGGCAATAACTAACATACCTACCATGCAGTTACATATGACTATAATAGGGTTGTATTTCATATTATAAGAGGTCACATCAACACCATCTCCATTAATCTAAGATCAAATACCAATCAATCAAGACCTTTGTTAAATAATGTCAATCTACCAACTCACATTGACAATCCTTCCTTGACCTGAAACTACATACATGCATACTAGCAAGCAAGGATTACTAATTTTGAACCTTATATTGATAACTCATCATTGCCTCGTGACCATGCACAAATGTACCAGTATTCAAGACTTATCCTATCTGATCCACCACCATCACCAAAATTTGTTAGCAACCATATTCCTATGTTTAATCTTGATTGTGTAATCATAACTCAGAGGTCAAATATTACCATCCTAGGCCCACAACCACTACCACTTCACCCATCATTCAACCAACCATTATACCTAAGAACAAATCATTTAACATTGACCAACAAAAGAAATTTGATATCATGGAATAGTTACAAAAGATGCCCTCACAAATCTTCATTTTAGATTTGTTACATATATCAACAATCCACAAAAACATTTTGAATGAGTTTCTGAGCTAATCCACTATTTCAACTCACATATCCTCTAACAAGTCCAAGCTTTGGTTGGAAACCTAGCTCTAGTCCAATAAGTCACTTTTAACCAAAGCGATATGACATCTCTTGGCCCGTTACATAACAATTCCTTGTACATTGAAGTTTGTATAAAGCAACACAAAGTAAAGTGTGTCGTTATAGATAATGGATCAGGTCTAAACATAGTGTCTCTAAATATCATCAACCTTCTTGAGTACACAACAACATATCTATAAGCAGATACCATAACCATCAAAGCTTATGACAATGAAGAATGAGAATCATAAGGCACCATCTATTTACTAGTTATCTTTGGGCCCTTGACCCATATACACTTTGCCATGTGCTAGATCTCGATTTGTCATACGATATGATTTTGGGTAGACCTTAGTTTCATGAAATTTGTGTAGTCCTATTGACATTACATGAATATATCAAGTTCTCCCATTCAAGGATGAAAGTTTATATACTAGGATATTTGTATCCATACGAGCACTACAAACACCTAGAGGTTGAGTTTAATATCTATAACTATCATTTTGGTATGAATCTAGTGGCCAAGTAGGATAAGGGAAAAGCAATACTCCTTGATTCACCAAAGAATAACTACATTGATCCTAGTACCCTTGATTCCCTTTCTCGCATGCCACCTCCTGAGATATCCAATCATTATACCATCTCATCTAATGGCCCAGGAGAGTATTTAACCCATGATACCTTTCACATCGCAAACCTTCCATAGAAACTAAAGTTGTTTGGAAGACCTAAATCCAAGACACTTCATCCAGAATGGGAACAAAAGGGCAAAGGTAAAGGACCAGTCACATTTATACCAGCATCTAGCCTATAATAGTACCCTCTTGAAGGAGATGACTCGTGGTTATACAATGACAAGTAGGCTTATTGTTACAAGATCTTATTCCCAATAGGATCATGAAGAATCAAGACTATGAAGGAAGAGGCCTAGGACCAAATAAATAAGGAACACTTGAGCCAATTTCCACAACTAGATGTAAAGGGCCATATGGACTTGGATTTAAACTACCTAGGGCTTGCCCCATGTACCTTAATCATGTTCCATCACCATCGACTAGTGATGAGGATGTCGTTAGCGAAGCAGAGTCTGATCATAGCCTTTTTGATGATGTAACCAAGACCAACCTGCTTAACCCTCTTTTTTTATACCCTTAGATCAGTCATTCATCATAACCCACTACCATTGTATTATCCCCAGTTGATAGACTAGGGCCAACAATAATCCAATGTGCCAATTGATGAGTTCCAAAATGATGAGGCTTTCTTTGATTTTCTCAGCCTTAGAGACATTATTCCATTAGGAGACCATAAATCAAGATTCTCAATCAATTTCAATCTTGAAGCCTATTTTAGAGAGTGGGTGAACACCCTTAGCCAAAAATAATAATTAAAACATTGAGGTCCCAAAGTGAAAACCTTTTTGAGGCACTTTTTGACTAGGGAAAAGTAAATAAAACCTTTTTGAGGCATGTCCAGTGGTGAAAAATTGTTTCAAGTGCCATTAGATAGGGGTGTTTAACCTTCTTCAAACATAGCTCATGAGACCACCAATGACGAACTTGTATGTGAGTCTGAGTTCAATTTTTAGGAACAAAAATATTTTGATTGAATCATCCAAGAGTTCCCAATAGTTTTTTTTACATGGTCGAACCTCCCCTTGGGGGACTCAAAGTCATCATGCCTAGGGGAACTAGAAGAGCCAATCCTAATAGAGGACTCCAATGTTACCAATTAGTTCAACTATTTTACCACTATCCTTGAAGATGGTTCGACCAATCTAGTGGAAGATACAACAGAGGTTAACATTGAGTAATAGATGACCCAAAGTGGATCAAGATAGGTGCATCCCTCATTGAAAAGGAACATGAAGTCCTTATAACCCTTTGAGGGAGTTTATTGACATATTTGCATGGGCATATTCTGACATGTTAGGTTTGGATCCCACCTTGGTTTTTCACCACCTTGTGGTCAATCTTGATGCCAAACAAGTAAAGTAAAATTTGTGAAAAATGCATCCTCACATTTTTGTATTAGTGAAGAAAGAGTTGGAAAAAATCTTCAAAGTAGGATGTATTCAGTCGATCGACTATTAAGAGTGGATCTCTAATGTTGTGCTAGTTAGTAAAAATCCAGAAGGAATCAAAATATATACTAATTTCCATGATATAAATAAATTTTGACCCAAAGATTACTTTCCATTACCAAACATTGACATGATGATCGAATCCACAGTGGGTGATGAGATGCTTTCATTAAAGTATGGCTTTTTAGGGTACAACCAAATCATAATAGCACTAGAAGACCAACATAAAATAGTGTTCACCACTCCATAGGGAACATTTTATTATCAGATTATTTCATTTGGTCTTAATAATTTAGGGGCTACCTATCAAAGAGCCATGACCATTTTAGTTCACAATATGATGCATGACATTGTTAAAGACTATGTTGATGAGATTCTTGGAAAGTCAAAGACCAGGGTTGATCATCCAGTAGTGCTACACAAAATATTTGAAAGATTGTGTGAGTATAAAGTTAGACTCAATCCTAATATTTGTGTCTTTGGTGTTACATTAGGCAAATTTCTTGGCTTCATTATGTCTCATCGAGGCATTGAATTTGATCTATCCAAGGTCCAAGCTATAACAAAGATGCCACTAATGATTAATTTGAAGTAACTCCATAGTTTTTAAGGCAAAATCTAATTTATCTGATGATTCATATCACAATTCACTGACAAATGCCATCTTTTTACACATCTTCTGAAGAAGGGAGTCACATTTCACTAGGATGATCACTACCAAATAATGTTTCAGTAGCTAAAAGACTATCTAGCAAATCAACCTATTTTTTGCCTCCTATGTTAGGAAAGCCATTCTTATTGTATCTATTAGCTATTAATAATGCCTTGGGGGAACTTTTGGCTCAACACAATGATAACAGAAAAGAGCATGTCATGTACCATTTAAACCATACACTGGTTGTGTATGAACATAATTATATGCCCATAGAAAAATACTATTTAGCCATGGTCTTCACAACTCAAAAACTATGATATTACATGTTAAACAATAAGACCATAGTTATTTCAAAATTAGATCCCCTCAAGTATCTATTATCTAAAATATATTTAAAAGGTTGTATGGCCAACTAGATTATCCTTCTCAGTGAGTTTGACATCTAGTACATCAACCAAAAATCTATTAAGGGGAAAGTTCTTACAGATTAGCTTGTTGAACCACCCCTTACTGATATAGAGCCACTCATATTCCCATTTCTTGATGAATCCATAATGACCATCATTGACACACCTCTCGAGGAACAACACTAGAAGCTATATTTTGATGGATCATTTATAGCACATAGATTAGGGGTAGGTATTTTATTTATTACACCACAGGGGGATTTAATCACTAAATCATTCAAGCTCAACTTTTCTTATACCAAAAACATGGCTTAATATGAATCACTTGTTGCAGGACTCCACCAAGTGGTACAATGGAACATATCTCATCTTAAGGTTTATGGTGATTCTCAGTTAATCATCAATCAGGTTACAGACCACTTTCAAACCAAAAATGATAAGTTAGTTCCATATAAGGCCATGGTTGAAACTTTCAAGCAATAGACTACTAACATTCAGTTTGAGCATATACCAAGGGCAAGTAACAGAACTACAGATGTTATGGCCACTATTGGATCTATGATTTGATAAATAAACACAACTAAAGAGTATCAGTTTCTTGTTGAGAATTTGTTAGCACCAGCTCATGAACCTTTAACCATCGTGATGATTTATGATATTATTGGTCCTAGCTCTATCTAGAACTTGGACCTTTACAACTACCTCTATGACCAAATTATACCACTCGACTTATCCTGAAAGTAATTCAAATCCTTCATCCATCGAACCACTCATTATACCTTACTCAGATTAACCCTTCACATATCCTTACCACCACCGAATATTTCACTAAGTGGGTTTAAGCTATACCCCTCACATGATTAGAAAGCAAATTTCTAAGTTTATCTTCAACCATCTCATTTATCGTTATAGTATCCCTTCTGACATTATATTTGATAATGCAAGATCATTCAAGAATAAGGATGTTGACAAGCATTGTGTTGAATACAACATCACACAACACTTTTCTATGACATATTACCCTTAAGGTAATAGCTAGGTTGAAACATCAAATAAAATAATTGTTAACATTCTCAAAAAGATTGTTAATGATGTCGATCGTGACTGACACCTTCAGATATTTTGCACCCTCTAGGAATCCATGCCAACCATCATACACCCACAGGAGCCACTCCATATTCACTTGTTTATGGTATTAAAGCCATTATTCCCATTGAGGTTGAGTTGTCATCTCTACGCAGCTTTTGCAAGCATGTCCTCAATGAAAATGACTATTGAGTAGTTCACCTGTAATAACTAGAGTTACTTGATGGAAAATGCATAGATGGGGTGAATAATCTTCAAGCCTATCATAATCAACTTCAAGGACACTTTAATTAGCACATAAAATATAGAGAATTTAAACTTGGTGATCTTTTCTTTAAAGAGAATCATAAGAATACCACCGTGGAAAAGAAGCATAAAGGCAAATTCAAACCCAATTGGGTTGGTCCTTTCATCATTATGGAAAATTATGGAATAGAAGCATACAAGCTTGCCACACTAGATGGACATGAACTTGATGAGATGATGAACATTATTCACCTATAGCGGTACTATGCTTGAGTGACTTGGTGTATTGTCTATAAAGATTGTCTAAGTTGTGCCATTTTATCAATATTCTTTCCTTGTACTATATCATTTTACCATCCTACCATCCTATCACCTATCCATTCTACCATACCTTCTCATTAATCGAGTTGATTTTTTTCATCCCTACCTAGCCCTATGACCTTGGTTTTATTCCATTTGGTTCCATTACTACTTTTAACAAGAGGATTCAAATTCAGTTTCGATAGTTGTTTCACACATTATAGATAGAGGTAGTATTTTGGAGTAATAAGACAATAGTTTAGTAGTTGCATCCTTCATTTCTTATTCTATTCTATATACTAGGTGTACTTGATTAGAACTGCCTATGGGCAAATCAATGTCTCACTGGTCTTGCTACTAATTATAACCTCCTATGGGTAAATTAGTATCATTGACCTATGCCATTATTTCTTAGTTATAACCACTTATGATAAAACTAGGGGTAACACTTGTTTATCATGCCTCGATGTACCAACTGTGCTTGTTTTGTTTGAATTGGCTGCTACACTAGTCAGATTCTTCCATTGTAAGGTAGAACTACAATGACTTAAGGTCCCATCTTGGGACTATGTAGGTAGTGCTCAATACTTGTTGAGGTCAGTTCAATCATCCTAAGCCACACTCTCATCATTTTTCAAACAACCTAAGCCACACTCTCATCAATTTATGAGAAACCTAAGCCATGCTCTTGTCCTTTTGCAATCTTGAACCATTTAGTATCTCATAATTCTCCATCGAGTTGAAATACTCAAAAATTCTAAAAACATTTGTAAATTTTTTTTTTAAAAACCAAAAATATTGATCAATTCTTTACCTTAAGGATTCTAAGAACCCTTACTAAGTCATAAGTAAATCACTTGTTCCTTAGTTTCTCCATCCTTTTTGGCCTTTTATCTCATGCACTTATCATTTTTGAAGACCATTCCTATTCTTCTATCACATCCATCATGTTTATTTTTCATCGGTTATTATTTTATTCCCATTTCCTAGAACTACATTCGGCCTGAAGTTTTTATTGGATATCACATCCATGGAATTATATAGGCAATATCTACTTGCCTAGTGCATATGGAGATAGCTCAACCACCCCCTTCTTTTTCTTCTATTCCCCCAGTCATGTTTGTTTGCTAAGTTGTCACCTATTTTTCTAAGGGCAATGTTCGTTTCATGGTTTAACTCATCTTGTTTGTACTAATAGTAGAACTAACTGTTATGTGTTTTTTTGTTTATTTATTTGCTTGCTTGTTTGTTTGTTGTTTGTGTGTCTATTTTTTTAATTTTAAAATTATTGCCTCAATTTAGTCTATATTCATTCATTGGATGATTCCTTGTGCATTTACACTTGAATCCATCTATATTCATACGTCTGTATTACCATCATGGTTTTTATCATGGGTGCATTATTTTCCCTTGAATATTGGATCTAGGGAGTCAATCTCTATGCATCTTCTGAACCAATCCTCATGGTGTTCTATCATGATGCCTACCATACACTACTACAAAAAAAACCAACTTTAGGTAGTCTACTCAAAAATAGAGGCATCAACATCTCCTTGGCACTAGCATCCACATCCAATCCCCAATCATATCCCAAATAGAGTAATTAACCATGAAAGAATTTCAACCTTTATTAGTTTGGATGAGCAACTCCCTACTAGCAGGTTGTTCCAATTCATCATTACCCTCTATATCAAATTATCATCATCATCAAATAATCAATCATGTTTGCCATAATCAAGGTCCAATGATTATAACTACTTATGGGCAAATCATTGTATAACATCCCACTTGCATTTCTCAATGATTGTAACCACCTTTGGGTAAATCATTATATTGTCACCAATTTACTTTCTTTTTACCCAAACAGGGGCATGTTGTTATCTTTTTTGTCTATCCTAACTGGGGCAACTCTATATTCTCAATGATTATAACTATCTTTAGGCAAATCATTGTGTTATCATACCACGTTACCAATATCGAGGTACAATGCTTATAATCACCTTTGCAAAAACCATTGTACACCATTCCAATTGCATTCTCAGTGATATTGACTAATTTATCAAACTCTTTGTGTTCTCACCCCATCATCTTCATATATTTGGTCCCCTTGTTTCACTTATTATTTTCAAGGGACCATTTGCCGACCTACTTGTGCCAACCATTCTCTTGAGGGGGCATCATATAGTTCATCCATTGTCATTGAAGTTGTAAGCATGCATGAAATTTTTATTCTTTGAGAAGATGTTATTATGTTTATAGCTTGCAATGCCTTCCCAAATAGGGGCAAACTATAGACACCTAAAAGTGGCCACCAATGACCTCCAATCAGGATTTTGACTAATTTCTATCAAAGCATTACAATTTATACTAAAAACACTAAAACATATTAAATGAGTTAAATTTATTATATACAAATACCAATTTTGACCAAGATATCATTAAATAGGGAAATACAATTTTTGAAATAGCTAACTTTAATCATATCATTTCGATTCAAAATGACATGTTTGCATCTAGATGCTCTAGATTGCTCTTTTCTACCAAATTTCTTGCATAAGGCATGTGCCTTTGTTATTTTGTGTTGAAAACATCCTAAATGGGATAACATATCCAACGTATCTAACATCACATATTAATTCCAATCCAATCAAATTTCAAGCCAATAATACAATATTTTGACCAATTTGATTAATTTGTGCACCAATGGCAACGATTTGCACCAAAATTGATATCTCATGTTTAAGGCTAATTAATCTGAATCAAGAACCTAATTAAGAATTCTATGGAACTTGCTGAATATTTATTTTTGGAAATTGATTATGAGTTTTTGCATCATAAAGTGACATCATTTCTTGGAAAGACATCTCTAGGCCATAAATGCATAAAATATCAGGATTAAGCCCTCCCATGCCTCATTAATGCCTTCCATGTCTCTTTAATGCCTCTCTATTCCAAATATTTATGAGGGCATTTATTGAATTTGGCCTTAAAAATTGAATGGATCCTTAGCCACACATCTTCATCTTGAGATGGATGGTTCAAGTTCATTCTGATCATTTTGTAAAATCTATAAATAGGAGGCCTTGTCTATTGAATTAAAAATCTCTCTTGATGTAAATTTATAATGCTAAAAATCCCTCTCAAGCCATTGATGTAGTGTTATCATGCTCAATTGTTGAGCCAAGCCAAAGACACCACAAGGCCTGATGATCCCCATAAATGTCTTATTCTTGTGTCCATCTATTGTACTCATCTTGCTTGTTAACCATGCTTTTGAACACTTTTCCATATTGTTTTCTACTTTCATAAACCATATAGCATTATGTTTTTATACTCTTTGAAATAGTTATAATTATGTATTGGAATTAAATATATGATTGTTATCTATCACTTTAGGAGGTTTTTTATATAATGTGTTATAAGGATGTTTTAGAGAGATGGGTATATAGCACGGAATGTCTTACAGCAAACTAATCTCATTACATAGACCATCCTACAGTCACTACATGACCAAAGTTGTAGATAAAAAATTTTTGGTTCTCTTCCAACTGACTCATAAAAATGACTTTGACCTCCATGAAACTCAATAAGGAAGCGGTTTAAGAATGAAACAACCTTGTTTGTCTTGCAGTAATATTGTAGAATTCCCATGAATGATGATTTTAGTGAAAGGAACCAATTTTGGTTATCCTAAATTGAATGGTTCTTAGAATTATATATATATATATCATTAAAAAATCTCCTCTGTAGTATATAAATATGTAGCAGTAGAGTTGAGATATAGTAGATGTTGATTAGAGATTATCATAAGTACATTTTGTCAAGTAATAATAATTGTAGCTTCACAATTCATTGCTATAGTTTTGATTAATATAAAAAAAAAATTAAGTTCAATTAAGTGTTGTAAGAGGAAGGATTGAAGCTAGAAGACAGAAGGAGGAAGGGGCCCCTTTGGAAGCCTTACAACAACAATCCAACCCATTTTAATAAGCTAAGCATGTTATTTGATTTTTTTGTGTATTGGGTGAATTAATTCTAAATTGCGTGATTTACATTATTACTTATATTTTTTTAAGGAATATTCTTATGCATAAGCATTCATTTCATAGTACCTTGTTCACATTTTATTTCAAGCATTTCATTTACTGCACTTCAACATCTTAGATATAATTATAGAGTGTCAAATTAGAGATTAAGTGTGCACATACAATGACGTCATCTTACCATGTCTACATCATTAGGTTGACATCTAAATGAGGTAGAAGGTATAGGTATATGGTGACTCTCCTTTTTCATTTTGGTCAAGATAAGTACATCTGATTGTGAATCAGTTGTTAGTCATTTTTGGTGCCATTGTTGAGGAAGAGTTCACACAATTATAATCTTCAATCTTGATAAAAATTATTTTTGGATGTTTATTATTTTTATTTATAAATCTTGATATTATTTAGATTAAATATTTCCTTTGTTTATAGTTTAAAGTGGAAATTTCAAAAAACCCCATATTACTAACCCTGTGCAGGTAGAGTGGGCACAAAGTTAAAAAAATGGTTAACGTATGCAAAATGAAGGGGACTATATAGGAATATTTTTGCTTAAATCATGAAATATTTCTACAAGATCAGATATTCACCCTACAACAATTGAGAAACATGAAATAATTCTTAAAGATCACTCACAGTTGTCAATATAAGAGGTAGAGAAGAAAGAATTTTTGGCTAGACTGGTAGCACAAACTAGAGACCTTGAAGAGGTTCATACCCATGGAAGATACCCACATGTACCACCTCTGATAATTTCCATCATATCACCTCATACTCAAGAATCTGAAGCTCACTTCTCTCCATCACCCAAATTTCTTTCTAAAGAGGCATTCAAAGCTATTCTTGCCCCTAGAAGAATCACCAAAGCCAATAGAATCTTCCAATTTAGAAAGACTCTTTGCCAAGACACTAGTGGAATATTTTGAAACCTCCACACCATCCCCATTGTATAGGAAGCCATACATTCCTAAGAAAAAAGATAAAGTCTCCATCTTCTACACCTTAGGAAATAAAAGAATTGATGTAAATTTTGAGCGTTGGTAGCAACAACCTCCCATCTAACAACACAAAGAGTATTCATGGGGGATCACCAAGAAGAAAACACTACCAATGAGTCTACTACTTTTTAATTTCCTATCCTTACTCTTAATGGAAATGCACCCATGAAGAACATCCCTCACTCTACCCTCCCTACCTTTAGAGGAAAAGCATCTGAGAATTCAAATACATTTATTTTTGAGTTTGACATCTTATACCATAGCTATGATTATAATCAAGACGCTCAGAAACTCAAATTATTTCTAGAAAAACTCAAAGATGCAACACTTAGATGGTTCATGGGACTTGTAAATGATGCCATTTCTACTTGGAAAGAAATGAAGCAGAAGTTTTTGATGAAATATCAAGACTATTGTAGGGGTAGAAACTACAGGAGAGATAACATTTTCTAAATGACACAAGCTGATGATGAGTCATTGGAGGAATATATGGAGATAATTTTGTTCAGCTTGCAAAAATCCAAGAAAACTATAATAGATAAGTAATCAATCAAATTGATATTCCTAAAAGGAATTAGAGATGATTATCTGGAGGCACTAGATCTAATGTCTAATGGTGATGTTTCTACACTACCATTTGATGAACTAATAGTTCTATATATGAACTACTCCAGATCAACCATGAACAAAAGTAGGGGCAAAACCATTCCTACATCATTTATTATAAGATTGTCTAAAGGTGAAGTTAGAAACCTACTCTAGGACATAAAACATGATATCATCAGTCTCTTAGCTACTCAGCTTGATACATTACATACATGGAGGAATCAAGAAGAAACCAAGAAAAACTTAGCTGGCTATTGCCCTAATGTAAAAAGAAGAAGGTAGATTGCACATGCCATTTCATGAAAAACTTAGGTAGCCAGTATAATCGAGGAGAATCCTAAAATAGTGGAGTTGTATGCCATAGGAGAAGATGAGAATCAAGTGTTTTTTGTGGCTCAATAGAAACCATGGGTACAAAGATCAGGTATGTCATCAAACTTTATGTTTTCAAATTCTTAATTCTCAAATAATCCTCAATAGTGTTCTTGGATGAATGTATCCGATCAAAATTCATCTTAAACAAGTTATTAGCTACCCTAGAATCAGCTATGGATGTAATATATTGGACAAGAACCTCAACCAAGGTAATTCCAAAACCAACAATGGTTTTATCCCTCTAATCTATGCCAATAACAATGAAGAGGTAATCAAGGCTTTCCTTAGCAAATACAACAACCACAACAACAACATGCCATAATTCCAAACACTCAATAGCCTATTTGGACCACTTAATTACCCACCCAACCCATCCCTAATCTTGCCAATTAGTTGGTTCAACCGACACATTCCACTAAAGTAATGCAATACCCAATATACACCTTGGATATTAATCAAGTTCAACTTCGCTCAAATTATGTTCTTTCATAACCCATCTCACCCATAATCATAGAACACTTTGAAATAGATCCACTCCATACTAATCCAAAATTACCCATGGCCAATCTTGAGCCAATTCCATCCAAAAATAAAAAATAAACTCAGAATCCTCCTTTTCTAGAGAGATTGAACATATCACGTCCTGAACCAAAGCCCGAATTCGATATTTTAGAATAACTTAAGAATGTATGCATAAAAATCCAACTCTTTCAAGTAATAAAATATGTTCCTATATACAATCATTTTTTTATAGATCTATGTTTAAAAAAATTGGGAAGAAAGAAGAAGGATCCTAAAATAGTCCAGGTCATTGGCCAATTAGAAAAAATTATGTTGGGAAATATAGTTCCCCCAAAATATTTTGATCCAAGAAGTCTTATAATTAATGTTAGCATCCACATCCAACCCATCTCTAATATTTTAATTGACTTAGGTGCAACCATCAACATGATGACCATGGAGACCATGCAACAATTGAAACTTACCACTCTCCTTCCAACACCCACCATCTTCAAGATCATTGATTGATCAATTGTTAATCTTGAGGGAATTGTTGAGGATCTTGTTACCACTATGGATTCTTAGTAATATCTAGTATACTTTATTGTTATACAACTAAAGAGAAATTTTGGGGGTTATACTCTCATCTTTGGTCATCCATGGGTGGCTATCATCAATGCTTTTATTGGCTGTAGGTTATGAAAAATGCTTATTTCCAATAGAAATGACACCAAGAAATTGGTGTTGTATCCACTAGCTCAACATTCCTAGAATGATGGACCAATCCCTTGGACTGATGACCTTGAAGAAATTGTATCCTTACAGACTCTCTATATACTTGAATGGAGTCCAGCTCTGCAGGCCCAAGAAGAAGACATTGTCCTTACTGCTATCCTTGAAAACACTTATCAATAGGATCTTGTAGACACCAACATGTTGGAATATACACCATGCCATCTTCAAAATACCTTTTTTGAGAATAATTTTGTTGAAACTACAAGAAAAATTTGGACATTCCATCAATTACTTCCCCATTAATGCATTTATACTCCTTTAATTGCCAATGTAGAGACCATGCTTTCTTTAACAAATCAAGTAGACATCCTACCAAACAAACCTCTCAACATCAGCACTTCCTTAACACCCCAAAAATAAAATTAGTTATTTATAATGGAGAAGGCACATAACAATATTTTCCTAGAATTAATATGACATAAGAGGAATACCCCTATATTTATATACACATCATATTTACATTAAAGAAGAATGCAAACCTATTTACCAACCTCAACAATAATTAAATATTGTAGTCAAAGAGATTGTCAAAATTGATTTATAAAAACTCTTAGATACAGGATTTGTTTATCTTATTTTAAATAGCTAGTGGGTCTCTCTCCTAGTCATTGTCCCCAAGAAAGGGGGCAAATGGTGTATTTGCATTGACTATCGAGAGTTGAATGTTGCTACAAGGAAAGATCACTTTCCCCTTCCATTTATTGATCAAGTATTGGATACATTAGTAGGGAAGAAATACTTTTCCATCCTAGATGTATATAGTGGTTATAATCAAATATGAATTGCTCCACAAGACCAAGACAAAACCACTTTCACTTACTCTTGGGCAACATATGCCTATGTCGTCTTGCCATTTGGTCTTTGCAATGCCCCAAATACTTTTTAAAGGGATGTGTTGAGCATATTTTTTGATCTCTTTCATGACTATGTTGAAATATATATGAATGATTTCACTATCTATGGGCAAACATTCAAAGAAACATTGACCAACTTGGACGAAGTTCTTCAATGCTATCAGGATCATCAATTATCTCTAAGCAATGAAAAGTGTTACATGCTTATGACTGAAGGGATTATGTTGGGATATCACATATTGCTTGCTAAAATTCAAGTTGACCCAAAAAAGATAAGTATTATTAAGGATGTACCCACACCAAAGAAGTAGAAATATGTTAGAAGTTTTTTAGGATGTGTTGGTTATTATAGACGATTCATCAAAGATTTTAGTAAAATTGCCACCCTATTGTTTGGATTGCTTACTAAGGATGTTGAATTTACATGGACTAATGATTATCAAACTATCTTTTAGCAACTCAAAGATCTTATAATAAATCTTATTTTGAGAGGGCCTAACTGGAAGAAACTTGTTTACATTCATACAGATACATTTGACACCACTTTAGGAACTATCCTTAGCCAAAAAGTTGAATCTCTAATTTATGTAATATTTTTTATTAGCAAAAATATTCAAGGGGCTAAACTTAACTACACTATAACAAAGAAGGAATTTCTTATTGTCATCTATAACATCAACAAATTTAGACACTACATTATAGGTTACCAAGTATTCATCCACACTGATCATGCAGAAATTAGTTATTTAATGAACAAACTTGTTGTAATAGGCAGGATAATTCATTGGTTACTTTTTTTGTAAGATTTTGATATTACCATTGTGAACAAACTAGGAAAGGATAATTTAGTAGTAGATTTTCTATCTCGGTTGCAAAATGGTGAGCATAGTTCTATTATTGATGATTATTTTCCTGATGAAAATTTATTTATTGTAATAATTAAATCTTCTTGGTTTGCAGATATTGCTAACTATCTTATTGTAGGATCTCTACCACAACATTTTTCACCTAGAGACAAATAACACCTGATCCAAAAGTGTATACATTATTATTGGATTGCAGGATATCTCTTTATCACTGTACTAGATTCAGTTATGAGAAGATGTATCTGATAAGATGAAGCTTATGAAATTCTCAGAGCTTACCATGATGAACCCTATGGGGGTCATTTTGTTGTGAAACAGACTACCATGAAAGTACTTACTACCAAATATTATTGGCCTTCATTGCATAAGGATGCCATGATGTACACCTATAAATATGATCAATGATAGTGTATGAAAAATCCCACTCACTCTGATGAAATTCCATTAAAGCCATAACTGGTTATGGAACCCTTTGACAAATAGGGATTGGATTTTGTAGGTCCCATTGATCTTAAATCCAACAACAAAAAATACATACTAGTGTGCACTGATTATGTCACAAAATGGGTAGAGGTCAAAGCCTTAACACATGCCTGAGATGAGAAAATAGCTGAGTTATTGCATGAATAAATATACACCTGCTATGGAGTACTAAGAAAAATAGTCACAGACCAATGCCCATAGTTCACATCAGACCTCACAGTTATCTTGGTCAAAGAATATGAAAATAGACACAAAAAGTCTACCCCTTACCATCCTCAATCAAATGGTTAGGTGGGAGTGACAAATAGAGAATTAGAAAATATCCTCACTAAGACTATCATCCTGTATAAAAAATATTGTTCAACTCATCTTCTAAAAGTAGTCTAGGCTTAAGAATCACCTAGAAAACCATAATTGGTCTCACTCTATATGAGCTAGTTTATGGTAAGAACTCAGTTCTTCCCATCGAGTTTTAACATAAGACATTAAGGATAACACTTGATTTGGGTTTGGATATTTTTCAATCTCAACAAGATAGGATCATGCAATTAAATGCACTTGATGAATTAAGAAAAGAAGCACTTCATCATACTAAAATAGTACAAAGACAACATGTGGGATGGTATGATATGAACATCAAGACTAAGAATTTCTAACCAAGAGACTGAGCTTTATTTTTTGACTCTAAATACATGGATCATAAAGGAAAGTTACAGTCTAGATGGCTTGGGCCTTATGAGATCGAACAAGTTTTTGATAATGGAGACAAAAAGCTCATGATCACTAACTTTATTTGGTTCTAACTGCTTGTTCATAGCCACAAGCTCAAGCTATATAAGAAACCATTTTACAAGGAAACTCTCACTCACCAACTTCTTGAAGAACAACATCCATCTCTTCTTCATAAAGCAAATCAACCTATTCCTACAACTGAAGGGTAAGAGTAAAAAATCTTCTTACAGCCAAGAACAAGTCATTCACAGTGGCTTGGTTCAAGCTAAATAAAATCCTACCTTCTGGATTCTTATAATTCCAGTTGAGTTTTAACCATAAAATTTATTAAAAAATTAGAAAATTTAGCAATGAAAACCTTCGAATGTTGTTGACGGATGGTGTCTCAAAAAATCAGGGCACTAGATGATCAATATTCGTTAAAAAAAATTAAAAAAGAGAAAAAGTACTACAATAATAAAACTTATTGTTTTCATCTATTTATGCTTACAAATTCATTACCTTGGAGTAAAAATACATTTTCTTTCTTGATATAGGATGAAAAACTTGCTATTACAGGATAAAACTTGTTGCTGTAGGATAAAACTTGTTGTTGCAGGATAAAACTTGTTGCAAGATATTTTTTACTACTATAGAAAACATATCTTGTTATAGGATATATTCCTACATTTCATCCTACATTAAACATTTACTCCCATTCAAATGATAGTATACGCCATGACTACCACTTCAAATCATCATTTTCACATTTATGAAAGGTATTTCTATAAGTAACATAGTAATCATTCTATATTTATTTCTTGTCATATATTTTAATTATTTTTAAAGATGATGGGACTTAATGATATTAATACACTACCATATCCTCTCCTTATCATGCCCACTTACCATCTCTTTCATTAATTGATGTGACCATTTACACATTGTTGCTGCCATGCATTACTCTAACCATGAGTGTTTTGCACATGTCAGCTTCGTCCCTCAAGGACAAGTGGCAGTTTAAGATGTGGGAATATTTTTCATTAATTTAAACAAATTATTTCACTCCCAAAGTAAAAGTGTAAAATCATTCCACCATAGCCCAAAACCCTTGTTGTAAGCACCCACACCTGAAACTCACATTTCATCTCACAATATGAGAGGAGATTTGTTGAAACATGAACTGCTTGATATCACCCCTTTAACTAGTAGTCCATAAATCTTGGCCCTATTCCATCATATAGGATGGGCACAATATTTTGATAAAATATAAGCCCTATATGAAAGAATTGTGAAAGAATTTGTTGGTACATTGCATAATAGCTTAGCAATAGTAAAGGGGATGGAAATAAAGCTAACAAAAACCATCATAGCAGAGTAACGAGACTACAAAGAACAGAGAAGGAATGTTAAGATAAATTTGATGCCAATACTAAGAGACAAAACTTTATCAAAGGAAATGAACACCTAAAAACTTTAAAGCAGGGTACTACAAGGTTATCTCTGCCAGGAAGATGAGCTAAAGCTGCTGAGTTTATCTCCAAATATTCATTTGTGAAGGGAGGTATTGTATGTTGCATGACCTACACTTCAAGTTCATGAGTCATTTATGGCATGGAATAGAGACAAAAATTCCCAAATTCTTGCTCCACATTATCACAAAAATGTCAAAGGCATTTCAAAAAGGTAATTCTAAATCTCTTTCCCATCACTGCTTAATTCAGTTGATTGTTCAAGATTGTTTGCAAAGAAATAAACCCAACATCAGCTGAGAATAATTTCTCCAAGAACCAAGAAATGTAGAAAGTGATATAGAAGGAAATAAAATAGAAGAGGAATCAGAGGTTGAAGAACAAAGATCATAAGAATCCCTTCTTGCAGATCCACAATAACCTGCAACAAAAAAACCTTCCTACAGCCACACAAGAACCTGTAAAAGAAGGTCTTCCTATAGAAACACAAGAAACTATAGCAAGGACTAAAGAAAGGACTTCCATAGGTAGGGAATCAAAAAAAAAAACTCATTCTCTATCCTGATTTAGATGAGTCTGAGGATAAACTTCCACCTTCTCCCAAAAAGGCAAAGGTAAACCCCTACTCCTCATAGATCTCACAGATTGAGAATAAAAATGAGAAATAAACTTTCTTCTATTGTTTAAATAATCAAAGAATCTGGAGAAAAACAAACTACTAGTAATAATGAATCTTTAAAGACTAAAACAGACATGGAAGAATGTTTTCCAAAATTTAATCAAAAAGTAGAATAAGAAGAGCATAGTTTTGAAGAATTATATGAGGAACCAATGCAGGAAGAAGTAGAACAAGTTGAGCATAGTTTTGAATAATTACATGAGGAACCCATGTAAAAAAAAATTTAACAAATGGAGCAACCTATTGTACAAATGAAATTTTCCACTCTTGAGCAAACCCTACAAGAAATTAAGAAACTAAACAAGCAGCTACAAGATCAATCTGGCGGAGGATTGGATGCACTTTCGACAACTTGTTAGTTGTATCCCTATACCAAATACCATCTTACAATCAACATTCCACAACCTTCTGTAGAGGTAATTCAACAAGAAGAACCTAAATTTACCAAAGAAGTCAGGTATCACTCCTCATTTGCAATATCTTCTAAACTATTGAATTGGATGGATAGTTAGTCTAAAATTATGAAGGAATTAAGTAAAAAATAAGAAATTGAAAGAAGAGACTAAGTCAAAGGAAGACAACATCATCAAACTAAAACATAAAATGGAAGATATGGTTGGTTTTACCTAAGAGCTCCTAGACTGTAGAGCTCTTGTCAAAGTATATTCAATCTATCTTGAAGAGCAATGGTATAAGTTTATATTTATGAGAATTTATTATAATACGTCCCATGAAGTTATTGATCCCCTCTCCTTTTTCTATATATAAATTAAGTTCACAAGAAGAACAAGCACAATTATGTGAGTTCTACCTTCACAATTATGTTTTGTATGATAGAGAGTGGAACCCTAATCTATATGTTGAATATGTCTAATGACAAGTGTTTTCATCATATTTTTTGAATGAGCAAAGAAAAGGAAGAAAAGTAACTGAATATAGAAAAAAGGAGAACAAAATCTAGCTTCTTATTAGGATTGAATTAATGGCACCTGATATTGTCTTAACTAAATGTGATAATATCATGTTGAAGAATGAAGTCAGTGCTTGGTTCGCAAAGAATTGTGATGAAGTCCAAGATTTTTATTTAGGATTGAGAAATTTCATTGGTCCTACTATAATATAATCATGCACTGAACAATGTAATGAACTGACCTTAGCATTAAAAAAGAGGGAACCCTATCCCATTTTATCTTGAAAGTAGTATTTGATAGGATCACCGAATATATTCTTCTTACAGGTGACATGGGATCGCAATTGTTGAACCTCAAATTTTAGCCCTCTATTTTGGTAGCTTGTTACAAATTGGCAAGACAAAACCCTAGTGGATGAAGCTAGAGAAGTCAAAATTTGGCAACTATTTGAATAAAGGCGAGGATTTTACGCTCACCTTGCCAAAGGTGTTGTAGATCCCATGGATTTTAGTGTCCTTTGTGAATTGGGAATGAACAAATATGTTGTTCGAGGTCATGCAAGATATTAATTTTTAGGGTGTGACGAGACCCATAAATGTCCTATTCTTGTGTCCATCTATATTACTCATTCTGCTTGTTAACCATGCTTTTGAAAAAAAAATCATACAATTTCCTACTTTCATAATCCATAGAGCATTATGTTTCTATACTCTTTGAAATAGTTAAAATTATGTATTAGAATCAAATATATGATGGTTATTTATTGCTTTAGGACACTTTTTCTATAATGTGTTTTAAGAATGTTTTGGAGAGATAGGTATATAGTGTGGAACATCTTATAACAAAGAAATCTCATTACACAAGTAGAATTGAGATATAGTATATGTTGATGACAGATTATCATAAGTACATTTTGTCAAGCAGTAATTATTGTAACTTCTTGTAGTAATTCATTGTTGAAGTTTTGATTAATATGAACAAGCATTTCTGAGTTCAATTAAGTGTTGTAAGAGGAAGGATTGAATCTGAAAGATGGAAGGAGGAAGGCCCCCTTTGGAAGCCTTATAACAACAATCTAACCCATTTTAATAAGATAAGCATGTTATTTGATTTTCTTATGCATTATGTGAATTAATTATGAATTATGTGATTTACATTCTTAGATTTATTTAAGGAAGCTTTCAATGCATAAAAATTTATTTCACAGTACTTTGTTCATGTTTTATTTCATTTATTGCACTTCAACATCTTATATATAATTAGCAGTTTCAAATTAAAGATTGAGTGTGTATGTACAGTGACATCATCTTATCAAGTCTATATTTTTAGATTGACATCTAAATGAGGTAAAAGGTACAGGTCTATGGTGACTCTCTTTATTCATTTTGGTCAAGAGAAGTAAATCTAATTATGAATCAGCTACTAGTCAAGTCCATTGGTGCCAAGGAGAAGAGGAGATAGCCAAGCCTCCTTTGATGAAGACTCATTGAGTACAAGTCGAGTAAACCACTTCAACAAGCTATTTGGAGCATCCAAGAAAGGTGAAGGATTTCTTTGTCTTTTGCATTCTAGTTCCGTTTCTCATTTAGTTTTGTTATTATGCCCCTGCTTGAGATAGGCTTAAGGTGTTAGAATTAGTGTGTTTTGTTTGGATTTTGATTTCATGTACTAACACCATACTAATATCCCCTTATTGCATTCCTATGTTCACAACTCAAACTCTAGGATCTTACGTGCCCATTAGAAGTTTCATATTCTTCTGCTTATCAAAAAGGAGAAACATGTAGGTATGTATGGTACATTGAGCGTGTACCCTTAGAGCATTTGTACCCTCTTAGAGATGTTAAAGGGTTGGTGTATAGAGTGTCTCATTGGTGATGGTTATATAAGGTGTTGGGTAGGAAAGTGCATATCTTAGTTCTTGAGTTATGTACAAGAGTTTCCTACCATATTTTTGATCTTAGATTAGACATCTCAAGTGTGATTATGTCTCTCTTAAATCACCTTCACCATTTGTGTTTTCTAATTGTGAGTGTTTAAAAATCATGGAGTGCTACCCACTTAGTTTTATATGTCTTAGTTTTGTGTTTTATATACCGAAATCCTATGAGTGGGAATCCTATAAGACCATTCTATATTGGTACCACCTAGTGTGATGGGAATTTTTTTTGTAGTTGAATATAGATGTTTTGGTTGATATTCCTTTTGTGTTAGGAGTGTGTATGTGGACTAACATCCTTATATTTATTTATACTTGAGAAGAAGTGTCATCTCTTCTAGTAGCTTAGTGATGATTTGTTATGTTATCACCCTCCTTTTACATCATTTTTAGCTATTGAGAAGATTTATATTCTTAAGATGTTGATTTAGTGTTTCTTTACACATAAACTTATTTTTGAATTTTTTATTTTGATTTTATTCCCTTGAGTTCATGGGATAGGGTTTTCTACTTCTTGTTGAAATAAGTTGTAGGATTGAATGGATTGATACATCCTTGTGGTTCATATTTTCTTTCCAATTATGGAAGTAAGTGATGATACTACACTTAGAAGTTGGTAAGTGATTGATGATTTGGTAACTTGGGTTGAGATGTCTCCTTATACCATATGAGGGTATGTAGGAAGTTTTGTTTATGAGATTTTAGTTCTCTACTTTTTATTTGTGACTTTTTAGACTCACCATTTTAACTAACTTATGAAGTTGATCACGAGGAGTGGCTAACATTGAATTTATATTTATCTTAGTTGATTATAACTATTATGTTATTACGTACCTTTGTTTAGACTGATATTATTCTCTTCTTGAAGTATATTGTTTTGAAGAGTTATATATGTACCTTTCATCAGGAGTGAGGTATAGGATGTGCAGAACATCTTTGTAGTCTAAAAGGATGGAGATAAAATTTTTAGCTATTGTGTGTTAGTCGTGCAACCAAGGATATATTGTCTCGCTTATAAAGTTGTAAGGATGGTATGATCCTTAGCCTTTGTATGTTATGATAATTGTGGTATTATTATCTTAACTATGAATATAATACTATAGATTAAGTTGCAGGATATGATACTAGCTATGGTTGATTAGTAACAACTTAATACAATCTCAAGATGATTGTATGATTTTTATTATGTGTATGTTAAAATTTATGAAATCTTTTAGCATATAGAATTGCTTTCTATGATATATTTATATAGATATGTGAACCTTATGCACATTGAGGAGATCTTCAGGTCATGGAGACTTCAGAGAAGTTTGATGAATTAGTATTATGAGTTCTAAGTGATATGATGGTATCATACTTAGCCTCACATTGACTCGGTTGTTACTGAGTTGGATTTGACAAATGAACTTGTCAAATTCAGTCATATGATCATTTGTTTTGACTTTTGTGATGATCTCATGTGTTGTTGAGTTAACAGTGAACTCTTTTTGAATTATTATTAGACTTTTCTTTCGATTCTAGACCTCAGGGTGGTCATGATAGAACTAAACAAAATAAAGTGACTTTCACAAAACTTGTTTGTAGAATAGGTAATGTCACAAATAAGGTCTTATGGGACCAATTATCTAAGAATAGTGCTAAATAGGAGAACTAGTATGAGTTTTTTAGGTATATTTCATATTTAGTTTCTTGATTTAATAACTGATACCATGACTGTATATTGTTAAACTATGTTTCTTAATTAGAACTTTTGTTTTATTAAGAGTCATTAGGATGATGATCAATTTTAGGGGGAGAGGATGTCACAACTTGATTTTACTTTATAATTAATAACCTATAAATATGTAGATTAGTATGGTCATTATCTAAATATCATTGCTTTGATTTGAGTATTTTGACATATATTGTAATGGGATAGTGATATTATTGATTAGTATATATTGTGTGATAATTATATTTTGTTAATTTTGTACATTGAGGATGTATATTTGTTAGTTTAACATTATTGGTTGATATAAATGATAACTGACTAACTAACTACTTGTTATGAGGTGGATGCAAGATAGGTCCTACCCTCAGGTTGATGAAGAAGAACATCATCAGATAAGATTGGATAGATGGAATGATTTGGGGGAATATCAGTGTAAAATACTAGTGACCTTACACATATTGCACATTATATTTTAAATGATATTTACGTAAAAATGTTAGTGCATATTTCTTGCAATTATAATTGTGTGTGTGAATTAGTTTTAGTATGCATTAGATTATTCAGCCTAACTGACTTGATTTTTGAATTTAAATCTAAAAATTAAATATTAGTGTTAATAGATATGATTATTGTGAAAATAATTATCTTATAAATAAAATGCAATTAATGACTTATTTTATCATTTAGTTAAATTATTATTTATCTTTGTTTTGAAATTGCATATGAGTTAACACATTTTATATTAATCTTGAAATTCATGCATAATTTACATTTAAAATTAGATAATATATTTTGTTAGTTATTTGGTAAACTTAACCGTAAGTTAAATTAATGAACTAGGACTTAGAGTTTAAATAAACAGATTAAAAATGTTTTAAATAATAATTATGAGAGTTATAAAATGAAGACTATGACTTATAAGAAAAAGTTTACAAGAAGAAAGTGATGTTTAGAAAAGGAAAGAGGCCATGCATGGATATAAAATACAAGGAGTTTTGGCATGAAAAAGGGTAGAACACTGAGATTAGAAGAAAAATATGTTTTCATAAATAAAGAGAAATTTTTGGAAATAAAAGACATGAAAAGACACAGAGAAAGATAAAAATTAGAAGAGAGAAATAGCAAAGGAGAAAGGAAAAGCAACAGTAAGGGTGTATTTGATAGGTATAATTTGTAATTACTTTATTATGTGTCAAATCAACACGCAGGCCATTAGAAAGTGAGGTTGCAATCCAAAGGCCAGGAATTTCACTTTTCAATGGCATGTATGTTGATTTATGCCCTTCCTTGTGTTTTTATGACTGTGTCTTTGTATAAGATGAGAATGTGTTATTAACCTGTATTTTCATTGAATAAACTACTTGGCATACCTTGTGGTCTGTGCACCCCCTTTTGAATAACTGTGTAGTATATTTGAATGTTGTGTTTTCTTAAAAACCCTGTGTGGTATTTCATCAAGCTTGCATGCACATACCAAAGACTATGTTCCATTCTATTTAGAAGAATGTATATTATTTTAATGTCGTCATGCTATGATGATCAAGCCTATGAATTATTTTTTAGTAAGAGTTTCTCTTTTTAAATAGACTGCATAGTGAAGTTTAGCATAGTGTCTCTTTTTTAATTAAGACTACCTTCTATTATTTAGGACGTGTTTTATTAAAGGAGGCAATGCATTCTTTTTTTAGTCAAACATTTGAAGTTATATCTACATGTTTTTTATAACTGAGTATCATCCCTTAAATTCCAATGCCAAATCATAAAGCTAGTTGTTGGATCACCGAGCTACCTGAGAAATTGCTAAAATCTTTGGTATATAACCCCAATTTTTTTAATTCATAGTTTTTCCATGCTCAAAGGCTGTGCAAACTTGCATCTAGGTATTAACAGTCAACTCATAGCTATTGCCACATTTTATGTGGTTCAGTATCATTTTCATGCATCACTAGATCTTTGAATAACTCATTCATACTCCATCTGATTCATCGAGCAGCTATATGATGCTATTGATTCCTTCTCGATAATTGGGAGAGGCATCTAAAAAGAGGCAAACAAAACTTTGTTTAAATTAAGGAACCTAAACTATATAAATTATAACACAACTGTGTATTTTTAAAACACCATTTTTATATATGAAACACCATTTCATTAATTAGAAAATACAGAAGTATAATTCAAAATCATAGAATTATATAGGGAATAAACTGTTGAGGTAAATAGTGTTGTGTATATAAACAAGTTAAGCCATATAGAATGAAATTCCATATCTACATATAAATCGCAGAAGTCTTTATCAAACATTGAGTCATATATGATGAATTCCTAAGTATAAACTAAATACCTAGTATATATTGAAACCCCAAGTTATTTATTTGGAAAGCCAATTGTTTGGAAATATTATATATATAAATAGAGCATTGTATATATATAAAGAATGATGTGATTATATGAAACACCCAGTAGCCAAAGATAAAATGCCTTGTCTAAACATGAAATGCTAGACTTTAAAATTGAAATGGCTGAGCTTATAAAATATGACATTGATTATAATTAATTATAACACTGAAAATATATAATTGAATTCATAGTGTGTGTGTGTGTGTGTGTGTGTGTGTGCGTGCGCGCGCGTGCGTGTGTGTGTGTGTGTGTGTGTGTGTTGGATAAATTTATGTAATAAAATCACCATATAAAATATAATGTTTATATTATTGTCAGAATTGTAAAGATCACCAATACTTGGTCATATCCATATTAAATCTATTATATAGGGATTTTGATAAAGTATTGGTTAGGTATATATGTTTAAGAAGTTCAAAAAGATAATATGCCTAAACAGAATATTTTCTAAGTCATGCCAAGATATTCATGAGAGTATAATATGAAAATAGTTATATATAATTTATCATAAACAATTGAACTTTTCCTAGATGGATTGATTGTAGGAATGCTCAGATTATATGTTTGTAATGAATTATTGTGAAAACTTCTAAAACCTTATTTTACGTCATAAATAAAAGTTAGTATATTTATGCAGCTTGTAATGAAATTTTATGTGTTATTCATTTGCGAGAATATTAATAGGTGCAAGTGATTGAACATTTCTGAATAAAATAGTGCATTGAGTTGTGTGCCTAGAAGTTATGATTGATTTACTAACAAAAAAATCAAGGGTATACCTAGGTGGTATAATCTTGTGCTTACTTGTTTATATTAATTATAGTGTAAGATTGTGTGATCATGTTTTAAGTAGGTTACTCATACTTGATGAGCTATGACAGTATGGGATGTCATAGAGTTTTACAGTATGAAAGGTACCCAGATGGTACATACTGTATTTGTCATATCTAGACCCCACCCTTACATAAATATATAGGTGTTGGTTATTACTTGAATAGTATGTGTTGTAACATTTGGTAGGATATAATTTATGTGTACATACAATGTTGATAGTGTAAATGAATGTTAGGTTAGTGTTGACTAATTTTTGGTCTTGCAAGCCAAAATTGGGCACCCCCTCCTTTTTATTTGCAAAGGTCATCCAATCCATGTTTTGGCTAGATCATCCCTCTACTGCCTTGTGCAAAAAATGTTCTCTGCCAGACCTTTATAATGAAAAAGCTAGGTGTTTTCCTCATTCTACTTTGCCAAGTGCAAATCAAGTTTGTGCAGGTGTATTTCTTCGTTACTTTTATAAGAAGTGATTAAATATCTTGAATTGGTATTAGATGCTTCTTAAGGCAAGTGTTTTTCCATGGAGAGTACCTGGGCATTCTGTAGGGTCATTTGTAATTTCCCTAAAGGGTATGTGCCCTTACGGGAGGCAATTAAAAGATGAAATAGACATTTACAAAACTTCTGAAGGGTATGTTTGAAGGTAGAATGGACCTTGCAGAGGGATTTTCGTTAGTGTGAGGACCAATACAAAAGTTTTGAAGGGCACTTTTGGCTCGAAATGCCCTTACAAAGGGCAACCAATTGAAGCAAAGGGGAAAAGACAAGAAGCTCAAAGGGAACTTACCCTTCGGGAAAAGTAACAAGTGGAAGGATTTTGCCTTTAGACAAAATGTCTGAAGGAAAATTGAAGGAGGCAAGTCAAGGTCAAATTCCTTTGAACATTTTGTCTGAATAAATTTGATGGTCATAGAAAGTTTGAAGGGTAAGTGTCTTTACGGAGGGCACTTGGTCAAGAAAGTGGACCGTTTATATTTTTTTGAAGCGTACTTCTGAGCTCAAATGGCCCTTATGGAGGGCACTTTAAGAAAGCACGGGATGAAGACAAAACCCAAAAGGCACTTGCCCTTCAGGAAAAGCCAGTACCAAAAGAAAGAATTCCTTCAGTCATTTTGTCTAAAAGAAAGCTTGGGAAAAAAGGGCCAAAACAAAAGAGAGATCAACGGAAAATTCCTTTAGATAAAATGTCTAAAGGAATTTGGAAATAAAAGCCTGAAAGTTCAAAGAGCAATTGAACAAGCAAGCAATAAAAGGAACCCAGGAGAAAAGAAAAGCCAAGCCCAAAGGAAAATGAGCTCGAATGGTTAAAGACAAAAGGGAAAAATTCAAGGCAAAGGGAAATAGCAAAGTAAAAGAAAACAAGGCAGGTAACCTAGAATGCGGCCACACAGCACAATAAAGTAAAAGCTCAAAATGTTCCAAGTAGTGTGATAAGTCAAAGCACAGACCCAAGGATGAACCAAACCAAGGTAAGTGGTACATGTGTCATCAGCAAGAAGATTAAATGCACTTAGGTGAAATAGTCTCTATCAAAAACCATTAAAAGGATTGCTTTTCAAACTATAAAGGAGAGCAGCCTATGTTTTTATGCTTTGCCATTAATACATAGCTAGTTGCACCTAGCAATGAAGAAATCATAGTCTAGTCAACACAACTTGGGGATGGATTTTTCAGTTGCTAGAAGGAGTATCCCATGCTTTTGTAGGCCTAGGATAGAAAGGGCAGTGACTTAGACATCTACAGCATGGCTCTCCCATACGCAATTGGAAGAATACGGTAATAGCATGGGCTTGTGGTCTCTATAGAGGTGTTTAACTCAACATGGATTTTCATCCCTTGATTTTTTAGCTATATGTTTCCAAGTTCTCTATATATTTTTAACTTCTCATTTGAAAAACAATCTCTCAACATTGTATGGCGAAGCCCTGAAGGAATTTACCTTGAATCAAAAGAAGTATTTTTACCTCCATTTGAGCTTGCACTTTTGCATGTCTATGGTTTTATCTTATGTCAAGTCATTTCCTTTTCATGTTTTTTTAATTTTATGCCAACATATCTAGTGTATTGTGAGTTCTTCTCTTGCAGGTCAACAAGAAGTGTCCAGCTCAGAGTATAGGTGCATGTGAATAGGGTATCCATAGTGTGTCTTAGAACACCTCTAGTAGTTCTTCCTCCCCGTATCTCCATAGGATCCCCTGTTGAAACACTGATGTAGAAAAGGTTCTCATTTGAATGAAGTGTATGCTTGCTTCTCTCTGGTGTAAAGTGTATGTCAAAGCTGAGTAGACTAACCATTTTGGTGCATCACCGCATTAGTTTAGGTTCTGATTTCAGTATTTCTCTCCCTTTTCATCCTCTCCATTGTTAGCAGTATAAAATCTAAGTCCTCAAGGTGCATCAAGGGGAGCTAGCCCCTAATCTAGAGATTCATCCCTCACGTTTGCAACCCACAACAAGAGGGGTGTCTCCATTGTGTTGCATGGAGGAAGAGAGCTGAGCCTCCCTTCAAAAAGTGCAATCGACAGTGTCAACAGTTAGACTTATATGTTTTTATATGACTTGTTTTATTATTTGTTCATGTTTGATTAAAAGCGTATGCTTTAATGTATTTATGACTACTTAATATAACTAATTATGAGAAGTCTAGTAGGTGTGCCTTAGAACACTAGACTTTGATAATATGGGTTATAATGGAATGCAATTATTTAGATTGTGTAGTAGTATTTGGGAATCTATAGTTTAATATGAATGTAAAACATACTCAAGTGGTATGAACTGTAGGCATTAATTGATGTATGATTCATCCATGCATGGTTGGAATGAAAGTATACTTTGTTTACTCTTATATATAACATGTGATGTGATATTAATGCTAGGAGAATGAAATCTATATGAGTCTTTGAGTTATGTATTATGTTATTTATGTTTAATTTATAAACCGTATTGATGATACTAATAGGTAGTGAGACAGCTTCCACTAGTCTAGGTAGTACCACCAATAAATAATTCGATCAAGTGGTGTGTTAAGAATTGATTGATCTAAATGATCGTATGCGATTTAAAAACTTTGGCCAAAGTAATGTTAGATATACATTCTCATTTCATATGTTTGATTTGCATGTTGTTCGATATCATGTTAGAATGAATTTATTTATGGTACACTACATTTTTTTAGAAATCTTATAGCACATGAGGTACTAACACATATCACTAGATTCTCACACCATTCTATCTAACTATCTGTGAAGGGAGAGCCATTTCCTTATAAGATATTATGTGGTAAATCATTGGTCTGTGGCTGGTGTGGTAAAGCACTTGATTGATGCTCTTCTTTCTTCATTGTAGTACTACCTAGAGATGACACTTGAGTTATCAGTGATATATGAGTTAGTTCATCTTGAGCTCCAAAGATTTTAGTATATTTTTATTGTATTAGGTTGTATGTCTGAAGAAATGTAATTATATTATGTATTTGTATATTTGAATAATAATTGATGTATTGTGAGACCAGCCGTAGTTGTGTTCTATGGTATGTACTTTATGTAGAATTGTATAAGATTTATATTGTATGTAGTATTTGAAGTAGAAATACTATTGTTATTAATTATGTTTTATTGTTTTATTTTGTGGGTTGGATGCTAAGTAAGTTGTTTTAAAATAAAATAAATCTGCATTTTCTTAAGTACAACTTGAGGGGTTGTAACACAAATGAGTGTGTTAATAAGAGCATGAATCACATGCAAAAGCCTCCTTCACTACATATGAGATCTCAGAATGAAGTGGATTTTGGATAGGTACTCTTCTAGGTCAATTAGGTGTGCGAGTGTACCTAGTATCCTACACAAAGCATAGTTCTTAGCCTAAATCTTTGAGGAGTCAAAATAATTAAGAATCTCATTGAGGATAAATTAATAATAGAGTTTCCTCACAAAATACAACGATACTTCATAGTTTTTACAATGTGGGTAATCAAATACCATCCACCGTCGGTTGCAATTTTTTTTATCACATTATGCTAGCACCGGTGGATTGGGAACCATTTTCTTGATAATATAAATTATGCATTGGTTGATAGATCAATGAATACTGCATAACTTTGGTATTTTTTAATTTATTTATCCTTTTCACCACGTGCTGACAATTTGTTAGCATAGTAATCCCTACATCTTTCTTTATAATATGTCTATCTATCAATTTGACTCATTATCAAGTCAATTTGGCTTACTAGTGATCTACTATTGACTCTAAGGTATCTACCAAATAAGTATGGTGGGTGTTGGTTGAATTGGAGTCCCTCATCCTCCTTATTGTCTTTTCAATTTGTATTTAGTTTTCAAATATATGTGCATCTAAATCCTCCTGACTACTTGGGGGTTCTTGTGTAATTGTAAGAGGTCTAGGAGGGCTAAGAGGGTCTTGTCTTGTATTTTAACTAGTTCAAATTAAAAAATAATGCAAATTTGAAATAATTGCTAAAATTTTATGTTAATGAGTAGGAATTTTGCTTACTTATCTCCCCTCCACTATGACATTGTCAATTTGTCAAACTAATTGGAAAATTGAGGCAAGTGTGGTGTGTTTTCTCCTCCTAAAAACATAACGTGATTGTTGTTCAACAGTTGGGGGTAAAGAATAAATGTGGAGTGAAATGAACAATGAAGGGTTGGATGCATTTTTTATTTTTATGTATATGTAGCATAACATGTATGGTTTTTTTGTTTCAAAAACATGTGTTATAACGTGTATGTGTTTAGGCTTGGTATTTACCGATGTCCACAGAATTATCTCCCAACTCTGTGCACTTACACATATCAACATTGCTTAAAGATAAGGATCATCTACATAGAAGTAGAGGCATAATAATTTTAGAACCATGGAACTAAACATGGGTTAAGTGTGTATAAAGGATGGTCACAAGTGTATTTTTTTAGCATTAAATGTTAATTTTAGTGACTACACTAGTTTATCTGGTAGAAATATTTTATTCCCTATTTTTGTATACATTTAGGAATGTATCATTTCATGTTCCAGTTTATTGGCATACTTTATTTGTGTTGCATGGAGTTAAATGTGGTATTGACCTATATACACATTGTCCTTTTTCTTCATCATTGGTTTCATATCTTCCTTTCTCATAAAGGGTAAGGCCACTCTCAGTAGATGAGAGGTGTGTGAAGAATATGAAAGGCCATTCTTAGTGGATGAAAGGTTTGCATAAAATCTGAAAGACCACTCTCAGTGGATAAGAGGTGTGTGGGGAATTTGAAAGGCCACTTTTAATAGATGAGAAGTGTGTGGGGAGTCTAAAATATTCTATGGTTGGAGGTAAATCCCTCAATGATAATCTCCCTCTCTTCTTCTTACGTAGTTACTCTTCGATCCGAAATTGATCTCCTACATTCTTAATGTTTGCATTGAGAGAAAATATTAATTCATGGATGATTATGTTCCTTATATGTAATCCTCGTGGGATGATGGGACCAAACTCGTAGCTAGGGAGGTTCTTAGAGGATTAGTTTGGTCTATGATTGGGAGGTAAAATGCCAGGTGATACTCTCTCTCTCTCTCTCTCTCTCTCTCTCTCTCTCTCTCTCTCTCTCTCTCTCTCTCTCTCTCTCTCTCTCTCTCTCTCTCCTCTCATCTCTCTCTCTCTCTCTCTCTCTCTCTCTCTCTCTCTCTCTCTCTCTCTCTCTCTCGATCGATCGATCGATCGATC
Organism: Torreya grandis; assembly: GCA_037957365.1. NCBI lineage: Eukaryota > Viridiplantae > Streptophyta > Pinopsida > Cupressales > Taxaceae > Torreya > Torreya grandis. The sequence goes on from JARHVA010003575.1 coordinate 461,303, forward strand.
GATGCGCCTACTTAAATAAAGTGAGCTTGTAAATAGGTCTCTACCTAATACAAGCCTCTAATTAGGTATGAAGAATAAGACCATTCTAGATCCAAGACATAAGTTTGTCAGTTGACAAAGCAGTCTATGGGTACATGGAAGAGGATGCTTAAATAAGGTAAATAACTAGGTTGCAACTAAAGGTAGTGATTGGCCTAATAAAGGGGGCCTTGCACATAACTATAATCGACATGTCACTAGTTAATATGCAAGAGCTATGACAATTAGGTCAAAGATCATGGAAAATGCAAGGGTCATAACAATAATATAAAGATAATAATAAATATAAATGTTAATGAGCATGTGTTATGACATCAATGAAATGCAACATGTACAACATTCATAATTCAACCATGCCAAAAATAAGGAAGGTAAGGTTAGGGATACTCACTTCATCTCAACTTGTTAGCACATTATTCTCCCTGTTGGTTTTGATTTATTTGTGAGAAATGTTAGTTGAGTTGAGATGGGTAAGAAGAAAACCCTAAATAAATTAGAGTTGGAGATTCTAAAAACTTAGTATATGTCTTCAGCGTAATTCAAATTCTGGAATCTTTAAACCGTTTATTACATCTTATTAACCTTGGTAAGGGAGGTACTAATGGATTCACTTTTCAAATACTTCATTTCACTTCAACCAATCAAAAAATTTGAAATATATATTAAAAAACAACTATAAAATTTTGACTAAAACTTCTTATATAAATATTAGTATATTCCCAACAAATTATCTAAAAATACTCCCCTGAAATTTAATATAAATATCAATTTATCAAATTTTTTATAAACAATAAATATCTTCATACCCAAAAAAAATCATATACTTTTAAAAATATCCCAAGAAAAAAAAAATCATAAACTTGATGTACATGCTCATGTCATCTACCAGGGTCAACTTTTCTCTTGCTTCATTGATTTAGTTTGGCCTACTGTATTTTTTAGCAGTCTATGTGATTTTATGGAATGGATTCTTTGAGAGATCGATGATCTCATGTGAAAAAGAAAATATTTGATTATTAATTCCTCTATGCCATTACAACTCATCTCCATTTGTGCACTGAATAAGTATGACTGGATTGTGTTTCTTATCTTTGGTTCCATTATTTTCCAAGGTACATTGTCTACCATTTTTTTTTGGCATACTCATTAATAATTCCATTAGTGTCAATTTATGACATATTTGATCGAATAAGTGCATAAAATCCTAAAATAGCGTAAATGTTATAAGGCATAACTAGTTTTTTATGCAGTTTTTTTAATTGTATGGTTTAGTTTTTAATATTTTTGAGTCTTTAATTTCATTGTAAATCCATTCATATTATGAAGTTCAATAACATATATATAATTATTGGGTTTTAGATTATAATTTGTTAGTATGTTTCGAATTTATAACAATTTTATATGTATTTGTATTTTGTGTTTCAAATAAATTTAAAGTTATTAGTTTTTTAATGTAAAATATTAAATTCAAATAATTTATTTTTCTTCAACAAATCAAAAAATTTGAAATACATATTATAAAATTTTGATTAAAATTTTTCATATAAATATTAGCATATTTCTAATATATTATTTAAAAATATATTCTTTAAATTTAATGTAATTGCCAATTTTTTATAAATAATAAATATACTCTACCTAAAAAAAATCAATTATATGTGTGGATCTCAGCAATTATTCCATCAATAAGTAATTAATTTCAATCTCATTAGTGGTTACATTTTATATGAAATGAATCTATATCAATACGTCAAAATTAATATTCATCTTGCAAACGAAACTTGGACAATAATGATTTCTTTCAATTTAATCTACACACATTTTAAATGAATGTAGAGTTGAAAAAACAAAGACACTAATATACTAATAATAAAAACATCATATCTATAATAACATCAAACTACAAAAACTACCAAACGTGCTCTCTTATTCTTAGCAAATTACACGTTTTTGAATAGTTTAAGTTTAAAGTAAGAAACCAATATTTACATAAAGCCTAGGGAGAGCATACTTATTTTCACTAGTTGAGTTGAATATTAAGAACTATAAAATTAGTTGAATCTTCTTATTTTTCAATAATAAATTATATCATTTTTAATTAAGACAAATATAAAGTATACTCATGAAAAAAATATTTACTAATTTTATGTTATGTGGTTAATTTTATGTTTTTAATTTTTTTTACTAATTATCATGTAAAGAAAACATGTAAGGGTATATATGATCAAAATGTTTAAAATATGTAAGGGTATATATGATCAAAATGTTTAGGGCATTTGTAGAACTATTTAATGAGAGCACATAGATTTCAAAATAAACTTAAAAAATTAGAATGACATCTTAGAATTGGTAGAAATAAGTGTAGAGCTTTTTTTAATTAGAAATCTATTTACATGTTTATTAATTTATAATAAAGTACAAAGATGATTTATAATTACTTAAAAAAATGTACATGTAATGAACAATTGTCAAATGAGTTGGCTCACTTTTCCCATTATATTAATTTTGTCAAAGACAAGAGGTAATGCGCTTTGGAAACAATGAAAAAGCTACAGTTTGCATTTGTGTTTGGTTAAAATTTATTTTTCTTCAACAAATCAAAAAAATTGAAATACATATTATAAAATAATTATAAAATTTTGGTTAAAATTTCTCATATAAATATTAGCATATTTCTAATATATTATTTAAGAATATATTCTTTAAATTTAATGCAATTGTCAATTTTTTATAAACAATAAATATACTCATACCTAAAAAAAATCATAAACTTTTAAAGCAATCCCCAAAAAATCATAAATCAATTATGTGTGTGGATCTCAGCAATTATTCCATCAATAAGTAATTAATTTTAATCTCATCAATGGTTACATTTTATATAAAATGATTCTATGTAAATACACTAAAATTAATATTCATCTTGCAAACGAAACTTAGACAATAATAATTTCTTTCAATTTAATCTACACACATTTTAAATGAATATAGAGCTGAAAAAACAAAGACACTAATATATTAATAATAAAAAAATCATATTGACAATAACATCAAACTACAAAAACTACCAAACATGCTCTTTTATTCTTAGCAAATTACACATTTTTGAATAATTTAAGTTTAAAGTAAGAAACCAATATTTACATAGAGCTTAAGGAGAGCATACTTATTTTCACTAGTTGAGTTGAATATTAGGAACTATAAAACTAGTTGAATCTTCTTATTTTTCAATAATAAATTATATTATTTTTAATTAAGACAAATATAAAGTATACACATGAAAAAAAAAAAATCTAATTTTATGTTATGTGGTTAATTTTAGGTTTTTAAATTTGTTTACTAATTATCATGTAAAGAATATATGTGATCAAAATGTTTAGGGCATTTGTAGAACTATTTAATGAGAGCACATAGATTTCAAAATAAACTTAAAAAACTAGAATGACATATTAGAATTGATACATATTAGAATTGATAGAAATGGGTGTAGAGCTTTGTTTAATTAGAAATCTATTTACATATTTATTAATTTATAATAAAGTACAAAGATGATTTATAATTACTTTAAAAAATGTACATGTAATGAACAATTGTCAAATGAGTTGGCTCACTTTTGCCACTATATTAATTTTGTCAAAGACAAGAGGCAATGCGCTTTGGAAACAATGAAAAAGCTACAGTTTGCATTTGTGTTTGGTGTTAATAAAAAAACATAACTTACGCGTTTGATGAACATAAGAAAATAATTTCGGAGAACTGTGCATAATCATGCCTAACAAATGTTTTTAAAATGTTAGATGATTAGTTATTGCATGTACATAATTCATTACATATCTTATTTGTGGTGCATATTATGGCCCATTATCTAATCGATCATTATATGGCAGCATGTTAGGCTATTTTTTGAATGACAATGAAATCATATTTGAATGTGATTTATTTTGCAAACAAGCGGATCATGTTTTTCAACACATTCGGAAGTTATGAGTAGTCCCACTATATACATTTGAAAAAAATCATTCAAACTATTAAAATCATCTATTTTGTCTTTATTCAATTTATTTGTAGTAACAATGCATTTGAGTGCACTAAATAGTAAAAAAAATCCCCCCCCCCCCTTCATAGTAAGAACACATTCGAGTGTAGAAAAAAATCAATGTCCTGTTACTGAGTAGCAAAGGAGAAATTAATTTTGTTAGTTATTGAATTGGTCTTGTATTTTCTTCCAAGTAATAGTACATTATGCTAAAAACTAACCTACTGTATCAACAAACTAAAGGTATGTACATTACCATATATTTATAGTTGTTTTTGTTCATAAAATCAATGGACTTGAATGTCAAAAAAATGTAAAAGAAAAAATATTGAACAATTGAAATAATCTTACCCTACAATCTGCAAAGTTGCTTCAAATTGGTTGGTGGCGACATCTCAATTACAGCATGGACTTTGGTCAGATCAACTTCAATGCCTCTGTGAGACACAATGAAGCCAAGTAATTTGCCTGAGGTTACTCTAAACACACATTTCTTTGGATTGAGTCTGACTTTATACTCCTACAATATTTCAAATATCTTATGTAGCACTACTAGATGGTTGACCCTGGTCTTGGATTTGCCTAATATGTCATCGACATAGTATTCAACAATATCATGCATCATATCATAGAATATGACAGTCATGGCCCTTTGATATGTAGCTTCAGCATTCTTAAGACCAAATGGCATTCCCTAATAACAAAAAGTTCCCCATGGAGTAGTGAATGTTGTTTTATGTTGTTTTTCTGGTGTTATTTTGATCTGGTTGTATCCTGAAAATCCATCCATGAGTGAAAGCATTTCATAACCCACAGTGGAGTCAATGATCATGTCAATATTAGACAATGAAAAGTCATTCTTAGGACAAGCGTTGTTTATATCTCAAAAATTAGTACAAATGTTGATTCCTTCAGGGTTTTTGCTAACAAATACACCATTAGATATCTATTCTGAGTAGTCAATGGACCGGATACATCCTATTTCTAAGAGTTTTTCCAACTCTTTATTTACCAAGACAAAAATGAAAAGATGCATCTTACACAACTTTTTTTCATCGATTTGGCATCAGGATTGACCACAAGGTGGTGCAGAACCAAGGCAGGATCCAAACCTGGCATGTCAGAATAAGCCCATGCAAAGATATCTGCAAATTCTCTCAATAGAGATGTAAATACTTCACGTTCCTCCTCAATGAGGGATATGCCTAATTTTATCTATTTTAGGTCTGATGGAGTCCCAATGTTTACCTTTGTTGTATATTTGACTAGAAGGGTCAAACCATCTTCTAGGATAGTAGGCAAAGACTTGAATTGTTGGACTATATTAGGGTCCTCTATTAGGACTTATTCTTCAACGTCTCCTAGGCATGATGAATCTAAGTCCCCCAATGGGAGATCTGGCCATGTGATAAAAACAGTCAAAAATTCTTATAGAATTCAATCAAATACTTTTAGTTACACAAAATTGAACTCGGATTCATAGGCAATTTCATCGTTGGTGGTATCCTGGTCTAAATTCAAAGAATAATGAACACCCCCATCTAATAGCACCTAAAATAGGTTTTCACCACTAGACTGGCCTTTATCTTTACTTTTTCTCTAATCAAAAAGTGCCTCAAAAAGGTTTTCACTTTGGGACCTCAATGTTTTATTTATTTGGCTTTGGCTAAGGTGGTTCACCCACTCTCCAAAATAGGCTTCAGGATCTAATGTAATTGAGAATCCTAATTTATGATTTCCCAATGAAATGTTGTCTCTGAGGCCTAGAAAATCACAGAATGCCTCATCATTCTAAAACTCATCAATCGACAAATTGTATTCTTATTGTCCCAATCTATCAGTTGGGGATAGTATAATGGTAATGGGTTGTGATGAATGACTGGGGTAAGAGTATTTATGGCATTGTTATCAAATAGGTTAGTCTCATCTATGTCATCAAAGGTGAGGTTATGATCGGACTTTGCTTCACTGTCAGCATCATCATCACTAGCCATCGGTGATGGAACTTGAATAAGATATGTGGGGTCACCCCCAGGCAGTTTAAATCCAATTCCATAGGGTATTTTGTACTTAGTCATGGAAATTGGCTCAATGGTTCCTTACTGATTCGGTTCGAGGCTTCTTCCTTCATAATCTTGATGATCCATGATCCTATTAGGAATAGGATACTTTGCATTTTTATAACAATCAATTTGGTTGTCATTATACAACCATGATTCATCCCCTTCAAGAGGGTCTAGTTATAGGCCAAATGCTAGTACAAACATGACAGGTCCCTTATCTTTGTTCTTTTATTGTCAATATATGTGTGGGGTACTTCTAGGTCATCCAAAGGTCTTTCGATTCTGAGGAAGATTGGCAATATGGAAGGTATCATGAGTCGCATTCTCCCTTGGACCATTATCTGAAATGGTGAAATGATTGGAAGTTTCAAGAGGTGGCATACGGGAAAGGGAATCCAAGGTATTAGGATGTATGCAATTATCCTGTGGAGGATCAGTAAGTATGGCCTTTCCTTTATCCTTCTTGGAACTTGGATTCATGTCATACTGATAATTGTAGCTTTGAAACTTGACCTCAAGATGTTTGTAGTGTTCATATGGGTGTAAATCTCTTGGAATATTCACTTCCATCCTTGACTGGGAGAACTTGATACATTGGTGCAGCATTAACAGGACTACACTAATCTCATGTAACCAAGGCCTACCTAGAAGCATATTATATGACAACTCAAGATCAATCACATGGCAAAGTGTATCATGGGTCAAAGGCCCAATGATAATTGGTAAACTAATGGTGCCTTATGATTCTCTTTCCCGATTCTCATAGGTTTTGATAGTTATCATTTTTGGTTGGAGATATACCATTGTGTACCCAAGAACCTTGATGAGCTTTAGAGATACTATGTTGAGGCTTGATCCATTGTCTATAAGGACACGTTCATGTTATGCCACTTTATATAAACTTCTATGTATAATGGATTATTATGGAGCGGGCCAAGAGAAGACATATCACTTTGGTTGAATGTGACTTGTTACATTGGAGTTAGGTGTCCAACGAAAGCTTAAAATTTATCAGGGGATATGTCACTAGCAACAGTGGATTGGGTTAAAAATTCATTCAAAATGTTCTTGTGGATTGTTGACATTCATAGCAAATCTAAAATAAAAAAATTTGCTGATGTCTTCTGTAATTATTCCACAATATCAAACTTCTTATCTTAGTCAATGATGAATGGTTTATTCTGAGGCTAAATGGTTGGTTGGATAATAGGTAAAGTGGTAGATGTTTGTGGGCCTAAGATAGTAATCTTTGACCTTCGAGTTGTGATTGCATAATTGATATTAGATGTTGGACCATAATTACTATCAAATGTTGGGAATGGTGTGGGACCAGATAGGATAAGTCTCGATTATCGATGCACTTGTATGTGGTCATGTTGTGAGGGAAAGTTATCGGTATAAGGTCCAAAAGTAGAATTCTTGATTTCTTGGTTCACTTGTGTGTGCAATCCCAGGTCAAAGAAGGATTATCCATGTAATTTGATTGAGTGGTATTATTTAGCAATGGTCTAGATTGATTAGTGCTTGGTCTAGGATTAATGGAGATGGTATTAACGCTACCTCCTGTAATATGACCTACAACCCTGTTGTAGTCATGTGCAATTGCATGGTAGGTTCTTTGGTTGTTACCATTCTGACCTTGGTTTTAACCATTGTTTTGACATTGTGGGTGTTGTTATTGATTTTACGGATTCGATCTTTGATTTTGATACTGTTGATTTTATTTTTGCACCGGCCAGTGTTATTATTATTATTATTGATTATTATGTTGTTGTGTGTTATGTTGGGGAAATGGGTTTTGATAAATCTCAAGAGTTTGATTGAAGGTGGAAGCACCATTATCCAATGTTATCTCCCCATTCTCTAGCATATTCTTATTCAAATGTTTGGTTTGCACACATCTTCATAGATTATGCCTGTTGACCTGATTATATTCATAGAATTCATTTTCATGGTACGAATCAGGATAAGGAATGCCTTATGGATAATGCTTTGGTATAGGTCAACTAATCAGATTAGCAATGACAAGTTTTTGAAATACAGACTTAATAGGCTCTCCTAGGTCACTAAAGACACGACGCATAGGCACAATTCTCTTTAGAGGAGGGGTTTATATCTCTTATTTCACATAATGATATCTCCATCATACCCTATTCAAAGTGTCCCACTTGTGACCTTCCAAACATCTACCCAAACCAATAATCTCCCTCAAACCAATGTTCCTTCCAGTTTCCTATCCCAAGAATTACAATAGATGAAGGATGCAATTGCTATCATTCAGATTGGGAAATAGACTAAATTTTTTAAGCTGGATGACATGTGTTCTTATTCATTCAACTTGGACTACTTGTAGATATCATTTCCCCTAGGATATGAACCACCAAAATTTGACAAATACAAAGGGAAAGGTAACCCTAAGGCCCATTTAACCGAGTTCTTTATCGCGTGTCAACCAGTGGCATATAGAGATATATACCTTTTACTGTTATTTTCAAGGAGCTTGGCTAGATAAGCCTTGGAGTGGTTTTTAAATTTGTCCAAGAATTTAATAACAGATTTTGATGATCTTTTTGATAAGTTTGTGTAGCACTTTTCCTATAATCTCAAACATTAGATTTCATTGGTTGACTTGATACAAGTAAAACAAAAAGTTGGTGAGAGTTTTACAAGTTTCTACAGTGATGGAGAGCCCTTGCAAGTCAATTCACCCATAATTTACTAGATAAATAATTAGTCGTTGTGTTTACTAAAAATTTACATAGTGAGATAGCTTATCATCTGGAACTATAATGTGCACATACTTCCAAGGAAATCATCGGCAAAGACTTGTTGATTGAGCAAGCCCTTATTAATAGAGGTATCATCAAGATTAAGTCAACTAATCAAAACCAAGATATCAATCAGGGAAGTGGCCAAAACCAACATCCAATCTAAGTGTAAGCATCGTAACCAGCACAGGCCAATAACCAAGATAGACCAAAGTAATTCAACCATAATAGGAATGTTGTGGGTAATAGAGTAACCAAGTTACGTCATGTCCAAATAGTGAAAACATCATTTGCATCACTTTTTCAACTCACTTCTACCCAAAAACCTCTTCAACCCACACTGTAATCACAACAACCAAGACCCGTGTAAAAAATGTAGCAACCTTTACCATTACAAACCCCTCCTCAAATGAAAATTGTGCCTACACATCATGTCTTTAGTGACCTAAGAGAACTTATTGAATCTATATTTCAAAAACTTACCACTATTAATCTAATTAGTTGGCCTATACCAAAGCATTATCCACAAGGCATTCCTTATTCTGATTGTTACCATGAAAATAAATTTTGTGAATATCATCGGGTCAATGAGCATAATCTATGAATATGTGTGCAAATTAAACATTTAATTGAGAATATGTTGGAGAATGGGGAGATAACATTGGATAATGGTGCTTTCACCTCCAATCAAACTCTTGGGATTTATCAAAACCCCTTTCCCTAACATAACACACAACAGCAACATAACAATCAACAACACTGGCCGGTGCAAAAATAAAATCAATAGTATCAAAATCAAAGGTTGAATCAGAATAATCAACAACATAACCCATAACATCAAAACAATGGACAAAACCAAGGTCAAAATGGTAACAACCAACAAACCTACCATGTAGTTGCACATGACTTCAACAGGGTTGTAGGTCATATTACAAGAGGTAGTGTTAATACCATCTCCATTAATCCTAGACCTATCACTAATCAATCTAGACCATTGTTAAATGATACCACTCAACCAAATTACATGGATAATCCTTCTTTGACCTAGGACTGCACATAGGTAAACCAATAAATCAGGACTTCCACTTTTGGACCTTATATTAATAACTCACCCTTTCCATGTGACCACATACAAGTGCATCGGTAATTGAGAATTGTCCTATTTGGTCCCACACCATTCCCAAATTTTTTAAGTAATTATGGTCCAACATCTAATCCCGATTGTGTAATCACAACTTAGAGGTCAAAGATTACTATCCTAGGTCCACAACCATCTACCACTTTGCCTGTTATCCAAGCAATCATTCAACCTCAAAATAAACCATTCACCATTGACCAAGATAAGAAGTTTGATATCGTGGAACAATTGCAGAAGACACCAATATAAATTTCTATTTTAGATTTGTTATGAACGTCAACAATCCACAATAATATTTTGAATGAGTTTTTAACCCAATCCATTATTGCCAATGACATTTCCCATGATAAATTTTAAGATTTCATAGGACACCTAGCTCCATCCCAACAAGTCACATTTAACCAATGTGATATGTCTTCCCTTGGCCTGCTCCATAATAATCCATTATACATAGAATTTTATATAAAGTGGCATAAAGTGAAATGTGTCCTTATCAACAATGGATCATGCCTAAACATAGTGTCTCTAAATATCATCAAGCTTCTTAGGTACATAATGGTAGATCTTCAGCCAAAAATGATAACTATCAAAGCTTATGATAATTAGGAAAGAGAATCACAAGGTGCCATTAGCTTACCAGTTATCAGTGTGCCTTTGACCCATGATACACTTTACCATGTACTTGATCTTGAGTTGTCATATAATATGCTTCTAGGTAGGCCTTGGTTACATGAGATTCGTGCAGTCCCATCAACATTGCACCAATTATCAAGTTTTTCCACTCAACGATGGAAGTGAATATTCTAAGAGATTTATACCCATATGAACACTGCAAACATCTTGAGGCTAAGTTTCAAAGATACAATTACCAATACGACATGAATCTAAGTTCCAAGCAAGATAAAGGAAAGGCCATACTTATTGATCCTCTATAGGATAATTGTATAGATCCTAATGCCTTAGATTTCCTTTCCCACACGCCAACTCCTGAAGCTTCAGATCATTTCACCATTTCAAATAATGGCCCAGGGGAGTATGTGACCCATGATATCTTCCATATTATCAATCTTCCTCAAAATCCAAAGACCTTTGGATGACCTAAAAGTACCCCACATATGCATTGGCAACAAAAGAACAAAGATAAGGGACCTGTCATGTTTGTACCAGCATCTGGCCTAGAACCAAACCCTCTTGAAGGAGACAAATCATGGTTGTATAATGACAACCAAGATGATTATTATAAAAGGGTAAATTATCTTATTCCCAATAGGATCATGGAGCATCAAGATTATAAAGAAAGAGGCCTCAGACCGAATCAATAAGGAACAATTGAGTCAATTTCCATGACTAAATACAAAAGACCTTATAGAATTGGATTTAAACTGTCTGGGGGTGAACCCACATATCTTATTCAAGTTCCATCATTGATGGCTAGTGATGATGATGCTGATAGCAAAGTAGATTCTGATCATAGCCTCACTTTTGATGACCTATCTGAGACTAACTTATTCGATAATAATGCCATATGTACTCTTACCCCAATCATTCATCACAAACCATTACCATTATACTATCCCCAACTGATAGATTGAGACCAAAAAGAATACAACTTCTTAATTGATGAGTTTCAAAATGATGAGGCATTCTATGATTTTCTAGGCCTTAGAGACAATGTTCTGTTGGGAGATCATAAATCAGGATTCTTAATTACATTAGACACTGAAGCCTATTTTGGAGAGCGAGTGAACACCCTTAGCCAAAGCCAAATAAATAAAACATTGAGGTCCCAAAGTGAAAACCTCTTTGAAGCACTTTCTGACCAGGAAAAAAGTAAATATAAAGGCCAATCTAGTGGTGAAAACTTGTTTGAAGCACCATTAGATGGAGGTGTTCATTCTTCTTCGAATTTAGACCTGGAGACCACCAACGATGAACTTGCCTATGGATCTGAGTTTAGTTTTACGCAACAATAAGTATTTGATCAAATTCTTTAAAAATTTCTAACTATTTTTATCACATGACCAGATCTCCCATTGGGGGACTCGAATTCATCATGCCTAGGAGACGTTGAAGAGCAAGTCCTAAAAGAGGACCCTGATATAGTCTAATAGTTCAAGTCTTTACCTACTGTCCTAAAAGATGGCTAGACCCTTCTAATCTAAGATACAATAGAGGTAAAAATTGGGACTCTATTAGACCTAAAATAGATAAAATTAGGCATGTCCCTCACTGAGGAGGAATCTGAAGTTTTTACAGCTCTATTGAGAGAATTTGTAGATATATTTACATGGGCTTATTCTGACATACCAAGTTTGGATCCCACCTTGGTTCTGTACCACCTCATGGTCAATCCTAATGCCAAACTAGTGAAATAAAAGCTACGTAAGATGCATCCTTGCATTGCTATTTTGGTAAAAAAAAGAGTTGGAAAAACTCTTAGAAGCAAGATGTATTCGGTCCATTGACTACTTAGAATGGATATGTAATGTTGTACCTGTTAGCAAAAATCCTAAAAGAATCAAAATCTATACTGATTTCCAAGACATAAACAAAGTTTGTCCTAAGGATGACTTTCCATTGCCTAATATTGACATTTTCATTGACTCCATAGCAAGTTATGAAATGCTTTCACTCATGGATGGCTTTTCAGAATACAACCAGATCAGAATAGCACTAGAAGACCAACATAAAACACATTCACCACTCCATGGTAATCATTTTGTTATGACATAATGCCATTTGGTCTTAAGAATGCTGGAGCTACATATCAAAGGTCCATGGCTATCATATTCAATGATATGATGCATGATATTGTTAAAGACTATGTCGATGACATATTAGGAAAATCCAAGATCAGGGCCAACCATCAAGTAGTGCTACATAGGATATTTGAAAGATTGTAGGAGTATAAATTTAGACTCAATCTAAAGAAATGTGTGTTAGGAGTAACCTCAAGAAAATTAATTGACTTCATCATGTCTCACAAAGGCATTGAAGTCAATCCAGGCAAAGTCTATGCTATAATCGAGATGCCACCACCAACTAGTTTGAAGCAACTCCACAGTTTACAAGTAAGATCTAGTCAATCTGATGCTTCATCTCTCAGTTAGTAAACAAGTGTCATCCATTTACACATCTTATGAAGAAGGGAGTTGCATTTTACTAGGATGATCATTTCCAAATAGCTTTTCAACAACTCAATGACTATCTAGTTAATCCACCTATTTTGCTACCTCCTATGCCATGAAGGTCATTCTTGTTGTATCTATCAGCTACCGATAATGCCTTAGGGGCACTTTTGGCTCAACATGATAACAATGGAAAAGAGCATGAAGTATACTACTTAATTTGTACTTTGGTCACATATGAACACAACTATGCACCTATTGAAAAAGTTGATCTAGCCATGGTCTTCATATCTCAAAAACTACACCATTACATGTTAAACAATAAGACCATAGTCATTTCAAAAGTATATCCACTCAAGTATCTACTATCTAAAATAGCTTTACAAGGTATAATTGCCAAATGGATCATGTTTCTTAGTGAGTTTGACATAGAATATGTCAATCAAAAGGCAATTAAGGGGCAGTTTCTTGTAGATCAACTTGTTGAAGCACCCCTCACAAACACAAAGCCACTCATATTTCATTTTTTTTATGAATCCATAATGACCATCATTGGCACACCTCTTTAGGAGCAGCACTAGAAGCTGTATTTTGATGGTTTATTTACTGCACATGGATCGAGGGTAGGCCTCTTATTTATGACACCACAAGGGGCTATAATCCTTAAATCATTTCAAATCAGTTTTCCTTATACAAACAACATGGTCAAGTATGAAGCACTTATCACAAGACTTCGACAAGTAGTACACTGAAACATATCTCATCTCCAAGTTTATGGTGATTCTCAGTTAATCATCAATCAGGTCACAAACCATTTTCAAACCAAAGATGACAAGCTGGTTCCATATAAAGCTATGGTCGACACCTTAAAGTAGTAAATTACAAATATCCAATTTGAGCATATACCAAGGGCTAGTAATAGAACTGAAAATACCATGGCTACTATTGGCTCTCTTATTTGATAAATAGACAAAGCTAGAGAGTATCAGTTCCTCATCAAGAATTTGGTCGCACCAACTCATGAACCTTCAACTATGGCAATGATTTTTGATATTGTTGGTCCTAATTCTATCTGGTACTTAGACATTTACAACTACCTTTATGACCAAGTTATCCCACCTAACCTATCTCAAAAACAAACCAAAATTTTTATCCATCATTCCACTCATTATACCCTAATTAGTTTCACCCTTTACCACCACAATTTTGATGGAACTCTGCTTTGTTGTTTAACTTCAACAGAGTCTACACTAGCGTTAAAATAAGTTCATGAAGGATTATGTGGAGCTCATTTTGGCAAGTCAGTCCTTTCCAAAAATCTCTTACATAATATTTATTATTGGCCCATAATAGATGCAGCTGCATATGTAAAGAAGTGTGACAAATGTCAATGGCATGCTAATATGATTCATGCCCCAGCATGAATTCTGAAACCAATATTGACACCATAGCTATTTACTACATGGGGACTCAACCTCATTGAGAAAATCAACCCCACTTCATCTGATGGCCATAAACATATTCTTACCACCACTAAATATTTCACTAAGTGGGTTAAAGCTATACCCCTCACTTACGTGATTGGAAATAAAATTTCCAAGTTCATCTTCAACTATCTCATTTGTCGCTATGGTATACCCTCTGACATTATATATGATAATGGAAGATCATTCAATAATAAGGATGTTGACAAGCTATGTACCAAATATAACATCATACAACATTTTTCTATGGCATATTACCCTCAAGGTAATGGCCAGGCCAAAGCATCGAACAAAACCATCATCAATATTCTCAAAAAGATTATCAATGATGTTAGTTATGATTGGCACCTACAGATATTCCCTACCCTTTGGGAATATCTCACCAATCATCATACTCCCATAGGATCCACTCCATATTCACTTGTTTATGGTACTGAAGTCATCCTTCCCATTGAGGTTGAGTTGCCTTCACTACACATATATTTCAAGCATGTCCTAGATGATCACGACTATAGAGTAGCTCACCTTCAAGGGCTAGACCTACTTGATTAAAAATACACAATTACGCTCAATAATCTTCAGGCATATCAGAACTAACTCAAAGGCCACTACAATCGATGTGTCAAGTATATAACATTTTAGCTTGGTGATCTTGTTCTTAAAGAAAACCAAAAGAATACCATGGTTGTGAAGAAGCATAAAGTTAAATTCAAACTAAATTAGATAGGGCATTTCATCATAACTATAGATTATGGTTCAAGAGCATACAGGGTTGTTACACCAGATAGAAATGAACTTCTCGAGTCGATGAATAATATTCACCTCAAGTGGTACTATGCTTGAGTGCTAAGGTGTATTATTTGTAAGGATAATTTTAGTTATGTCATTTTATCACTATTCTTCTTTGTACAAATATCATTCTTATCCATCCTCTTAGCCTTACCTACTTTACCATTCTGATCTATAGACCAAATGTGTTCTAAAGCCTAGCCTATTTGACCTTGTTTTTTACCATTCGTTATGTATTTTTAGTATCAAGAAATCTGATCAGTTTCATCAGTTGTTTCAAGTACTTCAGACAAAGATCATATTTTGGAGCAGTATGATATAAGTTTTGGCAATTGCATCCTTTGTTTGTTATTCCTTTCTTATCATCAGTCTTGCTACTAATTATAACTACCTTTGGGCAAATTAGTACCATTGATCCATGCCGTTATGTCCTAGTTATAACCGCCTATGGGAAAACTAAGGGTAATATTTATTTATTGAGATTTGACATACCAACTTGCCACTTCCTATGCCATACTATGCCTTTTTACCAACTATGCCTATTTTGTTTGAATTGACTACTACACTAGTCAAATTCCTTCATTGTAGGTTAGAACTACAGTGATTTGAGGTCCTACTCTAGGACTATCTAGACAACACTCGATACTTATTGAGGTCAGCTCAGTCACACCTAAGCCACGCTCTCACCATTTTATGAGCAACCTAAGTTTGAACGCTCTAACCATTTTGTGAGCTTGAACCATTTAGTGTCTCATCATTCTTGATTGAGTTGAGATACTTCAAAAAAATTCAAAAACATTTGAAAAATAATTATAAAAAATAAAAAAAACATTGACCACTTCTTTTCTTTAAGGATTTTGGGAACCCTTACTAAGTTGCAAGAAAATCACTTATTTCTTAGTTTCCCTATTCTTTTTGGCATTTTGCTCTCACGCACTTGTCATTTTTCAAGACCATTCCTATTCTTCTATCACATCCATTGTGTTTGTTTTCATTAGTTATCACATTCTTCCCATTTCCTGGGAGAACTATATTTGGCCTAAAGTTTTTATTAGATATTACATCCATAGAACTATGTAGGTAGTGTCCACTTGCCTAATACATATGGAGACAGCTCGACCACCCCCTTCCTTTTTCTTTTATTCTCCTATTTTATTTGTTTGTTAAGTTGTCAACTATTTTCTAGGGGCAATGTTCATATGGTTTCTATTACATTATTTGTTTATTTGTCTCTGCTTATTTTGTTTGTTTGCTTTTAGCACTGTTACCTTGATTCAATTTATGTGTGTTCATTAGGTGATTCCTTGCCCACACTTATAATCTAATCCATCTATATTCATATGTTTACATTATCATCATGGTTTCTATCATTGTTGCATTATTTTCTATTGAGTTTTGGATTGTGGGAGTCAGTCTTTATGTATATTTCAACCAAGTCTTCATGATGTTATACCATGATGCCTGCCGACATGTGCTACAACAAACCTCAAATTCAAGATGTCTATTCATTAATGGTGGCATCGACATCTCTTCAACACTGACATCATGATTCAATCCCAATCATATCCCAAACAGAGTAATTAACCATGAAATAATTTCAACCTTTATTAGTTCAGATGAGCATCTCCCTAATAGTAGGTTGTTTCAATTCATCATTACCCTATGTATTAAGTTACCATCATCAATCAACCAATCAATCATGTTTTCCATAATCGAGGTCCAATGATTATAACTTCCTATGGGTAAATCATTACACACCGTCCCACCTACATTTCTTAATGATTATAACTACCTTTGGGTTAATCATTGTGTTATCACCACTTTAATTTTTTTGCCCATACAGGGGCATGGTATTATCTTGTTTGTCTATTCCTAACTGGGACAGTTCCATCTTCTCAATGATTATAACCACCTTTAGGCATATCATTGTGTTATCATACCACATTGCCACTATCGGGGTACAATGCTTATAACCACCTTTGGGCAAACCATTGTACACCATCCCACTTGCATTTTTAGTGATTTTTTACTACCTTTTCAATACCATTATGTTTTCACCCCATCATCTTTCCTTTCTTTGGTCCCCTCATTTCACTTCTTTCTTTTTGAGGGACCGTTTGCTAACCTACTTGTGCCAACTATTCCCTCGAGGGGGTATCTTATAGTTAGTTTATCATCATTGCAGTTGTAAACATACAAGACCTTTTCATTCTCTAAGAAAATATTACTATTCTTATAGCTTACAATGCCTTCCCAAATAGGGGCAAACTATAGACACCTAAATCCGGCCACTAATAACCTCCAATCAGGGTTTTGCCCAATTTCCACCTAAAATACACAATTTGGCCTAAAAACACTAAAACATGCTAAATGATGTGAAACTAACATATTCAAGTGTTGATTTTGACTAGGGTATCATTAAATAGGGTAATGCAATTTATGGGCCAGCTAACTTTGATCAGATCATCCCAAGTCAAAATACTAATTTTGCATCTAGGTGCTCTAGATTGCTCTTTCCTATCAAATCTTTTGCACGAGACACATGCCTTTGTTATTTGGTGTTGGTAACATCCTAAATGGGATAACAGATTCAATGCATCTGAAATTAACTTCTAATTCTAATCCAATCAAATTTTGGATCAATAACAAGGCATTTTGATCAATTTGAGTAATGTGTGCATAAGGTGCTTAATCATGCTTAAGAGCTAATTAAACCAAATTAGAGCCTAATTAATAATTCCATATAAACTTGTTAAATACTTATTTTTAGAAATGAATATTGAATATCTGCATCATCAGGTGACCTCATTTCTTGAGAAGACATCCCTAGGCCATAAATGCCATAAATATTAGGATTCATGCCCTCCATGCCTCATCAATATTCTCCATGCCTCTTAATTGCTCTTCTATCCCAAATATTAATGAGTTTATTTATGAATTGTTATTACATAATTGGATTAATTTTTAGCCACACATCTCAATCTTGAGATGGATGGTTCAGGTTGACTCTAGCCATTTACAAAAATCATAAATAGAGAGGCCATGAACATCATTTTCAAGCTTTTTTTTGGTGCAAAGTTATAATGTATAAATGATTCCAAAATCTATTGTAATTAGTGTTACCATGCCAAATTGATTCCAAACCAAGCCAAAGCCACAAGGTGCCAAGGAGGAGATAGCCAAGCCTCCTTTGATGAAGACTTCATGAGCACAAGCCGAGCAAGTCACTACAAAAGCATTTGGAGCATCTAAGGAAGGTGAAAGATTCTTGTTTTTCCTTACTTTTTAGTTGTGTTTGTCATTTGTTTTTATTATTAAGCTCACCCTAGTAACTAGACATGAAGGTGTTAGTTTAGTGTGTTGTTTGTCAATTTGCTTTATTCATTTTGTCCCTAACACAATACTAATCTCCTCTTCTTAGCTAAATTCCTAGTTCACACTATGAATAAAAATAAAAACACAATACAATAACATTGATGATGCTTTGGTTGAATATCATGTTTTCTAAGATAAAGCATTTAAGTATAATGTTAGTGATTGCCTCTTTGACACATTTTATATGTTATTAAAATTTTAATATACACATTTTGAAGTAAGAAATGGCATCATTGACCATTTATTAAATTATTTACATACCAATGGCCTAATTGTAATTAAATTATATAAATTATAATTACACCCTAAAAATTGTATATATTGCATGGAATACATGACACAAAAATATATTTTTGTAAAATATGATTATCTGCATCGCATAGCTCTCATGAAAATGAAATTGGTTTATGAGGAGACATTTTATGTATACATTGACTAGCTAAATGGCTAAATATACAAATATGCAATTGATCTTTCACAAGAAAAACAACTACCTTCAATTCAATAAAGAGTGTCAGAAGCTTGCATATTCAACCCTATTTTATGACACAAATCTATTAAACATATCAACAACCTTGAAATTATCAACGAATGAAATGCCATGCGTATATGGAACATCATATGATCTATTGAATTCTAGCATTTTAGCTTTTCTATGTATTTTATTATTGGTAATTTTTTCTTACATTCATACAGGATACAATTAATTTCGATATATTAAATTTTAACACATTCAATCTTATCTTTTGCAAGTAGAAGGAACATTGACAATTGCTAATATATATTCGAAGCCATTTCAACTCACTTTCAACAAGTGTAGTTTCATAATTGAATCCATGCAACCTATCCAAGCCATAAATTTTCATTGTCCTTCATGTCACGAACAAAGTTCATTGTATATTACTATCGTCTTACTTACAATCTAAAAACTATGAAAAATACTAATATTCAATTCAATATTTCAAGGTTACCATTGAAGATAGTCCTCCCTGAATTGACATAAATTTCACACAATGATTATGTGGCAGACAAAAATAGCACTATCTACCTACCCTGAGGATTTTCACTACAAGAAAAATTTACTCTTAACGAACAAAAACTCATTTTACACATTGATATAATGAACAATAGCTAAGGTATGTAATCCACTTTTAAACTTTTTCCTTTCAAATTTCAAACTACACACTTCTAACTAGTTTTTACTTCTTGTCTGATCTCATGGGGATAAGGTACTCATTCACCTACATAAACAAGTCAAAGAACTAATCCACAAACAACTACTAGCATTATTGCCTATTGAGGACTGGCATCTCAAAGTTATACTATGTTTTTCTTCTTTTTTCAATGTATATACAATTGTAAATGACTTCTGTAAATTTCACCTAAATTTAACATACTTTGTTTTATCAAAAATATTTACTTTATATCTTACTACAACTTTATATACTTTACATTTATTTCTCATATATCTATCCTATGCTACAATCACTTCGTTTTTATAAGGTACTCATCCACCTACATAAACAGGTCAAAGAACTAATCCACAAACAACTACTAGCATTATTGCCGATTGAGGATTGGGATTTCAAAGTTATACTATGTCTTTCTTCTTTTTTCAATGTATATAAATTGTAAATGACTTCTGTAAATTTCACCTAAATTTAACACACTTTGTTTTATCAAAAAATATTTACTTATATATCTTACTATAACTTTATATACTTTACATTTATTTCTCCTATATCTATTATATGCTACCATCACTTAGTTTTTATTTATATTTTATTCTCAATTATAATCTTCACACAATACCTTTTTTGATACATTTTTATAGTTTTTAAAATTATATATTACCTTAAAATAGATATAATCTCACAAAGTACTCCCACTATCCTAAACGTATGTTTTAATATTAAATCTGATTTCAAATAACAAGCCACGCATTATATTATGTACAATATTAAAGATTTTATGTTTAATTGTTTAAACTGTTTTATATCCGTCAATAGATAAAACTGCTTTTGATATTTTGTGATAATCAATGTTAAAATCTCTCTTATCTATTCAATATAAAAACAGGGACTAACCATTAATACTTTAATTTCTATGAAATAAAGATCGATTACAACATATTATTAAATATAAAAACAGGAACTAATCATTACGCAATCTTTATTTTAAAAAATATTTACTAATACATACACAAAATTTGAATTATACAATTAATGTATTACTTAGAACATGCTTCATTTCATATATCTTTCTTGTAGGAATTGCCTTTTATAGAAGTGAAATATTTTAAACTTATGGATGAAGGGATGCCATGCTTGAGCATCATTAAAGGGATTTACATGATTTCCTCCACCTTTTGGGCTTTATGCCATGGATATGGCTTACATGATATACAATAAATATGTACTCTGATCGATGCATATGTGGATAGGAAACAAGGTTGCCCCATCATTGCTTATACTAGTATTTTTATATCATTATGGTGCTTTTTCTTCCATAAAAAGTTAATAGATACGTTAAAGCTCAAATAGGTATGAATATAAAAGTAGGTGTTAAATAATTATTATTATTATTATAAAAATATAAAATTATATATATGAATAATTATTGCATCTTTTTGTTAAGGAAGATTTAATATTTCATAAAGCTATTGATTATCATAGGCATGATATATTTATGTAATCAATAGGCATTATATATTTATGTATTAATTTTATAAGATGGAAAAGTTTTTCATGATTAAATTTTGTAAGATTAACTTTTAAAAAATTAATATAAATTATTAATTGATATATGAATTATTAATTGATGAAGTTTGAATTTTATTTTATAATTTATAAATTATTGATTGATAAAGTTTAAATTTTCTTTTAAAATTTATAATGATAAGGTCTAAATTTTATTTTATAATTTATGAACAATTAAATAATAAAGACTAAGTTTTATTTTAAAATTTACATGTGTCAATATAATTTAATGACTTATAAAATAAAAATTTATATTGACAAAGTTTACAAGTCTTAATAAAGTTTAAATCTTAAATTTTAGAACGTACAAACTATGATTAGATAAAGTTGAAATCTTACTCTAAAATTATTAAGTCAAAATTTAAATAAAATCTAGATCTAATCATTGTGTGTTTTTTTTGTGTTAAATAAGATTTATGTTAAAATTACATATTTTAAAAAGATTTTATAAAATATTGACTATAATAAACATTTTATTAGATATAAAATGTTATAATATGTATTTATCTATTAATTATATTTAAGGTGATTTATAGAGATATAATTAAAGGTGATATACAGAGATGGGAAAGTATTTTCAATTGTTTTTAATTACAAAATGAAATAATTAATTATCAAATTTGGTATGATTAATTTCCAAAAAAAAAATTAATATACTTATTAATTGATAAGTTTTACGTTTTATTTTTAAATTTAATTTCTAAAATAATTTTTAACATAAATTATTAATTAATGAAGTTTAAATTTTATTTTAAAATTGATGAACTATTAATTGATAAAACCAGAACCTTACTTTAAAATTTATGAATTACTAAATGACAATATCTAAGTCTCATTCAAAAATTCACATGCCTCAATATAATTTAATAATTTATCAGATTAAAAATTTATGTTGATAAAGTTTGGTCTTACTAAAATCTAAGTCTTAAAATCTAGACTTTATAAATTAGGAATAAATAAAGTCTATATCTTATTCCAAAATTTATATTTTAATATAATTTAATAATTTATTGTAAAATTTGAAAAAGATAAATTATTTAAAAATATTAAATTGTAGTATATATATATTTAATTATTTAAAATAAATTTTATGTAAAAATTATAAAGATAAATTATTTTATTTTTTGGTTAGTTTACAGTTTTTGACTGGAACATGAAATCGATTTAGGACACAATCGGGGCCCAAATCCTATTTTATTAACCACATAATACCACATATATTAGGTGTAACTATATAATATCAACTATACCACTATTGGTCACTGATGACCCTGAGAATTACACCAATAATCATAATTACACCAATGGCCATTAACAACCCAAAGACCAATAATGACCACAATCAGCCTCATATGTCATTCTTGAAAATTGAACCTAGATGGGGCTTAGAACAACCAAACCACTTTACTAACTCACCCAGATTTTATTTTTTTAGATAGGTTTCAGGGTTTACAGGACCCCTTCTCGATAACAAAAATATTATGAAAACTATAGGCCTAGCTTAACGGTAAAACCACCAAGTCATATGACCAACCCAAACCATGTAAAACAAACTATCTTTTAGTACCAAAGAATACAAACCATCAATCATAAGATTGAATACCCAAGGCAAACATGGTCGTGGTACCATAAAAGACACTACAAGATAAACAAATTACAAAAAATTCAAAGTTTAAACTTTCAAAACATTACTAAGTCACACCCTTTTTTGCTTTGGTATGAGAGCAAAGTATCCTGGAAGGAGAACTAGGAATGAGACATCCTTTTTTCTTGCTTCTTACTTCTGTTCATTCTTCTTGTTTACTCAAAAAAATTGAATCCATACTTGGAGAAATACCCATTTCTAAAGATGAGCCTCTGTAGGCCTTATTCGTGCATCTCCTTTTTACTCATGTGACCAAGCCTACAAAGCCACATCTTTGCAACAGAAGAAGAATTAGTAATATCAGTAGATAGATAAAGAGTACCTACTTTCTTACCACCTGCTAATTCAAGTGCATCCGTTGTGAGAGTTACTGTGCATCTCTCATCACCCAACTTTTTTGAAGAAATTAGCCTCCTCTTCAGAACTAGGACCTGCATGACATCCTTCAACACCCATGTGTTGGCCGTCTGCAATTTCAGCCGCACTTCCCCTTTGCCAAAACTTTGACAAGGCACACCAACCCCTAAATAAATCTTTCCAAAGTCTCCATGGACCTTAACATGGAAAAATACTCTATTTGGGGCTGCATGGAAAGAGGCAACAGAATCTATAAACCAAGATTCCACTTTATCCAAGGAAAATATAAGAGCAACCAGTGCAACAATACCTGCAACACATGTTTCTTTATTTCCTTCATGTTGATCTTCTACCAACCAGCAATCTTTCTTTACCTGCTCTTTCTTTCCATAACTCCGTAATTGATCATTCTTGCTTTTGAATTCCTCCATACTTTCTTCTACCATTGCTATACTCCCACTCAATCAAAAACCCCTAAGAGTGACATGTAATCAACAAACACTTAACAAGCTCTGACCACCTGTTAGTTGAACCTAGCTCTGATACCACTTTGTCAGGACCCCCTGCTCTTGAAGAGCACAGTTGATTACTTTTGTATAAGCAACTAAACACGAAATTTAACCAGAAGTAAAGAGTAACTAGAAATACAAAAATAACATAGAATATGAGAGACAATACCCAATTGTATTAATACTCTTCCAGAAGGAAATACAACAAAGAAGATGCCACAATCTTCTTCACACTCCTCTAGGGCATAAATAGTAAATCTCTTCAAGAGTTCTCTCTCTCAATCACGATCACAACAAACAACTCAAACACAGAGTTGTTGTTCACCTCTACCAGTCAGTATCACTATTGCCAATACCACCGAGTATACACACATACTCAAGTCTGAGTACACAACGCACTCTAAGTAGATCTCCCATGAACTTACAACAACCTGCAAATCAAACTGATCTTACTTACACACGTAGATCTCACCTGATCTTGCTATACCGCAGATCAACCTGGCCTTGCACACCTACCGACTGAGATCATACACACATGAAGAACCCTTCTGATTCTCTACACCAGCACCCCTGTGGATCTTCTACCAGATCTTGCTCTCCCACAGATCTACCTGATCATACACACTTGGCACTATGGCACTATGAGGAGCTAACCTTGCTCTCTTCCCTCTGAAAGAGCTAACCTTGCTCTCTCTATCTAGCACACATTACAATACAACCCATGAGTATATTATATAGATCCCATACAAACAATAATTAGACATCTAATTACAATAATTAGATCCGCAGCTCCAAGACTAAAATTAGTCTTTACATGCAAACTGGCCGTTCAACAAACTAATTGTTCGTGCAACAAATAGTTCTGGAATGCATAGGCGACCGATGTCGGTCCCTATCTGTCTGGAGGGGACTGACGTCAGCCGATCCCTGACCGATGTCTGTAGCTTCCTGTCCACCTCTGACCGACGTCGGTTGGCCTGACCGATGCCGGTGACTGTGACACTCAGCAACCTCCTCCATGTTTGCATCAGTGAAGCTTTTAGCTCCACAACCTAACAAGAAATACCCATTTCTAAAGATGAGCCTCTGTAGGCCTTATTCTTGCTAACTAAAGCCACAATATTGTTCTCAACTAAACCAACAACCTCAAAAATTTGAGGTGGAGGCTCCATATGAGCCAAACCCGCTTTTGAATCCTCCTCATGAAGGGCTTCTAAAACAACTCTTGAAGGCAAAATAGGATCGCTATTTCGAAAAAATGTTAGAAGCTCATCACTTGCCTCCTTACACCATGAAGAATCCACTTTACGCTTGGATTTTTGACAAGAAGTAGATAGATGACCAATTTTGAAACACTTTCAGCACGTGAAGGGAAGCCCCTCATAATCAAGGGTTTGTGACCAACATCAGCATTTGAATTTCAACTCGATCTTTCAGGGAGGTCTTGAGAAATATCCAAACATACAAGAACCCTGAAAAAGGTTATCTAGAAGAAATTCAAGGTAGAAGCATCAATTTTTATAAATTTACCCAAGGTTCCCCCAATAGCCGACAACCCAAACTCTAACCAAAACTAGAGAGGAAGATACTGTAGCCACACCCAAATGGGTCAAAGAGAGATATTTTTAGCCAGAGGATTGAAATCTAGAAACCAACATTTCATAAGGAGAAGGTGATGATCACAACTTCAAGATTTGGCCTGAATTATCTTAGTCTGATCAACAAGATTATCAAAAACCACAATGAAGAATCCTCTAGCACAAGGATATAATTCCATACTACCTTCCAAAATAGGCTGCCACAAATCAGAAATCCATTAATAAAGGACCAAAAGGGTGGGCCAAAATCTATCAAATTTGCACACTAAACCCCCTGCCGCAAACCATTCCTTAATTTTAAGCACCTCCTCAAAATCCTGGTTCTCAAAATTGACAATTGGTAAAGCCTTAGTAGCGCTTGTGACCCTTGATTTCTCAATCTGAGGAACCATTAAAAAAATAGAAGTACCAGTTATGCAAAAATAATCCTTAATAGGGGTAAATGGTTGCTATATACTCTTTCCAATAGCCCCCATGTTATCCTTCCTTGGAGATCCTTTATCACTAACCTCCCACGTCCCTGTCGTCACTCTTGCTAGACCAATGTTACGTTGAAAAGCCCTCCCATCAAGAATAAAATTTTGTGTCACTATTCCTCCAAACTCCCTCGCGATCACCTTCCTTTGTGGCAAGCTTGAAGAAGAAGAAAAATGGGGGTCCTAGTCCCTACCTACCAAATCTGAGCTATCAAGGAAATAATTAGCCCTAGCGACAGAAGGATGCTATTTTTTAATCACCGACAGTGATCAGAAATATTTTTTTAGAATACATAACTCACCCAAATCTTATTGACAAGAGAAATCATTTTATTAATGTCCACTCAATATACATTTTATCTCATTCAAAAAAAAATTTGTAAAAAACACGTAAATACTTTTTTAAATTATTAAAATTTTAATTTTATATTAAATAATTATATTATTTTTATTGATATCAAAAAATCAATTAATAGAAAATTTACAATGTACATATTAATATAATGATTATGGACATAATAGTGTTTTTTTCTCTTACTTTTTCAATTAAATGAAAATTGATCCATTAAAACTCCAAAAATATTATTGGTCAATTGTTCTATAATTAATATATTACTAATATTTATTAAAAATTATAAACATATTCTCATTCCAAAAAAACAAGGGCGTCATGCTCCAAGTCCTTACGGGAGTTTGTAGATTTTGTATAAACCCAGTGAGAAGATTTAAGCAAAAATATAACTAAAATTAGTGTAATTATAGCAGGTATTTGTGCAAAGTTATAATTCCTAACATGACAAATCAATTCTCATCTATGATATAAAGGAATATATATTACAACAAATTACATTACCAGTTTATGATACAAGTGGATGTTATTAAGCACATTACATTACCAATGGGGAATAACAATGGAATCTGCTCTAAGTTAAGGGAAAATCTCAAATGATAAAACTGTATGAAGTCGTGACCAATGAGTGATTTCTCTAGCTTGGTATAACCCGTGCTTCACATGTTATTTTCTTTTATCTGAATAGAAGTTGAGGGTGGACACATGGAAAAGGGTTTAAGATCTAAACTTTCCTTTAAGAAGCCTAGATACCCCCAAGGCATATCTATTATTTTCCTCTTCTTAAGTAAATCCAACCTTTTCTCCATAACATATAGAGAAAAAATCATTGGCAAAATTTGCAGATGCTTTGATAGCAGATTGTTTATCATTCCTATTATTCTAAAATTTTGGGGGAAACTTAATGTTTACAGCTTCAAATGTATGTTCCTTAGAGATTGGAAGCAATGTTATACCTGGTCCACACTTTTTTAGTACACTACTTCATCAGCTACATGCTTTCTTTGAATTAAACTCATGCAAAATCATATAACTAAACTATATAAATTATCACACTAAACTTGTGCAAAATAATGTGACTAAACTCATGTAAAATCATGTGACTAGTGAATTATAAAAGCTACTACATCTGATTTTATATATTTTAATTCACTAGTTCATCATTTTTTTATAAGTTGTGACTGTGACTGTGACTGCAGGTTTAGAGATGCAGGCATAAAAAAGTAGGATTGTCGTACATTGGTCTGCAACCATTGCATTGCAGAAGGATCTTGTTGTTGAACTTGATGCTTGAAACTAACCGATGTGGCATTAACTGTGGTAACTTCCCATTTTATATAGATTGTTGAATATTCGATAGCTGCAAGTTAATTAATGATTGTGCTTGAGGACTTTTTTGCATTTGCATTGGGGCTTGTATCTATTGTGGAACATGAGGGAGCTCTTAAACATAAGATTGAGTTTGATTGTGGGCAGGTGCTAGAGGTTGTTTCTACCGTTGAGGCTACTACAGACCATAAGCCTAAGTTTGTAGCTGAACAGGGGTTGGATTGAACCCCTATGCAAAGACATAATTCATTTATATGTACTGTGTCAAGAAGGAAACTACTATTTTATGTCACACAACCTTATTCATCATCCATCACAATCAATCAAGGTAAATGAAAATTAACTGATAATAAGGAGGAGTTGTCATCTGTGTAGGGGATCACATTTATCCACAAGTAGGATCATTCACTTGACCTCTCATTGGTCCAACCTAAAAGTTTCAAAAATTATTATTATGCCTGCCTAAATTTAAAGAATACTTCAACTAGAAAATTCAAGCATTGATACAAGTAACAAACACTTCTTCCAGGCACAAAAAGGCTTACCATACAGGGGACAACCTCAATAGGTCCTCCTCTAGGCATTATGGAATTTTCATAAGGATGCGAGATAGTATGAGATGTCATACTTGACCCTATAGCCATGGGCTACCAATTTGTCGATGGAAATCCTCTTATACCACATCCAACAACTAGAGTTGGTCTAAAATAAACAATCAACAATATTGAATGGTAGGAAGGATCATTAACCAAAGCAAAAAAAATATCATTTGTGGTGAAAATATCCCTACCTAGGCCCTGTTTATCCATGTGGTCCAAAATTGAAGCCCTGACCTTAAGATACAGGATAAAGACCATTTGATGCAACTTTACATCTTTTAAGCTCAACAATTCTTATAGTCAATGGGTAATTACAACCCTACAAAAAAATTCATGAAAGTTTACAACATAAGGATAATACAATCCAATGCCATCTCAAAATACCAAGCCTCAACTATTACCTCCATCACATAAGTTTCATTCAAAGTGTGAATGGTTGCCATTGACATTTCTCTTGAAACATATTTGTAAAATGTAGAACCTATAAAGGAAACATGAATGATCTGTTCACAATTTAAATTAATATCTATCACTAGACCACTTTAAATCACATACCTTTATTTTGCTTTAATTCATCTTTCATAAGATAAATGCTTTCCACTTGTCCATATCATTCAAAAATCTATTATTCATGATATTAAAAACTTTTCAGACTTGCTACAGATTTCAATCGTTGCTTTATTTATTACAATTCAATTGCACTTGTTCAAAATTCACCTCTTCAATTTCCTTCTTAGTATCTTATTTATTAAGTGAACCAACGAACAACTTATGTTCCATTGTACCTAAAAAATAGAAATCAACATACTGAAATATTAGTATTGTATTATTCATGGAGATCAAAATCGTTAAAAAAAATTGCATTCTATTATCATATTTAGTACCACAAATTTCATAAAAAAATGAAATACTACCTTGAGAAAGTAAATTACCAAGACAATCAAGCTCCCCATCAGCATATCTTACTTGTACAGGAAATGTTCCCTGATTTAGAAAATAATTTACACAAACATATTTAATCAATTATATATCATAGTAAAAACCACTTACAAGAAATAAGAAACAGTAAAAAGAACAATTTTGCTTCAAGCATACCCCTAGTAATATGCAAATACTGTGAAGAGATTATATGGCTCTCTTTGCTTCCTCAATAGTTGTATACTAAACAAAACAACACCCTGATGCATGATACATAAATGTATGTCAAATCATGAAAACAATTACAAGATAAAATAATAGATGATTTGTTATCATAAAAAATAACTACATTATTTCTTAAAACCAACTTACATTATCTATACCCTTGTACTTCTAGAAACTACTAAACTCCCATGCCAAGGGAAAATAATTAGAATCTAACTACCCATTATCTCACATCCTAGATAAATCCTCAATGCAGATTACAACCCAAGAAATTTAAGTTTCACCTACACTGCCTAATATAAACTTTACTAGACCACTAGCAATTAACACATTAACAAACTAACAATACCATAGAAATTAGAACTCGCTACATCAAATTTAAAAAAAGGCATGATTCATTACCCTAGAATTGGGAATTTATAACCCTTGATTTGTAATTCTTGTTACAATAATGCAATAAAGGAATTTATAACATCTAGAACCTTTGTTTTTACCGACATAGTTATCACATTACATCATGTATCATTATTGAGTCAACTTGGCCTACTACTGATTTAATGGTATCTACCAAATAAGTACAATGGATGTTGGATGAAATAGGGTCCCTCATTCTCTTAATTGTCACTTCAATTTGTATTTTTTTCAACTATATACAAACTCACAATAGATTTTTCTCAAAAAATACAACTAAACCTCATGGCTGTTACAAGGTGGGTAATCAAATACCATCCACCATCGGTCCCAAAAAGTGTTTCTTATCAAATTACGTTGGCACTGGTGGATTGAGAACCATTTTGTTGATAATAGAAAAGGTGCATTGGTTGATGGATCAATGAATAATGCACAACTTTGGTCTTTTTTTATTTGTTTATCCTTCACACCACGTGTTGATAATTTATCAGCATAATAAGCCCTAAATATCTCTCTATAATATGTCTATCTATCAATTTGACTCATTATTGAGTCAACTTGGCCTACTACTAATTTTAAGGTATCTACCAAATAAGTACGGTGGATGTTGGTTGAAATAGGGTCCCTCATTCTCTTAATTGTCACTTCAATTTGTATTTTTTTCAACTATATGTGCAACCAAATATTCCTGACTACCTGGGAGGTCTTTTGGAATTATAGGAGGGCTAGGACGGTTAGGAGGATCTTGTCTTGCACTTGAATTAGTTATTAAGGCAAAAAAATAATGTAAATCTGATATAATTACTAAAATTATGTGTTAATCGGTAGGACTATTAGTTACTTACCTCCCCTCCACTTCGGCATTATTATTTTGTAGACCTAATTGGCAAACTAACGTAAGTGTGGTATGTTTTATGCTCCTAGCAACATAACGTGAATGTTTTTCAATAACTGGGGGCAAAGAAGAAACGTGGAGTGAAATGAAAAATGAAGAGTTGGACACATTTTTTTGTTTTTATGTATATGTAGCATAATGCATACAAGTTTTTTATTTTAAAAACATGTACACATTATAATGTGTATGTGTTTATGCTTAGTTTTTACCAAGCCTAGTTTTCATAACATGTATGCACTATTGCAATAATGCATACACGTTATGCAAAATGTCCACAAAATTATCCCCCAACTCCATGCATTTACCCATGCCAACATTGCTTAAAAATAAGAATCGTCTGCATAGAATTAGAGGGATAATAATTTTAGAACCATGGAACAATGCATATGCTAATTATGTATAAAGGATGGTCATAAGTGTATCGTTTTAGCATAAAATTTTAATTTTAGTGACTACACTAGTTTATCTACTAGAAATATTGTATTCCCTATTTTTGTATACATTAAGAATGTATCATTTCATGTTCCAATTAACTGGCATAATTTATTTGTGTTGCATGGAGTTAGATGTAGTGTTAACCTATATCCACATTGTCCTTTTTTCATCATTGGTTTCATAACTTCTTTTCTCGTGAAGGGTAAGGCCACTCTCAGTAGATGAGAGGTGTGTGAATAATATGAAAGGCCACTCTCAGTGAATGAGAGGTTTGCATAAAATATGAAAGACCACTCTCGGTGGATGAGAAGTGTGTGGGGAGTCTAAAAGATTATATGGTTAGAGGTAAAGCCTTAAATTATAATCTCCCTCTCTACTTATTACATAGTTACTTTTGGCTCCAAAAATGATCTCGTACATTCTGAATGTTTGCATTGAGGAAAAATATTGATTCATCGATGATTAAGTTCCTTATATGTCATCTTCATGGGATGATGGGACCAAAATCCTAGTTAGGTAGGTTCTTATAGGAGTAGTTTGGTCTATGATTGGGAGGTAAAATGCCAAGTGATATTCAAGCTCTCTATCACATAAATGCAAGTTTAAATGCACTTACTTAGATATATTGATCCCGTAAATGGGTCTCTACATAAAACCAGACTCTAAATAAGTATAAGGTATAAGACCATTCTAAATCTAAGACATAAGTTTGTTGGTCCAGAAAGTGATCTATAAGTACATGGAAGAGGATGCTTAAATAAAGTAAATAACTAGATTGTGACTAAAGGTAATGATTAGCCTAATAAAGGAGGCTTACACATACAATATCTATTTAAAAAGGAGGGTAAAAGACTAACTAGAACTGACATGTTAGTAGTTAAGAAGTAAAAGCTATGATGATTAGGTCAAAAACCATGGAAAATACAAAGATTATAACAATAATATAAAAATAACAATAAATATAAATACTAATGACCATGTATTATAACATAAATGAAAATGTAACATGTACAACATTCATAATTCAACCATCTAAAAATAAAAAATTAAAGTTAAGAATACTTACTCCATATCAATTTGTTAGCACCTTTAATTTTGTTTTTTTTGTTTTAAGATATGGTTACCAGTTGAATTGAAATGTGTAAGAAGAAAACCCTAAATAAATTAGAGTTGTCAATTCCAAAGACTTAGTATACCTCTCCAACATAAATCTTTATTGCATCTTATATTTTAAAAGGTACATAACGCATACAGAGAGTTTGAATTATGCAAGGAATGTATTACTTAGAACAGGGTTCATTTCATATACTTTCATGGAGGAATTGCTCTTTCTAGAAGTGAAATATTTTAAACTTATGGATGAAGGGATGCCATGTTTGGGCATAATTAAAGGGATTTGCATGATTTCCTCCACCTTTTGGGCTTTATGCCATGGATATGGCTTACATGATATACAATAAATATGTACTCTGATCGATGCATATGTGGGATGGGGAACAAGGTTGGCCCATCATTACTTATACTAGTATTTTTATATCATTATGGCGCTTTATCTCCCTTAAAAGTCACATAGATACGTTAAAGCTCAATTACATATTAAAAAATGACAAGTATGAAATATGAAAGTAGGTATTAAATAATAATTATTATTGTTGTTATAAAAAATAGAAATAAAATTATATATATGAATAATAATTGCATTTTTTTTTAAGATTTATGTTGATGTTATATTTTTTTAAAGATTTTATAAAGGTATTGATTATAATGGGTATCATATATTTATTTATTAATTTTATAAGATGGGAAAAAATTTCGACATTTTTTAATTTTTAAATGTTTTATTTAATATAAATTATTAATTGATAAAATTTAAAATTGTATTTTTAAATTTAATTTTTAAACATGAATTATTGATTGATAAAGTTTAAATTTTATTTTAGAATTTATGAATTACTGATTCATAAAGTTTAAGTTTTATTTTTAGAATTTATGATAATAAGATTTAAATTTATTTTAGAATTTATGAACGATTACATGATAAAGTCTAAGTTTTATTTTAAAATTTGTCAGTATTGGAATTGATTTTCATCGTTTAATCAATTATCATGATGCAGGAAGCGTCTCTCTAAAGTGTATAACGTCATCTGCATTGAAGGCACTAATTCGACTTAAAATAATCATCCCTTTGCACGTGTAGCCCTCAACTCGACGAGGCAACTCTCGATTCAGCTCATATGCATTCATTTTGAAGAAAAGGGGATTAATTATTTTTATGTGACTTTGGCGGGCATTCCCTCCCATTTGAGCCCTAGTTGTTTTGGCCGCATCCAAAATTTTTGACTCTCCCACTCCATTTTTGTGCTTCCAACACCCATGGGTGGTGACAAAGACCGCTTAGAACCCACATCATACAAAGAGGTTTGCGAGCAAAAGAATGTCTGGAAGAAACAAAAGGAGGGTCTTACGGAGTTTATGGAACACATTACTCAACATAATACCATGGTTGCCCGAGACTTCGTCATGGCATGGACAAAATAGAAGGTCACCATGTGAGGCATAACCATAAACGTCAAAGAGGAATTCATTATTGGCGCCATGGGTATGTCTCTGCAAGCACCAAGGAGTTTAAAGACCAGTCAAAGAAGCAAGAATCCCTACAATGATTCTTTATAATGAATGACTTCATGTAGACAGACAAGAAAGGATTCCCTTGAGCTAACCTCTCGTGTTACTGCCCTGATATCTGCCTTCAGATCATGAGGTACATGACTCTAAAAGCTAAGTATACTTTAATTTTTTCACACCAATTTTTGCTCCTAATCACTTCATTGGGTTTAAAATTAGTCTTCCATATTTCTTACTCAAGACCTTGGAAAGTATTGTTCTGCTTCACCAAGTAAATGATACAAATCCCATCCTCCATCAAGGTCTAATCCACCTGCTTGTTAAACATGGTCAAGGCCTTTTAGGTTAAAAGGTCCCTCTCGAGGGATCCTCTTGCAAGGAGGACTCCTAGAAGGGCTCCCTGGAGGAGGACCCTATCGAGGGATCCCACCTACCCCTTGAACACTCCACCAAAACAGTTTATTTCAGTCCCCCCTGATGGCCTACCTCTCAAACTATTATTTATCTCCAAGCCTAAACCCATTGAAATTGGGATTCTTACGACTTCATCTTGGAAAGGTAAGGCCATAGTGATGGAGGAATTGGAAAAGAACAAATAATTGCTAGAAAATTTCAACTCGATGGTTCAACAAGCAGAGTTTGGCTTGGCTAAGCTTATCTAGGACTGGAATGAACTTCACATAGTGGCTAAGGGTACTATCCAGACATTTGTCCACTCTGCTCAACCCTCCCAATCCCCTATTATGAAATATCCCAAGGTTCTAAAATCTCCCCCTTGGGTTCCACCAAGGGGGTCCCCCCTGAACAGACTCATTTGCAGGTTAAAGGCATGAAGCGGCCCAGAGTGATCTTCCTCGAGGAAGTGGTTGAAGGTCCCAGGAATCACACTCATGCCAAGGTTTCAAAAGACAAACCCATCATCCTAGCGAAGGACACTACTACTGCTGAAGATACTCAAGAGGGACCTTCCTCTTCGATCAATTTTAGTTTTTTGTTTCCTGTTTTCGTTCTAAGTACTGATTTTTCTGTTTTTATCCTCTCGACCCTGATTGACTTGTTAAAACTATTGTAATGCACTCTCATGATTCCAATTCCCTTTAAAACTTGGCTTTGACCATATCAAATATAAAAAATATATAATTTAGTGATTTAAGAAGTAAGAATTTATGTTGATAAAGTCTATAAGTCTTAATAAATTCTAGCTCTTAAGTTTTAGAATTTATAAACTATAACTAGATAAAGTTGAAGTCTTACTCTAAAATTATTAAATCTAAGTCTAAAAGAAGTCTAGTTCTTAAATTCTAGAATTTATAAAATTAAGTCTAGTTTTTAAATTCTAAAATTTATAAAGCGCAATTATATAAAGTTGAAATCTTACTTTAAAATTTATGTCTTAATATATTTTAATATTAAATTTAATTGTATAATTAAAAAAAAATGGATTGTTCAAAGATATTAAATTGTGGAGATTTTATATGTATTCCCTTGTATAACATTCACTCTATTCAAAATATTTTTTAATCAAAAAACATATTTAAAAAATATTTTATGAGTGTCCACTCAATATAACTAATATACGATTTAAAATATTATTAAATAATTATATTATTTTTAATGACATTAACATATAAAATATCACCAATGAAATGTAAGTGTGTTGGTAAAGTGATTTGGTTACTTTAAGCACCATCTAGATTCAAATCTCAATTTGGTATTGGAGGTCAGTTGTAGCCAATCATTGGTATTCTTGGGTCAGTTGTGGTCGTTGATGCTATTCTCTAATCAATTATGACCGTTCATTGGTATTCTCAATACAGTTGTGATCATTGTTGGTAATTATGATATTTGTGATAAATGATCACGTAGGGATCTAGACCCCCCATTATATCCCAGATCGGTTAAAACTTCAATCAAAAGCGAATAAAGTAAGGATCCTACCAAAACCAACATCTATAAAAAAAAATACAAAATATCAAACACTAAAACATTTATAAGAGGAACCCAATCCTTATACAAATAATTGTATCCCAAATCAGTTAAAAGCAAATAAGATAAAGACCTACCAAAACCAACATCTATAAAAAAAAATATATACAAAATATCAATCACTAAAACAATTATAAGAAAAACCCAACCCTTATACAAATAAAAGATAAGAATATAACAAAAAGATCTAAAAATAAAAATCAAAACATATGGAAACAGAATTTCAAAAATCCTAAAATTCAAAAAAAAAATCAAAACAATCTATCAAAAAATTAACTGTAACGAAAAAACAACAAATCAATGACGAAAAATCTGCAAACAAATATTAAACAAATCAACAAATACTGATATAATGATTTTTTAAAAAAATTGTTTGTCCTCTTACTTTTTCAATTAAATTAAAATGGATCCATTAAAAACCTTGAAACCTTATCATTCTATAATTAATATATTTCTAATATTTATTAAAAATTATAAATATATTCTCACTCCATAAAATAATATGTGAATGTGCACACTTCAACATGCATAAAGTACAAAGGCCTTATAAATTTTACGACTCTACTTAACAAGCGAACTAATATATATTTATATCTATCTCGATCTTCTCTTAATTTTTAAAGTAAGAGTTTTATATTTATTTATTTTAATTGTAATTTTTAACTGATGAAATAGTATAATTAAATTAATTTTATTTATTATTAAATAATAAAAAGTTTTTATAAAATATAATAAAATTATTAATCAATATATTATGTAAAAATTATATATATATAGTCCATATGGGTGGCGTAATTGGTTAAGGGTTTTGGGTTCGTTCTATGTAGGTTTTAAGGTTGAGTCTCGCCCCTTGAATTTTGAAGATTATCCGGTGCATGTGGGTCCCATCGACAACCCACAGAGCATTAGTCTCGCATCCGCTCACCCCAACGAAAATCGTTAGACGGAATCGCAGTGTCCCCATTAAAATCAGGTATACCTCTAGGTTTTAAAAAAATAAAATAAAATAAAAACTTAAAATTAATATTTCTCAAGATACTTTAAATATATATATTTTAGACATTATACGATTTTAATTATGATTCAAAAAAATTAATACTGATATTAATTTATTTTGTTAATCATGTTTTTTATTTTTATTCGTTATAAAAATTAAATTTTAGAGAATTAATATTTTAATTAAAGCCTATAATTAAATAATTATAATTTAAAAGTAGAGGAAAAATTAATTTTTTATTAATTTTTTTATTTTATAATTATATTATTATTAATGTAATAAAAAAAAAATCTCCTTTGAATTTTAGAAAGTTCATTATATTGAGAAGCATTTTACAATGACATCTAGGGGGTGGTAGTAGGCTATAATAGAGTGAGTGTGTTCATTTTTAATTTCAATTTTAAATTTGACATTCATTTGATCATCATGTATATTTTTTTCATGTTGAATTCAATCAAAAAATTGTAATATTTTAACCATACGGTGGAGTTTAGAGCCTTCCCTTTTTTCTAGAAAGATTATTTGAGCTTCACATATTAACGTAGTTCGTTTGAGACAATTTATCTCCAGCGAATGAGAAAATTATTAAATAAATAATAAAATTATAAATAATTGTGATATGTGAAAAAATCAAAATAAAAACCTTAAAATTGATATCTCCATTTTTCGAATACATGTATTTAAGATATATGTAATAATATTAATCTCACATACATATATAACTCATGTTGCTAGTATATAATGAGAAATCCTTTTTATAAAATCATTCATTAGATTACGAATATCATGCTACTCAAAGATATATTTTAAATAATTATAATAGTCAATAAGCAATAAAAATATATATTATTTTCTCATTTATATTTTATATATCACAATATACAGTTGTTGAGTTTAAATTATTGGTATGTTAGAAAAATAAAATAGTAATTCTATGTTGATTATTGCCATTGACCACTTCAACATATTTGCAAATTAATTTTATTGACATCTTTTAATTTATATTTATTATTAATTGACAAATTCATATATAGATATC
Source organism: Torreya grandis (assembly GCA_037957365.1). Classification (NCBI taxonomy): domain Eukaryota; kingdom Viridiplantae; phylum Streptophyta; class Pinopsida; order Cupressales; family Taxaceae; genus Torreya; species Torreya grandis. The sequence goes on from JARHVA010003575.1 coordinate 499,272, forward strand.
GGCATTTTTGTCTATGTTTTAAATTACATATAGTTAATTATAATTGATGAGTAAGTGTACACTTAAATTTGATCATTTCTTCGGTTGAATAGCAATGATTAGGAGCATCAAATCCGTGAAAATCACCTAGGAAATAATCTTGGTGCTAATCGTTTGACTATATGTATCAGAAAATCTTTTAAAATTGTACCTTGGTGAATGATATAACAAACTATCATCCTCATTAATGTAACTACAACCCATTCAATATAACTAATATTCAATTTCCTATCTTTATTCAAAAAATGTTTTTACCATAATAATAATCCCTCGCTTAATCATTAATCACATTTAATTTAGCTCCATCAACTTTTTACAAACTCTTTCATTGTTGCACCCCTTTACCATTCCACTACAAGAACATATAACTGGGGCCTAAATTTGATGGTCGACCCTATTGATTATGAATTTTTGTGATGATAGTTATCTATCCAACATCGGCCTTCAAATGCTAATATAATTCATAGTACAAAGAGGAAGCATTAGAAAAAATATATATTTATTATAATTCTTTAAAAAATTTGACGGTCTACCTAAAGTTTTTCCTTGCATCCAATATGATCTCCTAAAAAAATTAATTGAATTTTACAACTAAAAATGTAAATACGACCAAACTGCCATCAAATTTAGGCCTTGCATGTCACCGACTACTTCAAACAACGATCCATATAGAATCTCTATATATGATTTTTATTTTTTTTATTTATACACGTAAGACTTTAATAGTATATTAATCCAAGAAAAGGTTGGTCTCATCCCATGGTTCATTTCTCTACCTGGTTGCTTATCTCTATTGTTAGATAGGTGTAAGGTTGTTCTTGGATGGTTTGAGGTTCTTTTGGCAAATGGATCTTTGTTATCTTATCGATTGGTTGCCACTTTATTGTTGCTTGTTTCTTCATTGTTAGTTGAAGTTTCTAATAATATTTTCTTTATTCTATTATTGAATCTTTTATTATCTTATTAATTTGTCTATCTTAATTGATCATTTTTAATTCTCGTACTAATTTATGGGATCCTATCAAATTTTATATATATACACTCTATCAAATTAAGTATATATAAATAATTTGATAGTAAGTATATATATATACACTTACTATCAAATTATTTATATATATATATACACTAACTAGCAAATTATATATATATATATAAATAATTTGATAGTATATATATAATCAAATTATTTATATATATAATTTGATAGTGTGTATATATATATACTATCAAATTAAATTATATATATATATATAAATAATTTGATAGTATATATATATATATATATATAATCAAATTATATATATGATAGTGTGTGTGTGTGTGTGTGTGTGTATATATATATATATATATATATATATATATATATATATATATATATAATTTGATAGTATATATATATACTATCAAATTATATATCCAAGAAAACATTATCTTTCCCTAAGGATTATTGCCATTTGCTTAATGCATGTTCAACAAAGGGAGAGTTTATTTTCAAGTTGTAATAAAGTGCACTAGGAATACTTCATCACCTTTTTCACGTTGACTGATGCAAGAGCATCAAGCTTAAAAGGTGTCAATTTTGTGTTTTGGTCCTAAGGAGTCAAAATTGGTCAAGTTTGTGGTGTTAATGTATGTCAAGAGACCTTACAAGGTCCATTTCATGTATTTGAGGTCATATGGAGTCCCTAGGAGTCATAGGAATAAGTTTAGGTGAGTGTTTGGAGTTTCCCTCCAAAATCAACAATTTGAATTTTCAAAATGTTGTCACTAAGACAAGAATGGACCAAGCTTGATAAAAGGTGGTCAAGAGGGAACATGAGTGTTGAGGGCCAAGGAGCCTTGCAATAAGTGTTTTGATTCATATGTGTTATGGGCATAAGGTAAAAGTCATGTTATGGTGGTAACCCTCACCCATACGTTGGGTTGAAAAGAAAGGAGGAAGTTTTTGTAATTAATTTGATAACCAACATTGAAGTTGGTGAAATTAGAGAATTTTACGGGAGTTTTGGGTTTGAGAGTGTACGTATATGTATGGATTTTAGGACTGTGGTAAGGTTTGGGGTAATTAGGTCTAAAAGAGGGTTGATTTACAAAGGAAGTATGCTCTAGAAGATGAATTGGATAATGAAACTTTATACACACCCCAAAGGGGATAAAGGGAGCCTAAAATTGTAATTACATCTTGGGAAAAGTGACTTTTTAACTAAACCAAGAGAAATTGCTTAAAAGAAGGCTACAAGCCTTATGAGAGCATGCTGAACCTTGGGCGTGGAATTGAAGGGTCGAGTCTGTTTGGACACTTGTAAGAAGCTAAGGTAGGTATGTTTTGATAATTTAAGACCATAAATTCAATGATAATAACTCCTTGAGACCTATATCAAAAATTGACATTTGAAACCCAAGAAGGTTACGTAGTGGAAAAGTTAGTGAAAGCATATCAAGAAGTTTGTGAAGGGAATGAGTTGCATGGGTTAGAATATGAGTTATGATTCATATGAGAGAGGTTATAGCCATCAAGAAGTGATTTGAAGATTAAAATAAATAGGTACTTATGTCAAACAGACTATAGATCCCAAGAGTCAAAGAGAAAGATTGAACTAAAGATGGAATCTTGAAGACCAAATCAAGTAAGTCATTATGACCAGTTGGATTGAGAACCAGATAATGATGTTTATAGAGACTTCTCCCCTTTACCTCTACTTCAATGACCAACAAATATTCCATGCTTCAATTTTTCCAAAGGTACAAGAAGTTTTAATTATGTTCTTGAATTCATGCAATACTTAATTATATCCCATATTATATATCATTTTTCATTTCTTATTCCTGCCTTTTCACTCTCTGAGTGTAGACAAAATTTTATTGCTAATAGATGCACTAAGAGGAAGCTTTAGGTAGTCAAAAAATTGTTAGCATTTTATTGGTGTAAAGCTTTATAGTTTGGGCATTATATTTTTTAAATTAAAGAATAAATATTTTGATTTTGGTATTTCGTAGTATGTAGGGATTGGTTAGATGTATAATCAACTTTCTTCAAATTAATATTATAGATTGAAAAGTATATATTTTGTTAAATTTGTATGGGATTCAAACTTTTTGTTATCCTTTTTAATTCATTATTTACAAGGATTTGTATTTTGGTGGATAGCGTAACAAATGTGACGTACTCTACACTAATTAAACTACAACCCTTTCAATTGTATTATATATTATGATTTTTGGCTCTCTCCAAACACTCATGATTTATGAAGATTAGAAATTATTATCACTCTTCTTTCAAGAGATGTTTGACCTTTGCAAACAACTTTCCAAACAAGTCTCCTAGAGGGGATTGTACCAAAGTAATTATATCTTACTTTTAGCCACCTCGTACCATCATAAAGAAGAGGCCCCATGACTAAATTTTAGTTTTGTATGATAAAATTGTGAGACTTCATAATATCAAATGATTTACATACATAAATTTACACCCATAACACATTTCGTTATGAATATTAAAAATATTTTTTTGGAATGACATATTTTATCTCACTACACGAAACCTTCCTCTTTTTTAACTTCTTTATGGTATTATATTTTATAGATTAAAGACACTTTCAAATATAATTTTCTCTTTTATATTCCTTGAAATATGTTATTGTGATCCCTATATCTTATTTACATTTATACATTTTAGAGTCTTAACTTTTGATCGACATAAATATATAAATTAAATTATTATTCTTTCTCTTTAAATTTAAGAGATATGCATTCAATGCATAAAAAATGGCAACACTCAAACATACACTTAGTATGGTTGTTAACTTAAAGTGAAACATATTATAATATTATTACTCGAGAGGTTCATGACTTATGCACATACTATTTGATTCATAGAATTGCAACTCGATATTTAAAATTTGTCAACAATGACTTAATGATGTCATCCATAAGCATCTCTTATTAAAAATAAATAAATTAAATATTCACATTTAATATCAAGAAGATATATATAGGATAATAGGTAACATTTATAAGGAAGTAGATCCTAACCTCAGTACGAAATCAGGGACCATCATTATCATTTAATCGATTGTGTAAATATAAAAGTAATTGTTCCTTTGGATTCTAAGAGATTAAAAACTAAATAGAAGATGACAAAGTACTCAGGGCTCGCCTTCAAGGGACCTCAAAGCAAAGCTAGAGATCTCAGTATCCCTTAACCAATTTTGTAAATGCAAAAGTAATCATTCTCTTGAAATCTGAGAGTTTAAAACCTAAATAAAAGATGACAAATCACTAAGTAATCACCATCAAGCCACATCCTTATGCCCTAAAAAATGACACCAGAATAAAATTATAATAAAAAACCCTTAACTTGGCATAGATAGCTTCAATGTGTAGCAAAGAATATATATTTTATATGTCTGGTCCTAACTCCAAGGCATCAAATACTATTCTCTTAATTATTTTAAGATGTGTTAGAAGTGATAGATTTACAAGTGGAGTTCTCAGAGGCTGAAATGTCAGTTGGAGGATAAGAAATTGTCTCTTGACTACATAAAAGTTGCATTTCAACATTGAGTATGAAGGCATTTACCAAAGATTCATATACAAGGTTAGATCTCCATTCTTTGGGGTGAAATTACAAGGCTTCTCCATGTATGTTAGCATTCTTTTGATTCATACAAACATCTTAAAGTTTCCATTTTATGTGTGTTTGAAGTTCATCTAAAAAACTACAATTTTTTCATATTAGGAAGGGCATTCTTGAGGTTGTAACAAGTATAGAGTTGTATCTTGACTGAGTGTGATCAAAGGCCAAGAGCCTAGTCTTTGATGTTATCTGTTGTCCCTAAAAATGAGTGACATATTTGGGACAACCTATGAACTATTTTAGCCCTGCACAGACCAAAGTTGTCTCTTCCCTTTTTGAAACTTGTCCTGAGCATTCAAATTCCTCCTTTTTCAAGCTTCTACGGACTTCGCAGGAAGATATCTATGAACCCAACATGCTTGAAATTAACAGGTTCAAAGGGTTCAATGGCTTTAACAGGTAAATTCCTTCAAAAGAGCAAGTTTTCGGCACTTAAACATTTCCAGGTTTGTTTCAATCGATCAGTTCAATCAAATGGTTCAAAGGAGCGCGGGAAAGGAAAAAGATCGAAGAGCGAAAGCTACCAAAGTGTCATCTACAGCGACACATTATAAATTGTCTCCAAAAAGCAAAACATGCCACGTGTCCCTTGTAGAATTTTGTGGAAGGTGACAAGTGGCAGTTGTGGAAGGTTTCAATATCTTTTTCTCGAAGCAATGGAACATGCCGCATGTCATCTGCAAAGCTCAGCAGAGGCTGCCAAGTGTCAACGGTCGAGGTATCTTCCTTTGGTTTCATTTTTGAGTAAAGACTGTGGTGGGCCCCGAGTAAGTCGCAAGAACAAGCAGAACGTGCCAAGTGTCATCATCCACATGAATCCAAATGAGTCCTAAATGTTTTTGTAGTGTTTCTAAAGCTCAGTGAACACCGCCATGTGTCATCTTTTGCAAGACTCTCAAAGGTTTCTAAAGCTCCTATAAGTTAGGCAGATGCTGCCAAGTGTCCTCACTTGTTCCAGTGGAAGATGTCACATGTCACTTGTTAAAAGCAATGGAACGTGCCACGTGTCAAAGACGAAGCACTCCCAATACAAAGATGCAGAACCAAAGAAAGATTTCCTTCAGACAAATTATCTAAAGGCATTCCTTCAGACATTTTGTCTGAAGGAAATAATGGAATAATAGCCCGTCGAAGAATGAAAGCCCGAAGGATCTTGAAGGGTAGATACCCTTGCGGGAGGATCTTGCTGAAGGAAAATAGGCCTTTCTCAAGACCCTGAAGGGATTCTTCCCCTTTGGTAAGGATAAAATGAGAATGCCAAAGGAATTGTCGAGGAGATTGACAGGCCCGTAGAGGTCAAATTCATGGCAATGAAATAGTCGTTGATCCTTGCAGACTTAAAGGTAGACCCGAATGCATTCAAAGGCCTGAAGACCAAAGCCAAAAGGGAAGACCCACTGATGATAGAGCCAAAATAACTAGCAAAGGGGAAAAAGTAGCTCAAAGGCTCAAATCACAATAGGAAGAGACAAAGAGGGAAATATCTGCAGTAGTTATTTCAGTAGCTGGAACAGTGCACAAAAATAGATATTTGAGCCCTTAAACATTGAAGACATCGCCTGTTTGTCCCCCTTAGAGTAAAGACAAAGTGGGTAGCTGTGCAGACAAGAGGAGATAGACGAGATGACTCAAGCCCAAGAGGAGACATTTGAGATGAATCAACACGCCACAGTTAAGGCAGCTGCCATGTTCTAGCATGGCCCTCTTTGACAAAATTGAAAATGCATTTAAGGCATTGAATGCAGCATGGGCCGCTCCATGGAACAAAGCACCAGACTTTTCTTGGTTGTTATATAATTTAATCTCTTTTTTTGTTTTAAGGGAGATCTTCCAAATATAGAAGAAAAACTTTGCCCAAATTGAAAGGCAAATACTAAGACTTTGAGCTCAGATTATTGTTCATATCATTTTATCTGAATGAGAAAGCAAGTGTTTGCAGACTTTGTGTTGTTATAGCTTGTGCTATTTTAGGAAATTGTTCTTATGTCTGTTTCCTAGGAGCATTCTTGTTTATTTGATCTAATAAGCAGAACTAGTGGAAGTAATCAGGAAGGTATCCCGAAGCCAACTGTAAGAAGACTTTGTGTTGCCTACAGTTGCCTTTAGTGTGTTTGTCTTTCTTTGTTTCCTATGTAAAGGACCTTGGGATGACTTTGTGCTCTCATTGTCCTTCGTATCACTCTTGGGCAGTCAAGGTAGAGACTTTGTGCTACATCTCAGGATGTTGGTTACTACGTCCCTGTTACCAGTCACTTATCATACCTGAAAGAACTCCTACTGCTTCATGCAAGAACACTTCTAAAATAAGAGAAGTGCCTTCAATGTTTTCACCAGGATTTTCTCCTCTGTTTGTGTACACCATCTCTGAAAGAAGAGAGATGGATGGTGTATCCTACTCGAGTGTTATTTTTAGCTTATTTATATAGTATATATAGCTCCTGCATATTCATATGGAACCTCCCCTTGATGAGGAGAGAGATTTGTCCCCTGTTGATGTAGTAAACCTACACATCTGGCCAACCAATCTCCCTATGTTGTGGTTGAAGAGACCTATTTTGCTCACCAATTAGCTAGTTGACAAAATATTCACCCAACAGTTTTTGGTGAATCTGTTTGGGATTAGAACAAGCAGTTCCTACCCTTATCCATTATATATTATGGCGACTCCATTCCATGTCTTACCCATTATCATTATAACCTTATCCATGTATTCTGTTGTGGAAGAATGAACTGCTCCAGTGCTTTCCCATTTTTAATTATTCCTCCCCAGCCTCGCGTAATAGTCTTTTTGGTGACTCTGTTGGGGATGAACGTGCAGTCTGAAGCCTTAAGTTTTAGATTGAAGCAGTCCCTACCCTTATCCATTATAGACTCTTGCAACTCCATTTTTTGTCTTACCCATTATCATTATAGCCTTACCATCTTCCTCCATCTCCATTATATTATCTGGTCTATAAAACCAGAGCTATTGGGATAGAATGCGTAGTTTGAAGCCTCAAGCTTCAAGCTGAAGCAGGACCAGTTCTTTCTCATTTTTGTCCTACAATCTAGCAGCTCCACACTATACATGAAGCCAAAAATCTCAAGGTGTTGTTGACCCTATTTTTGAGTTGATGCAGCAGGGCAATTTTGATTTGTTATTCCCACTTTCCACAATCAAAACATGTGTTGGAGTGAACCAGTAGAACAACAAGCTATGGTAGTGGACCATACTGTTGCGCTCTAAAATCAACAAAAGGAACTCTTCACCAAGAAAGCAAAGAGTTCTAGTTTTCAGATTGAAGGCCACGTCTTGCCATGGGGAAAGAAGAGAGAACCAAAAGGAGTGCACAAGAAATGTGATTCCTGGTGGAGAGTTCCATTTTCCCATCACTGATTCTGGGGACAAAATGGTTTCCTGTTGGTATATCAAGATGACACGCTCTTTTCTCTGCTTCATAATGGGCAGCATCTAAAGCACTTCAACTCTTGAAGTATCAGATGAGTTTCTTGTACATATGTATATTTGTATAGCCTTTGTTTATGTTGTGTGTTTTTTGTTTTCATTTTTTGGAGCCTTTATTTTTGGGTAGCATGACTCCATAGCCCAATGGCATACTTCAAAGGCACTGGAGATTCTGGTTTCTACTCCCCTCAGATGTTCCAAGTTTTCAACTGAAGGAAGTTCCCTAATTGGAGCCAGCTGTTATCCCCAAAAATGAGTGACATCTTTGGGACAACCTATGAACTATTTTAGCCCTGCATAAACCAAAGTTGTCTCTTCCCTTTTTGAAACTTGTCCTAAGCATTCAAATTCCTTATTTTTCAAGCTTCTCAGCTTCTACGAACTTTGCAGGAAGAAATATACGGACCCAATAGGCTTGAAATTAACAGGTTCAAAGGGTTCAATGGCTTTAACAGGTAAATTCCTTTGAAAGAGCAAGTTTCTAGCACTTAAACATTTCCAGGGTTTTTTCAATCGGTCGGTTCAATCAAACGGTTCAAAGGAGCGTGGGAAAGGAAAAAGATCAAAGAGCGGAAGCTGCCAAGTGTCATCTACCAAGACACATTATAAATTGTCTCCAAAAAGTGGAACATGACACGTGTCCCTTGTATAATTTCGTGGAAGGCAACAAGTGGCAACTGCGAAAGGTTTCAATATTTTTCTTGAAGCAATAGAATGTGCCGCGTGTCATCTACAAAGCTCGGTGGAGGCTGCCAAGTGTCAACGGTCAAGGTATCTTCCTTTGGTTTCATTTTTGAGTAAAGATTGTGGTGGGCCCCAGGTAAGTTACAGGAACAAGCAAAACGCACCAAATGTCATCGTCTGCATGAATCCAAATGAGTCCTAAATGTTTCTGTAGTGTTTCTAAATTTTAGTGGAAGCTACCATGTGTCATCTTCCGCAGGACTCTCAAAGGTTTCTAAAGCTCCTATAAGTTAGGTAGATGATGCCAAGTGTCCTCGCCTGTTCCAGTGGAAGATGCCACATGTCACTTGTTAAAAGTAGCAAAATGTGCCACATGTCAAAGACGGAGAACTCCCAATACAAAGATGCAGAACCAAAGAAATATTTCCTTCAGACATTTTGTCTGAAAGAAATAATGGAACAATAGCCTGCTGAAGAATGAAAGCCTGAAGGATCTCGAAGGGTAGATACCCTTACGGGAGGCTCTCACCGAAGGAAAATAGGCCTTTCTCAAGACCCTGAAGGGATTCTTCCCCTTCAGGAAGGACAAAATGAGAATGCCGAAGGAATTGTCGAGGAGATTGACGGGCCCGCAGACATCAAATTCATGGCAATGAAATAGCTGTTGATCCTTGCAGACTTAAAGGCAGACCCAAATGCATTCAAAGGCCTGAAGACCAAAGCCAAAAGGGAAGACCCACTGATGATAGAACTGAAAGAGCCAACAAAGGGGAAAAAGTAGCTCGAAGGCTCAAATCACAACAGGAAGAGACAAACAAGGAAATATCTGTAGTAGTTATTTCAGTAGCTGGAACAGTGTGCAAAAATAGATATTTGAGCCCTTAAACATTGAAGACGCCGCATGTTTGTCCCCCTTGGAGTAAAGACAAAGTGGGTAGTTGTGCAGACAAGAGGAGACAGACGAGATGACTCAGGCCCAGGAGGAGACATTTGAGATGAATCAACATGCCACAATTAAGGCAATCGCCATGTTCTAGCATGGCCCTCTTTGATAGAACTAAAAATGCATTCAAGGCTTTGAATGTAGCATGGGCCACTCCATGGAACAAAGCGCCAGACCTTTCTTGGTTGTTATATAATGTAATCTCTTTGTTTGTTTTAAGGGAGATATTTTGAATACAGAAGCAAAACTCTGCCCAAATTGAAAGGCAAATACTGAGACTTTGAGCTCAGATTGTTGTTCATATCATTTTATCTGAATGAGAAAGCAAGTGTTTGCAGAATTTGTGTTGTTATAGCTTGTGCTATTTTAGGAAATTATTTTTATGTCTGTTTCCTAGGAGCATTCTTGTTTATTTGATCTAACAAGCAGAACTAGTGAAAGTAATTAGGAAGGTGTCTCAAAGCTAACTGTAATAAGACTTTGTGCTGCCTACAATTGCCTTTAGTGTGTTTGTCTTTTTTTGTTTTCTATGTAAAGGACCTTGGGACGACTTTGTGCCCTCATTATCCTTCGTATTTCACTTTTGGGCAATCGAGGTGGAGACTTTGTGCTACATCTCAGGCTGGTGGTTACTACGTCCCTGTTATCAGTCACTTATCATACCTGAAAGAACTCATGCTACTTCCTGCAAGAACACTTCTGAAAAAAGAGAAATGCCTTAAGTGTTTTTACCAAGATTTTCTCCTCTGTTTGTGTACATCATTTCTGAAAGAAGAGAGATGGATGGTGTATCCTACTCGAGTGTTATTTTTGCTTATTTATATACTATATATAGCTCCCACATAGTTATTAGGGAACCTCCCCTTGATGAGAGGAGAGATTTGTCTCCTGTTGATGTAGTAAACCTGCACATCTGGCCGACCAATCTCCCTATGTTGTGGTTGAAGAGACCTATTTTACTCACCAGTTAGCTAGTTGACAAAATATTCACCCAACATTATCTACCACCCTCGATGTGGTGGCAATGCTAGTTTTTAGCAACAAAGCATCAGAGGTGGAGATCTCAAACTACCACTTCAAAATTGATAATATTTGTTGTCAATGTTTTTGCACTCTCGAGAAACTATAAAAACATGCATCTAGGTGGATTTTGATGTCATGGTCATGGGACCATGTGTCATTTCCCTATCAATATGTTTTGGAATTGATGTATTTTCAAGTGGAGGTCTCGGAGGCAAAAATATTAGTTGGAGGATAAGAACTTGTTTCTTAACTACATAAAAGTTATATTTTAATAGTGTATGGTGTCTACGATAGATTCATATCCAAGGTTCAATCCTCATCCTCTAGAGTGAAAATACAAGGCTTAGACTTGCACATGAGGGTTATTTCAATTTGTGTAAATGACTTACAGTTTCTATTTTACGTGCATATGAAGTTCACCTAAAAACTATAATTTTATCATTTTTGAAAGGGCAATCTTGAGGCTAGAATGGGTACTTCATCTATTGAATGAGCATTTTCAGATGCCAATAACCTAATATTATACATTATCTTAGACCCTCGACATGGTGAAAGTTTTAGTTTTCAGTTATGAAACCCTAGAGGTGGAGATATCCAACTATTGATTCAATATTGATAATATTTGTTGTCAGTGTTTCTGCACTCCTAAGCAACTATAAAACATGCATCAGGGTAGATTTGGAGGGCATGGTCATGGGAGTATATGTAATTTACTTATCTATACATAAGTTAGAGGATAATAACTAGTCTCTTAACTACATAAAAAGTTACATTTTAGCATTGATTACTACGACATCTGCCATAGATTCATCTCGAAGCTTTGAACCACACACTCCAAAGTGAAATTATAGGGATTTGGCATGCATGTGAGGTATATTTTAGTTTTTAAAAAATACTTATAGTCCTATATTATGCATGTCTAAAGTTCACCTAAGAAACTACAATTTGCTCATATTGGGAAGGGCATTCTTGAGACCAAAATAGGTAATCCATCTCTTGACCAATCATGATCAGAGACCAAGAACATGGTCCTAGATGTTATCCTCCACACTTGACACAATGGCAGTACTAGTTTTCAGCCATGAAGCACTGAAGGTGGAGATATCAAACTGTTTCTTCAAGATTGATAACATTTGTTATCAGTGTTTCCTTGTTCCTGAGAAACTATAAAACATATGTATTCAAGTGGATTTGGAGGTTGTGTTTGTAGGATCATGTGTCATTTGCATATCCATACATGCTAAAAGTGATGCGTTTGAAAATGGAGGTCCTTGAGGCATAAATGTTAGTTGGAGGATAAGAACTTGTCCTTTGATTGCATAAAAGCTGCATTTTAACACTAATTACTATGGTATCTACCACAGAATTGTCCCCAAGGTTTTATCCCTATGCTCTGAGGTGAAAGTATAAATATTTATCACACATGTGAGGGTTATTTTAGTTCATACAAATGACTTACAATTTTATTTTATGCACGTCTAAAGTTCACCTAAAATCTACAATTTTCTTGTATTGGGAAGGACATTCTTGAGGTCAAAAAGGGCACTTTGTCTCTTGATCGAGCATGAGCAAAGGCCAAAAACCTCTCATAGACATTATTTGCCATACCCAATGTGGTGTTAGTGCCAATTTTCAACCATGAAGCACTAGAGGTGGAGATCTCCAAATACCACTTCAGTATTGACATTTGTTGTCAATGTTACCACGCTCCTTAGCAATTATAAAAACATGCATCCAGGTGGATTTGGAGGTCTTGGTCATGCGATCACGTGTCATATACCTATCTTGATGTGTTGAAAGTGATGGATTTAAAAGTGGAGGTCTCGGGGGAATAAATTTTAGTTAGAGGACAAGAAATTATCTCTTGACTACATAAAAAGTTTAATTTCAGCACTGATTACTACAACATATACCACATATGCATCTCTAAGATTGGACCCCTATGTTAAATTGATCAACAATTAGAAAAATGAGGCAAAGTTTCTTCATTGCTATGCAAGAATGACTAAAAATCTATGGATCCAAATCAATCTCTGGATTACGAACCACAATACTCAATAAAGGTTAATATCATGATGTCAGTAGTAGCATCTTCAAACTTCCTAAAACTAGAAGCCTAAGACATTAGTTGTGAACTATAATAGGACTGAATGATCAAAAACAATACATCAAATGGTCATCAACACTTCACAAGAATGACTGACAACCAATGGGTTTAACTACATATCCAAGATTTTGGACCACAATAATCTAAGAAGAGTAATATTATAATGTTAGAATCAACATTTGTTAACTCCCCACAATCTAAATCCTAAGATAATAATTACAATCCAAGTGGACTAATTAGGATTTAGACAAAAAAAAAGTGGCTCACCTTATGAGCCAATAAAATCACCACAACCTCAAAATAATCATAATAGTGATACTAATTTCAAAGCCAACTAGGTTAATGAATAGGCACTCAAAGAAACTCATGGGTTAATCACATAGCAATCAACATCAAAAAGTGTCAAACTCCTAGAAATGGGGAAAACATAAATGAACTAGGTACATGTAAGCTAACCTCAACCTCTTAGAAGCAAGAATCAAAACAACCAACCAAGGAAGTGCCCATCGAAATGAATTTACCTCTTAAGAATAAGAATTAACTTGCATTAGAATCATATATAAAAATAAAATCATGCACATTCATTTACAAGCTTGGAGTGTGGATTGACACATCATCTCAAGAATTCTACAATAAATGACTCAAAGAAAGTGTATGATCATGAATAATTGATTGTAGTTGTATAAAATATTACATTGATCATCTCTAATGCATCAAATATCATCCAACACCAATCCCTCATATAGGGTCTCCAAGTGTAATCTACTCTAAACCATCCAAACCATCCTAAAACATTCAAGGATGGTATCTCAAAACGTCATCCATAAAGGCTAAATTATAGTAAACTAGTTTAACAAGAGTATCCACTTTATAATAGTGACAACATCATATCAAACATTTAGACCCTATACAATGCAATCAAGGATGGTATCTATTCATTACCTCTACAAATCAATCAAAGGATGACATCTCAAATATTTTAGCCCATATATCACCAAATAATATAAAAATAGATAAAAATCTTGGCACATCATATCAAAGTATTATATTCATCCACAAACCAACCAAAACATGAAGTGTCCCTTTAAAAAAAAGCTAATAAGGATGACAAGATCATCTACAAGTAGCAAAGGATAGTACCTTATTCCAATGAAGGATCACGAATAAAATCATCAAATGCTTTATGCCATGGATATGGCTTACATGATAAACAATAAATATGTAATCTAATCGATGCATATGTGGGATGGGGAACATGGTTGCCCCATCATTGCTTATACTAGTGTTTTTATATCATTGGGACTGTGTATCTTCCATAAGAGTCAATAGATACGTTAAAGCTCGAATACATACTTAAAAAATGACAGAAGGCAGGGGTTATATAATAATTATACTATTAAAAAAATAAAAAATAAAAATTATATATATAAAAATAATTATTGCATGTTTTTGTTATTGAAAATTATGTTAATGTTACATATTTTAAAAGATTTTATAAAGGGATTGATTATAATGGGTATTATATATTTATTTATTAATTTTATAAGATAGGAAAGTTTTTCAGTGTTTTTTTAATTATATATATTAATTTATATATATATATATATATAAAGTTTTCATTTATATTTTATATATTACAATATATAGTTGTTGAGTTTAAGTTATTGACATGTTGAAAAATAAAATAGTAAATTTATGTTGATTATTTGTATTGATCGCTTCAACATATTCACAAATTAATTTTATTGACATCTTTTAATTTATATATATTTTTAATTGAGAAACTTATATTATATAGATATCGATATTTTTATTCATGTTTTAGATTATATATAACTAATTACAATTGATAAGTAAGTGTATATTTAAATCTAAATATTTCTTCGATTAAATAGTAATGATTAGAGGTATCCAATCCATCAAAATCATGGAAAGTTCTTTTGGTGAACGATCCTTGTTATCTTGTCGATCGGTGACCACTTTATTATCGCTTATTCGTTCACTATTAATTGAAATTTCTGATAGCATTTCCTTTATTCTATTATTGAATCTTTTGTTAACATACTATTTTCTCTAACTTAATTAATCATTTTTAACTTTTATACTAAATTATAAAATCCTATCAAAATGTAAATTATAACTATATTAAAAAAAGAAAAATTATATATACATATATATATATACATCCAACAAAACATTGTCTTTTCCTCGAGTACTATACCCATTTGTTTAAGCATGACCGCATGTTAAACAAAGGGAGAGTTTATTTTCAAGTTGTAATAAAGTGCGCGAGGAATACTCCAAGTTTTATCACTTTATCACGTTGAACAATAGAGATGCCATGCTTCAATTGTTCGAAAGGTACTAGAAGCTTTAATTATGTTCTTGAATTCATGCCATACTTAATTATATCCCTTATTCTTTTTCATTTTTTATACCTGCCTTTTCACTCTCCCAGTGTAGACAACATTTTCTTGCCAAGAGTTGCACTAAGAGGAAGCTCTAGTTAGTCAAAAATTCGTTAGCATTTAGATTGGTGTAAAGTTTTATAATTTGGATATTATATTTTCTAAATTAAAGAATAAATATTTTAATTTTTGTATTTTGTAGTATGTAGGGATTGGGTAGATGAATAATCCACTTTTTTCGGTTTAATATTATGGATTGAAGAGTATATATTATATTAAATTTGTATGAGATTCGAATTTTATATCATTTATTTTTATGCGTTATTTATGAGGATTTATATTTTCGCGGATGGTATAACAAGTGTGACTTATCATCATCTACACTAATTAAACTACAAACCTTTCGATTGCATTATATATTATGGGTTTTGTCTCTCTCCAAACACTCGTGACTTATGAACACTAAAAATGCTTAGCACTCTTTTTTGGGAGATGTTTGATCTTAACAAACAACTAAATTCCAAACAAGTCTTTTAGAGGAGATTGCACCAGAGTAATTACATCTTAAATATTTGATGTTTTCACAATCCATACAGTCACAAATATCATTTTTGGAAAATTGTGTCACAATTTTTTATGCTCAATGTTTCGGATCATCTTTTGTAATCATTCATCAGAAGAAAGAGAGAATGATTTCTTTCCCCTTATGCAGGATCACAGAAGATGCCCTGAAACATTGAGCATAAAAAATTGTGACACAATTTTCCAAAAAAGATATTTGCAATTACATCTTACTTCTAGCTACCTCATACTATTATAAGGAAGAGACCTCGAGACCAAACTCTAGTGTTGTATGATAAACTTGTGAAACGTCGTAAACTCAAATGATCTACATAACTTCACACCCATAACACACTTTGTTACCAATTTGAATATTAAAATTTTCTCTAGAATAACATATTTTATTTCACTACGTAAGACCTTCCTCTTTTTGATCTTCTTCATGATATTATATTTTATAGATTATATACTTTTTTAAATATAATTTTCTCTTTTGTATTCCTTAAAATGTATTATTATGCTTCCCATATCTTCTTTACATTATACATTTAAAAGTCCTCTACACCAATCTTAACTTTTAGTCGACATAAATATATAAATTAAATTATTATTCTTTCTCTTTAAATATAAGAGATATATAATCAATGCATAATTAGTGGCAACACTCAAACATCCACTTAGTATGGTTGTTAGCTTAAAGTGAAACACATTATAATATTGTTACTCGAGAGGTTCATGACTTACACACACAAGAATTGATTCATAAAATTGCAACTTGATAATTAAATTTTATCAACAATGACTTAATGATGTCCTCCATAAGCATCTCATATTAAAAACAAATAACTCAAATATTTACATTTAATTTGAAGAATATGTGTGTGTGTGTGTGTGTGTGTGTGTGTGTGTGTGTGTGTGTGTGTGTGTGTGTATGTATGTATATATGTATGTATGTATGTAAATGTATATGTATGTATGTATGTATATATATATATATAAAAGATAATAGGTAACAATTATAATGAAGTGGAGCTTGGCCTCAGTATGAAATTAAAGATCGTCATTATCATTTAATCGATTGTGTAAATGTAAAGATAATCATTCTCTTAGATTTTGAGATATTAAAATTTAAATAGAAGATGAAAAATCACTTAGGGCTTGCCATCAAGGGACCTCAATACGAACCAAGGATCTCACTATCCCTTAACCGATTGGGTAAATGCAAAAGTAATCGTTCACCTAAAATCTAAGAAATTAAAACCTAAATAGAAGATGACAAAGCACTTAGGACTCGCCATTAAACCACCCTCATGTCCCAAAGAAATGACACCAAAATAAAATTATAATAAGAAAACCTCAGCTTGGGATAGATAGCTTCAATTTGCAACAAAGAATATAGATTGTGTAGGTCCCATCCCAACCCAAAGGCATTTCTCTTAATTAAATTAAAAGAGGGTCCCCTACGAGACAACTCAAAACTCGCACATGGTTTTAAGGGCACCCCTTTGGGTGCACCGAATAATTATAGTTTTGAACCATTGAAAGACAAAGATAAACATTATAAAATTAAGCTTAATTAAAATTTGAAAAAAGAAGGGAGAGTGGAGAGAGAGGAAATGACAATGCAAAGGGGTCCACCCCACTCAAAAGAAGTTTAGTGCGCATTGGTTTTGTAACATTAAGGAATTTCAATGCGCCTAATAATAATAATAATACCACCCCACAACCATATAAAGATCTTAGCCAACCTATAAGCCTGCCATGCCTTTGCATAATTTTTATGTAAAATGCCCTTTGTTTCATTTAAAATATCTGAATTTATTCTAAATTGAAATCCTTGCACAATATTGATTCAAGATAATAATTACACCAAGAATCCTAAATCAAGGTATGCGTTGTTTTTTTCTACCTATGGTGATGTTAGGTGTATATATGTTGTTAACATATAGATAATGTTTATATGTCATCATTACAAGAAGGTTTGGTACAAAAAGATTAAAATGCAGGTGGTGAATGAAATTATTGGCACCCTATGTCGATCACTGCTCTGCAGCATTTAAGTACATAAATCTCCATAAATGCTTCAAAACTTCTTCCTTTGTCACTTCAGGGAGGAATGGCATCATCAATAGTGAGTCCACCATCATCGAGTCCAGTTATTATTCCATGACACCATGTATGCTCTCATATCCTTCATCACTCACTAGGATCTTCCTCTACCCCCTGGTCACCTATATCAGTGGTGTTATTAATGGTAGCGGTAGTAACCATGATATTCTTCTACCCAAGAGGAGTAGCACTTTCATGTCGATGCCACTGCTGCCACCTGTGGCATGGAAAGAGAAGTTGGGGTTTGTGAAGGGAAGGATATCAAATGACAACAATGATGATGACACTTAGGCTGTGGTGGTAGGCGTCATTGTCACCGCCACTACCACGACATGGCAATGTTGGTTAGAGGATAAGAACTAGTCTCTTGACTACATAAAAGGTTACATTTCAGTGTTGATTACTATGACATTTGCCACATAATCATCTCAAAGCTTTGATCCACATGCTCCAAGGTGAAATTATAGGGATTCAACACACATGTGAGGGTTCTTTTGGTTTGTGAAAAATACTTACGATTTCTATTTTATGCACGTCTAAAGTTCACCTAAGAAACTACAATTTTTTCATATTAGGAAGGGCACTCTTTAGGCCAAAATAGGTAATCTATCTCTTGACCACACATGATCAAAGGAAAATAGCATGGGCCAAGACATTATCCTTCACCCTCAACATGGTGACAGTGTTAGTTTTCAGCCATGACACTAAAGGTGGAGATCTTGAACTGTCGCTTCAAGATTGACAACATTTATTATCAATGTTTCCTTACTCTTGAGTAACTATAAAACATATGCATCCAGGTGGATTTGGAGGTTGTGGTCATAAGATCATGTGTCATTTGCCTATATATACATGTTTAAAGTGATGGGTTTGAAAATGGAGATCCTTGAGGCATAAATGTTAGTTGGAGGACAAGAACTTATCTTTTGATTGCATAAAAGTTGCATTTCAATGTTAATTACTATGATGGCTACCACATAATTGTATCCAAGTTTTGATCCTTATGCTCTAAGGTGAAATTACAAGGATTCAACACACATGTGAGGGTTCCTTTAGTTCATACAAATGACTTACGATTTTCATTTTACGCACATCTAAAGTTCACCTAAAAACTATAATTTTCTCATATTGGGAAGTGCATTCTTAAGGTCAGAATGGGCGCTCTTTCTCTTGATTGGGCATGATCAAAGGCCAAGAACCTAGTCCTAGACATTATCTTCCACCCCTGATGTGGTGGTAGTGCCAGTTTTTAGCCATGAAGCACCAAAGGTGGATATCTCCAAATACCACTTTAAGATTGACAACATTTGTTCTCAATGTTACCACAATCCTTAGCAACTATGAAAACATGTATCCTGGTGGATTTGGAGGTCTTGGTCAAGGGATCACATGTCATTTACCTATCTTGACATGTTGGAAGTGATGGATTTGAAAGTGGAGGTCCTAGGGGAATAAATTTTAGTTAGAGGATTAGAACTTGTCTCTTGACTGCATAAAAGTTTAAATTCAACATTGATTACTATGATGTCTGCCATAGATTTTATCTAAGGTTTGATCCCTGTGCCAAATTGATCAATAATTGAATAATATGAATCAAAGTTTCTTCATTTCTCTACAATAATGACTGAAAATCGGTAGATCCAACTCAATCTCCTAGATTACAAACCACAATACTCAACAAAGGCTAATACCATAATGCTAGTAGTAGCATCTTCAAACTTCCTAGAACCAAGAGCCTAAAATATTAGTTGTGAACTATAATAAAATTGAATGATCAAAGGAAATGAATCAAATGGTCATCAACACTTCACAAGAATAACTGACAACCAATGGATCCAACTACATATCCAAGCGTTTGCACCACAACAATCCAAGAAGAGTAATATTATAATTTTAAAATCAACATTTGCTAACTCCCCACAATTGAAAGCCTAAGACAACAATTGCAAACCATAAGAATACAACAAGTGGACTAATTAGGATCTAGACTAAAAAAAAGTGGCTCACCCTATGAGCAAAGAAAATCACCACAACCTTAAAATAATCATAGTGGTGATACTAATTTCAAAGCCAACTAGGTTAATGAATAGGCACTCAAAAAAACTCATGGGTGAATCACATAGCAATGAACATCAAAAATCATCAAAATCCTAGAAATGGGAACAACATAAATGAATGGGTACATGCAAGCCAACCTCAACCTCTTAGAAGCAAGAATCAAAACATATAATCTGGGAAGTGCCCATCAGAATGATTTTACCTCCTAAGAACAAGAATTAAATTTTGCTAGAATCATATATAAAAATAAAATCATGCACATCCATCTGCAAGCCTGTAGTGTAGATTAGGACACATCATCTCAAGAATTCCACAAAAAATAACTCAAAGAAACTGTATGATCATGAATAGTCAATTGTAGTTGTATAGCTTTCTATATTAATCATCTCCAATGTATCAAATATCATCCAATACCAATCCCTCATATGGGGTATCCAAGTGTCATATCTAAACCATCCAAGCCATCCATAAAACATCCAAGGATGGTATCTCAAAATGTCATCCACAAAGGCCAAATGATAGTAAACTAGTTTAACAAGGGTATCCATGTTATAATTGTGACAACATCATATCAAACATTTGGACCATCTACAATTCAAGCAAGGGTGGTATGTATTCATTATCTCCACAAATAAATCAAAGGATGACATCTCAAATATTATAGCCCATATATCATCAAATAATGTAAATATATATAAAAGTCTTGGCACATCATATCAAAGTATCATATCCATCCATAAACCAACCAAAGCATGAAATGTCCTAAAAAAAGATAATAAGGATGACAAGATTGTCTATAAGTAGCCAAGGATAATACCCTATTCTAATTAAGGATCATGAATAAAATTATCAAATGGTGTAGCCCAAACATGAGAGGCACTTCAAACTAATATATGACTCTATCTCAACCATAGTTCACATACTTGTATTTAGAGACTATGGACTCTGATACTGAACTTGGATTATAAGATAGCAAAGATTGAAGGATTTTAAGTTTCAAACATTATACTATTTTCTCCCATATAGTAATAATTGCAACACATATTGAAGGATTGTAAGTTAGTTTTAATAATTACACAAAATAAATATTAAATATGGCCATACGACCATCAAATGTAGTTTTTAAATAATTACCTGGGCTAAATTGTATGTAGAAACATGATCACCATAAAATGTGAACACACACACAAGCCATAAAGACATACAAAATAATAACATAATAGGATTTCATGTCAATGCCATATAGGTATGCAATGCCATATAGGTATGCAATGCCAAAAATGTGTACGTTACCATATAGGCCTATAATGCCAAAAATGTGTACATTGTCATATAGGCATGCAAAAAATTACATCATCTAAGACATAGCCTACTCATAAAAAATCCACCCTCATTTTACCTTCCTTGAATAAGACTCTCCCTTGGATGCCTTGTTCAAAGATGGAGATCTCGTAAATGCCTTAGATTCCTCCAAGATCCTACTACGAGTCCTTTTATGCTCATATCTCGCATGTAGTTGAAATTTTCATATGCAAATTTATTATTAGAACCTTTACATACCATACATGCAACAAAGTTCAAAAATTAATTTTAAATTGATACAAAAACTATTCAATCATGCACTTACTGCAATCTCGTGGTCACACTCAATTTGCCTTTGATGCTCAACAAGGTCAATGATAGGTTGAGTTGCATACACAAGAGTGTGAAAGGGATAAATAACATGAGTAGGTGTCATGCTAATCATTTGAATGAGACTATCAGATGTCATCAAATAACCCTGCATACATAATACATTCACATAAGTTATATTTGCACAAATAATGAGTAAAATTATTAAAATAAATCTATATTTACAATTCAAAATTACAATTTAACATACCTTAGTGAGTGGTTGTGTAGATGAAATTATAGCAACAATGCTTATATCTATTTCTGCCCATATAGATGGAGGAGTCGATCATCAACTAAGAAAATAATATAAGACTTTTAGTTGAACATATCTAAATAAATAAACATATGTACATGAAGTATAATATTAATTAAAAATTACCTCTATATTTGTATACATTGGTTGAGTAACATTAATATATGCATTAGTAGACGACCCAGATTTTTGGATGTGGAAATGATGGTACCATCTCCTCCTACAACATAAAAAATTACATATTTATTATTGATTTTTTATGTAAATCAATTGTTATATTTTAAACAAAAATATATCTGAAATTTAACATGTTAAATATATAATATACCTGCATATGTGTAGTCGACGTCTTGACACCAAATATAACTAAAATTCAAATAGTCTCATAAAGTCTAAGCAAATCTACAATTACTACTAAAATTTTAGTTATATTTGCATACTTAAATTGGTTGTTCAAACAAAAAAATATTGAAAATCTAAAATTACTACTAAATTTTTGTGTTAATCAGTAGGAATTTTACTTACTCACCTCCCCTCCACCGTGGAATTGTCGATTTATCAACCTAATTGGCAAATTGAAGAAAGCGTCATGTGTTTTCTCCTTCTGACTACATAACGCAAACATTTTTCAACAATTGGGGGTAGATAAAAAAACATGGAGTGAAATGAAAAAAAAGGGGTTGGATGTATTTTTTTGTTTTTATGTATATGTATAATATGTACATGTTTTTTGTTCTAAAAATGTGTATGCATTATAATGTATACGTGTTTAGGCTAAGTATTTACTGAGCCTAATTTTTCATAAGTGTATGCGTTATTATAATAACACGTATACATTATGCAAAATGTCCATGAAATATCCTCCAACTCCATGCATTTACCCATATCAACATTGCTTAAAGATAAGGATCGTCTATGTAGAATTAGAGGAATAGAAAATTTAGAACTATGTAATTGAGCATATGCTAAGTGTGTATAAAGGATGCTCACAAGTGGATTGTCTTAGCGTTAAATGTTAATTTTAATGACTACACTAGTTTATCTAGTATAAATGTTTTATTCCCTATTTTTTATACATTAGGAATGTATCATTTCATTTCTAGCTTATAGGCATACTTTATTTGTGTTGCATGGAGTTAGATGTAGTATCAACCTATATACACATTTTCCTTTTTCTTCGTCATTGGTTTCATATCTTCCTTTATTTTGAAGGGTAAGGCCACTCTTGGTGGATGAGAGGTGTGCAGAGAATATGAAAGGCCACTCTCAGTAGATGAGAGGTTTGTATAAAATATGAAAGACCACTCTCAATGTATGAGAGGTGTACGGGGAATCCGGAAGGCCACTTTCAATAGATGAGAAGTGTGTGGGGATTCTGAAAGATTCTATGGTTGGAGGTAAAGCCTTCAATGATAATCTCCCTCTTTTCTTCTTACACAGTTACTCTTGGCTCTAAAAATGATCTCCTACATTCTTAATATTTGCATTGAGGGAAAATATTGATTCATGGATGATTAAGTTCCTTATATGTCATCCTCATGGGATGATGGGACCAAACTCCTAGTTAGAGAGGTTCTCAGAGGAGTAGTTTGGTTTATGATTGAGAGGTAAAATGCCAAGTGACTCTCTCTCTCTCTCTCTCTCTCTCTCTCTCTCTCTCTCTCTCTCTCTCTCTCTCTCTCTCTCTCTCTCTCTCTCTCTCTCTCTCTCTCTCTCTCTCTCTCTCTCTCTCTCTCCTCCTTCTTAGATATATTGAGCCCTTAAATGGATCTCTACATAAAACAAGTCTCTAAATAGGTATGAGCTATAAGACCATTCTAGATCCAAGACATAAGTTTGTCGGTCCAAAAAGTGGTATATGGGTACGTGGAAGAGGATGCTTAAATAAGGGAAATAATTAGATTGTGACTAAAGGTAGTGATTGGCCTAATAAAGGGGGGATTACACAAAATATCTATTTAGAGAGAAGGGTAGAAGACTTAACTAGAATCGATGCATATGTGGGATGGGGAACAAGGTTGCCCCATGATTGTTTATACAAGTATTTTTATATTATTATGGTGGTGTTTATCTTCCTTAAAAGTCAATAGATACTTTAAAGCTAAAATACACAATTAAATTAATAATTATTATAATT
This sequence comes from Torreya grandis, assembly GCA_037957365.1. Classification (NCBI taxonomy): domain Eukaryota; kingdom Viridiplantae; phylum Streptophyta; class Pinopsida; order Cupressales; family Taxaceae; genus Torreya; species Torreya grandis. The sequence goes on from JARHVA010003575.1 coordinate 523,352, forward strand.
ATAAAAAAAAAAAAATTATATATATATGAATAATTATTTTGTTAAAGCAGATTTATGTTAATGTTACATATTTTAAAAGATTTTATAAAGGTGTTTATTATAATGGGTATCATATATTTATCTATTAATTTTATAAGATGGAAAAGTTTTTTGGCGTTTTTAAAATTATAAGATTAAAATATTAATGATCAAACTTTGTATGATTAATTTTAAAAAGTTTTTTTAATGTAATTATTAATTGATAAAATTTAAATTTTATTTTTGAATGTAAATTTTAAACATAAATTTTTCATTTATGAAGTCTAAATTTTACTTTAGCATTTATAAATTATTGATTGATAAAGTCTAAGTCTGACTTTAGAATTTATGATAATAAGGTATAAATCTTACTTTAGAATTTATGATAATAAGGTATAAATCTTACTTTAAAATTTATGAACTAACTAAATGATAAAATCTAAGTATTATTCTAAAATTCATATGCATCCATATAATTTAATAACTTACAAAGTAAGAATTTATGTTGATAAAGTCTATAGGTCTTAATAAAATTTAGCTCTTAATTTTAGAATTTATAAATTATGATTAAATAAAGTTGAAGTTTTACTCTAAAATTATTAAGTCTATGACTAAATAAAATCTTGTTTTTAAGTTCTAAAATTTATAAAATTAATTTAGTTCTTAAGTTCTAGAATTGATAAAATTAATTTAATTTTTAAGTTCTAGAATTTATAAAGTATGATTAAATAAAGTTGAAGTCTTACTCTAAAATATATGTCTCAATATACTTTAATGATTTAATCATATAATTCAAAAAAAAAATTGCCTAAAAATATTAGATCGTGGAGACTCTATATATCCCCTCATATAACATTCACTCTATTTAAAATATTTATTAATAAAAAAATATTGTATGAATGTCCACTCAATGTAACTAATACCCGATTTAAAATATGTTTTATAAAGGACATAAAAAAAAATTTAGATTTGAAAAATCTTATCAAAATTTTTAATTTTTATTAAATAATTATATTATTTTTATTGACATTAACATACATAATATCAATCATTAAAATATTTACACTTATATTACAAGTATTATTTTTTTATTATTATTGGTAAAAAAAGATTTTGAGAGTGATTGAACCTTGTACAATGAAAGAGAAATATATAATAATATGATCCAAAAATAGAGATCAAAATAGATCAAAATTAGGTTCTAAAAATCTTAACAATCAAGAAAAATCAAAACAATCTGTCAACAAATTAACTATAACGAAGAAACAATAGATCAAAAACAAAGAATCTGTAAATAAATATTGGACAAATCAATAAGTACTTTAGTATTTTGTTATATGTTTATCCTTCACACTACGTGTTGATAATTTGTCAGCGTAGTAAGTCCTGCATCTCTTTCTATAAGATGTCCATCTATCAATTTGACTCATTATCGAGTCAACTTGGCCTACTACTGATTTTAAGGTATTTGTCAAATAAGTACAGTAGGTGTTGGTTGAAATGAGGTCCCTCATTTTCCTAATTATCACTTTAATTTGTGTTTTTTTCAACTATATGTGCAACCAAATCTCTCTGACTACTTAGGGGGTCTTTTGGAATTGTAGGAAGGATAGGAGGGTTACGAGGGTCTTGTCTTGAACTTGAACTAGTTGTTCAAACAAAAAAATAATGCAAATCTAAAATAACTGCTAAAATTTTATGTTAATCGATAGGATTTTTACTTACTTACCTCCCCTCCACCGTGATATTATCGATTTGTCGACCTAATTGGCAAATTGAAGCAAATGTGGTGTGTTTTCTCCTTCTAGCAATGCAAACGCTTTTCAACAATTGGGGGCAGATAATACATGTGGAGTGAAATGGAAAATGAAGAGGATGCATTTTTTTGTTTGTGTGTGTGTGTGTGTGTGTGTGTGTGTGTGTGTGTGTGTGTGTGTGTGTGTGTGTGTGTGTGTGTAGCATAATACGTACAAGTTTTTTATTTTAAAAATGTGTAAGCATTATGACGTGTACATGTTCAAGCTCAGTATTTACTGAGCCTAATTTTTCATAACATGTATGCATTATTATAATATTGTGTACACGTTATGAAAAATGTCCATGAAATTATCCCCCAACTCCATGCATTTACCCATATCAACATTGCTTAAAGATAAGAATCGTCCACATAGAATTAAAGGAATTATAGTTTTAGAACCATGAAACTGAACATATGTTCAATGTGTATAAAGGATGGTTATAAGTGTATTGTTTTAACGTTAAATGTTAATTTTAGTGACTACACTGTTTATCTAGTAGAAATGTTTTATTCTCTATTTTTGTATACATTAGGAATGTATCATTTCATGTTCCCATTTACAGGGATACTATATTTGTGTTGCATGGAGTTAGATGTAGTATCAACCTATATCCACATTATCATTTTTCTTCACTATTGGTTTCCTATCTTCCTTCCTCGTGAAGGGTAAGGTCCCTGTTGGTGGATGAGAGGTGTGTCGAGAATACAAAAGTCCACTGTTAGTGGATGAGAGGTTTGTATAGAATTTGAAAGACCACTCTCAGTGGATGAGAAGTGTGCAGGTAATCTAAAAGGCTACTTTCAATATATGAGAGGTGTGAGGAATCTGAAAGATTTTATGGTTGAAGGTAAAACCCTCAATAATAATCTCCCTCTCTGGTTCTTACACAGTTACTCTTGGCTCTAAAAATGGTCTCCTACATTCTTAATGTTTGCATTGAGGGAAAATATTGATTCATGGATGATTAAGTTCCTTAGATGTCATCCTCATGGGATGATGGGACCAAACTCCTAGTTAGGGAGGTTTTCAGAGGAGGAGTTTGGTCTGTGATTGGGAGGTAAAATGCCAAGTGATACTCTCTCACAAAGATGTCACCTACTTAGATATATTGAGCTCGTAAATGGGTCTCTACATAAAACAACCCTCTAAATAAGTATGACGTATAAGACCATTCTAGATCCAAGACATAAGTTTGTCGATCCACAAAGCGGTCTATAAATACATGAAAGAGAATGCTTACATAATATAAATAACTAAATTGCGACTGAAAGTAATGATTAGTCTAATAAAAAGAGGTTTACACATATAATATATATTTTAAAAAAAGGTAGAAAACTTAACTAAAATCGACATATCATTAATTAATAAGTAAGAGTTATGATAATTAAGTTAAAGACCATAAAAAAATGTAATGATCGTAACAATAATATAAAAATAACAATAAATATAAATACTAATGAATATGTATTATGATATAAATGAATTACAATATCTACAACATTCATAATTCGACCATGCTTTTTTTTTAAAAAAGAAATTAGAACACGCTTCATTTTATATACCTTTCTTGGAGGAATTGCTTTTTCTAGAAGTGAAATATTTTAAACTTATAGATGAAGGGATACCATGTTTGGGCATCATTAAAGGGATTTGCATGATTTCCTCCACCTTTTGGGCTTTATGCCATGGATATGGCTTACATGATATACAATAGATATGGAACCTAATCGATGTATATGTGGGATAGGAAACAAGGTTGGCCCATCATTGCTTATACTAGTATTTTTATATCATTATGGCACTTTATCTTCCTTTAAAAGTCAATACATACGTTAAAACTCAAATACATACTTAAAAAATGATAGGTATGAAGTATGAAAGCAGGTGTTAAATAATAATAATTATTATTATAATAATAAAAATAAAATATTATATATATGAATAATTATTGCATCTTTTTATTGAAAAGATTATGTTAATGTTATATATTTTAAAGATTTTATAAAGATATTGATTATAATGAGTATTATATATTTATCTATTAATTTTATAAGATAGAAAAGTTTTTCATTTTTTTTAATTATAAGATCAAAATATGAATGATTGAATTTTGTATGATTAATTTTTTTTTTTAAAATTAATATAAATTATTAATTGATAAAATTTAAATTTAATTTTTAAATATTAATTATTAATTGATGATATTTAAATTTTATTTTAGAATTTATGAATTATTGATTGATAAAGTGTATTTTATTTAAGAATTTAGGATAATAAAGATTAAATCTTACTTTAAAATTTATGAACGATTAAATGATAAAGTCTAAGTTTTATTAGAAAATTTACATGTGTCAATATAATTTAATGACTTACGAAATAAGAATTTATGTTGATAAAGTCTATAAATTTTAATAAAGTCTATAAGTTTTAATAAAGTCTAGCTCTTAAATTCTAGAATTTATATATTATGATTGAAAAAAGTTGAAGTCTTACTCTAAAATTATTAAGTATATGTCAAAATAAAATCTAGTTAAATTCTAAAATTTATAGAATTAAATATAGTTTTTAAATCCTAAAATATATAGAATAAAATTTAGTTCTTAAATTTTAAAATTTATAAAGTATGATTAGATAAAGTTGAATTCTTACTCTAAAATTTATGTTTCAATATATTTTAATATTAAACTTAATCGTATAATTTTAAAAAAATAGATTGTCTAAAAATATTAGATTATGGATACTTTATATGTATTCCCTCATATAATATTCACTCTATTCAAAACCTTTTTTTAATAAAAAAAATATACCTAAAAATGTTTTATGAGTATCCACTCAATATAACTAATACCCAATTTAAAATATTATTAAATAATTATATTATTTTTATTAACATTAACATAGTTAAAATAAATCCATTAAATACGTAATAATCTTACTTTTCTATAATTAATATAGTACTAATATTTATTAAAAATTATAAACATATTCTCACTCCATTAAAAAATATGTAAACACTTCAATATGCTTAAAATACAAAGGTCTTAGGATTTTACGACTATACTTAACACGCGTGGTATACGTGGAGTGTTTTCTCTTATACACGGACAAATTGTTTTTATTTTTATTATTTTTATTTTTATTTTATTTTATTTTATTTTTGGAAGTAAGGGTTTGTTTTATTTATTTATACATATTAATTGTAGTTTTTTAAATTGGATATAATAGAATAATTAAAATAATATTATTTATCATTAATCAATAGAAAGTTTTTATAAAATATAATAAAATTAGTAATCAATATATTAAAAAATTAAAATTAATATCTCTCTAAATATATATATTTAATTATTTAAGATTGAAAAAAAAATTAATATTAATCATGTTTTTATTTTTACTCGTTATTAAAATTAAATTTTAGAGAATTAATAGTTTAATTAAATCTTCCAATTAAATAATTATAATTTAAAAGTAGATAAAATATTTTTTTATTAATTTTTTTATTTTATAATTATAATAATAAAATGTAATGAAAAATATATTTTTAATCTTCGTTGAATTTTAAGAAATTCATTATGTTGAGAGGTATTTTGCAATGGCATCTAAGGGTGGCCGTGGGTTATAATATAGTAAGTGTGTTCACTTTTAATTCAAACTTTAAATTTGTCATCCATTTGACTATCACTTATAATTTTTTCCTATTTTCATGTAGAATTCAATTAAAAATTTGCAATGTCTTAACCATACGGTGGAGTTTGGAGCCTCCCCTTTTTTCTAGAAAGATTATTTTGAGTTTCACATATTGGTGTAGTTAAATTTGACACAATTGTCACCAACCAATAGGAATTTGTTAAATAGATAATGAAGTTATAAATAATTGTGATATGTGAAAAATTCAAGATAAAGACTTTGAGATTGATATCCCCTGATATTTTTAGAATACATATATTTAAGATATATGTAGTAAATGTTAATCTCATGTATGCATATATCAATGGTGTTGCTAGTGTATAATGAGAGATCCCTTTTGCCCCAATAATGGGCCAAGAGTTCTTGTGAAAGCACCTGTATGGAAGAAAATTTGGTATGGGTTCTCTTGCCACCAGACTTCTTCAAGCTCAATTTGATGGAGCCACTCAAGGCAACCTATATGCATCAAGGGCTAGTTGCATCATCAAAGACTGTGTAGGTTCTTTGATTAGGGCAACCTCACTAAAGTTGAGTGGTGGGACCAATAATGAAGCTAGGGCCCAAGCTTTGGCCCTTAGTGTGGATTTGATAATTCAATGTGATGTGGAGAAGATAATCTTGGAAGGGGACACAATGGTTTTGATCCAAGCACTTCACAATCGTGGAGCCTGTGCTTAGAACATCAAAAATATTTTAGGTTAAGCTTGGGGTATTCTTTGTTCCCTCAGTTCCTAGGAGGCATCTCACTGTTATGATGAGGTCAATTCGACAACGAACTTCCTAACCAATCAAGGTATCTTCCAAACCCCAAAGATTGTTATGGAAAACACTTGGGCTACATCGCTTGAAACAAATGTGGCAAGTTTTTAGCCATCCCCTCTCCTCTTCCCATTGGCAATCCTTGGTCATCGTTGTGCTTTTTAGCAGTGAGATGGATTTCTCTTTAATCATTTGGCCTCATCAATGTTTGCATCTTACATGTGTTGGAAATCAATGTGAGGTGGCCAGACATTTTTGTGGTGTTTATCTTCCTCAACCCAAAGGATTTGTATTTTATTCAATATTATTGGGTAAAGGGCTAGAGTGTTGCAAATTGTTAGTGATGGAGCCCCTGTTTCAAATTGCTATCAATGAGCCTCTGTTATGTGTTTCCTTTGAGAAGAGGGAAATGTCTTTCGAGGGTAGTGTTAGTGAGGCACATCTTAAGAAGGTATTTGTGATTCAATCCAGGCCTGATTTGGAGTTAATCACATAGATAATGGGACCGGTTTTTTGGAGAGCCCTTATAGGGTTAAGGTGAATGTTGATATTACATCATTATTCATAAGTAATGTGTTGCTTGTTGTGGACGACATCAAACTAGTTAAGGTGATTGTGGAATGGATGATAAAGCCTCATTGCAGGCCTAGATGATGAGAGGCAATTGTGAATTTTATGGCCAAAACCCTGTCGACTTTACCCCTTTAAGGGAAGGAGATTCATGGCATTATCCCCCTATCTGTCTTTCATGAGCTCAAGGAATGACTTTGTATGGCTTTGTCCTGTGTGGAGAAATTACAGGGTTACCTATGCTCTCCTACTCTAACTAGTAGATTCATTACCCCTCTAGATGTAAGCTCCCTACAAGCACTCATGCCTTCCCTTTCAGTGATCTTGGGTTTATGTCAATATTCTCATGTGTTTGTTGTTATTTAGTTGTTACAACAGTCGTATGGTGGTGGCCATCCCATGCCACCCTTGATTTAGATTCTTGAAGCAGGCCCCAAGGGAACTGTGGTGGCTTGCACTCGTTAGGATACCAACTCGACCATGTGGGCTCATCTTAAGTCCAACCTCCAAGCTCCTAGTTTGGGGGGTCACTAGTCCCCCCCGCCTGAGGATGATTTGGGATCTTTATCTATAGAGGTATCAGGTTCTACCCCTTAATGGAAAACTTTACAACAGATCGGTGGTGAGCTCTTTGATGCAACCCAACAGGCAGATTAAGGTCTCATTGTCTTGCATGTTTTTTAGCTTTAGAACTATGTTCTGGTGTTTGCTTGGATTCAATCCTAGGTCGACATCCCTTCCAAGGATTCTCTGTTGGTTTATCCATGACTAGTTTTGTGTTATGTCTGGTCCCTTTAGATGGTGGTTATATGTTCTAGATAAATTGAGAAACTCATAATTATATAGATATTGACATTTTTGCCATATTTTAGATTACACATAGTTAATTACAATGGATGAGTAAGTGTACACCTAAATATGAGCAGCAACGACTAGGGGCATCTAATCTGTCTAAATCACTTTGGAAATGATCCTGACCCTAACTGTTTGAAAATTTGTCAAAAAATCTAAAAAAAATTGTACCTTGGTGGATGATATAGTAAACCATCATCCTCACCAGTGTAACTACAACCCATTCGATATAATTTATATTTGATTTCCTATCTTTGTTCGAAAAAATGTTTCTACGATAACAATAATATCTCACTTAATCATTAATCACATTTAGTTTAGCTCCATCAATGTTGCACAAACCCTTTAGTTGTTGCACCCCTTTACCATTCCACAACAAGTATATGTAACTAGGGGCTAAATTTGACGGTCGACCCTGTCTATCATAAATTTTTGTGATGATAGTTATCTATCCAACATTGGCCTTCAAATGCTAATATAATTTATAGTAAGAAGAGGAAATATAAGAGTCAATACGTATTTATTATAATTCTTCAAGGTTTTTGATGGTCTACTTAAACTTTTACCTTGCATCCAATATGATCTCCTAAAAAAATTGATTGTATTTTACGGCTAAAAATATAAATACGATCACATAACCATCAAATTTAGGCCTTGCATGTAACCGACTACTTCAAACAATGATCCATATAGAATCTCTATATATGATTTCTATTTTTTGAATTATACACATAAGACTTTAATAGTATATTTATCCTTGAGAAAAGGTTGGTCTCGTCCCATGGTTAGTTTCTCTATCTGATTGCTTATCTCTATTGTCATATCAGTGGAAGGTTGCTCTAAAATGGTTTGAGGTTTTTTTGGTAGATGGGTCTTTGTTATCTTATCGACTGATGACCGCTTTATTGTTACTTGTTTGTTCACTATTGTTCACTATTGATGACCGCTTTAAATTTCTGATGATATTTCCTTTATTCTATTATTGAATCTTTTGTTAACTTATTATTTTATCTATCTTAATTGATCATTTTAAACTTTCGTACTAAATTATGAAACCTATCAAAAACCCAAATTATCCCTATATAAAAATAAAAAATAATAAAATTATATATCCATATCCAACAAAACATTATCTTTCCCTGAGTGTTATTCCCATTTGTTTAAGCATGACCGCATGCTAAACAAAGGGAGAGTTTATTTTCAAGTTGCAATTAAGTGCGCGAGGAATACTTACAAGTTTTATCACTTTATCACGTTGACCAATACAGATGCCATGCTTCAATTGTTCGAAAGGTACTAGAAGCTTTAATTATGTTCTTGAATTCATGCCATACTTAATTATATCCCTTATTCTTTTTCATTTTTTTATTCCTGCCTTTTCACTCTCCCAGTGTAGACAGCATTTTCTTAGCTAAGAGTTGCACTAAGAGGAAGCTCTAGGTAGTCAAATATTCGTTAGCATTTAGATTGGTGTAAAGCTTTATAGTTTGGGCATTATATATATATTTTTAAAGAATAAATATTTTGTTTTTTTTAATTTTTTAGTATGAGATTGGGAAAATGTATAATCGATCTTCTTCAATTTAGTATTATGAATTGAAGAGTATATATTCTGTTAAATTTGTATGGGATTTGAATTTTGTGTTATATGATTTACATTTTCTTCGATTGCATTAGATATTATGGGTTTTGGCTCTCTCCAAACACTCGTGATTTATGAAGACTAAAAATGCTTAGCGCTCTTCTCTCAAGAGGTGTTTAACCTTCACAAACAACTTTCCAAACAAGTCTCCTAGAGGGGATTGCACCGAAGTAATTACATCTTAAATATGTGATGCTTTCACAATGCATATAGTGACATATATTTTTTGAAAAACTATGTCATCATTTTTGACGCTCAATGTTTTTGGATCATCTTTTGTGATCATCAAGGGAAAGAGAGCATGATTCATTTCCCTTGGTGAAGGATCACAGAAGATGATCCGAAACATTGAACACCAAAAAATTTGACACAGTTTTCCAAAAAAGATATTTCCAATTACATCTTACTTCTATCCACCTCATACCATCATAAAGAAGAGACCTCGTGACCAAATTTCAGTCTTATATGATAAATTTGTGAGACATTGTAAACTCAAATGATCTACATAGTGTTTCCTCCATAATACACTTCATTACCAATTTGGATATTAAAACTATTTCTCTAAAATAATATGTTTTATCTCACTACGTGTAACCTTCCTCTTTTTTAAAAATTTCATAATTTTATATTATATAGATTAAATGTACTTTTAATCTTCTCTTTTATATTCTTTGAAATGTGTTTGTGCTCTCCATATCTTCTTCACATTATACATTTTAAAATCCTCTGAACCAATCTTAACTTTTTAATCGACATAAATATATAAATTAAATTATTATTCTCCCTCCTTAAATATAAAAGATATACATTCAGTGCATAACTAGTGGCAACACTCAAACATACACTAAGTATGGTTGTTAACTTAAAGTGAAACACATTATAATATTAACACTCAAACATACACTAAGTATGGTTGTTAACTTAAAGTGAAACACATTATAATATTGTTACTCGAGAGGCTCATGACTTACACACATATTAATTGATTCATAGAATTGCAAATTGATAATTAAATTTTGTCAAGAATGACTTAATGATGTCCTCCATAAGCATTTCTTATTATAAATAAATAACTTAAATATTGACATTTAATATCAAGAATAAATATGTAGGATAATAGGTAATGAAGTGGAGCTTAACCTCACTACAAAATCAAATATCGACATTATCATTTAGTTGATTGTGTAAATGTAAAAGTAATCGTTCCTTTCGATTTTGAGAGATTAAAATTTATATAGAAGATATAAAAGTAATCATATTTAAGAGAGGGTCCCTTAAGAGAGCAAAGAATATAGATTTTGATGATCGGTGATTCAGATCATCTTCTGTGATCCTTCATCAGGGAAAAGAGAGCATGATTCCTTTCTCTTGGGGAAGGATCACAGAAGATGATCTGAAACATTGAGCATCAAAAATTGTGATACAGTTTTCCAAAAAAGATATTTGCAATTACATCTTACTTCTAACCGCCTCATACTATCATAAGAAAGAGGCCCCGTGACCAAATTCTAATGTTGTATGATAAATTTATGAGACGTCGTAAACTCAAATGACCTACCTAACTTTACACCCATAACACACTCCATTACCAATTTGCATATTAAAAATATTTCTTTAAAATTACATGTCTTATCTCACTACATGGGACCTTCCTCTTTTTGATCTTCTTCATGATATTATATTTTATAAATTATATACATTTTTAAATATAATTTTCTCTTTTATATTCCTTAAAATGTATTATTGTGTTTCCCATATCTTCTTCACATTATGCATTTTAAAATCCTTTAAACCAATCTTAACTTTTTAATCGAAATAAATAGATAAATTAAATTATTATTCTCTCTCCTTAAATATAAAAGATACATATTCAGTGCATAACTAATGGCAACACTTAAACATACACTTAGTATGGTTGTTAACATAAAGTGAAACACATTATAATATTATTACTCGAGAGGTTCATGACTTACACACATACTAATTGATTCATAGAATTGCAACTTTAAAATTAAATTTTGTCAACAATTACTTAATGACGTCTTCTATAAGCATCTTTTATTAAAAAGAAATAATTTAAATATTTACATTTAATATCAAGAGTAAATATGTAGGATAATAAGTAATGAAGTGAACTCTAACCTCAATACGAAATTAGTTATTATCATTATCATTTAATCGATTGTGTAAATGTAAAAGTAATTGTTCTTTTCGACTTCATCGTCAAGAAACCTCAATGCAAAATCAGGAATCCCACTATCCCAAATCAGGGATCCCACTATCCCTGAACCGATTATGTAAATGAAAAAATAATTGTTTTCTTAAAATCTCATAGATTAAAACCTAAATAAAAGATGACAAAATACTCAGGTTTCACCGTCAAAAAACCTCAATGCAAAATCAGGTATCCCACTATCCCTTAACCGATTATGTAAATGGAAAAATAATCATTTTTTTCAAATCTCAAAAATTAAAACCTAAATAGAAAATGACAAAACATTCAAAACTCATCGTCAAGCCACACCCTTACACCTTAAAAAAATGACACCCAAACAAAATTACAATAAAAAAAAACTGAGCTTGTTATAGATAGCTTCAATTTGCAGCAAAGAATATAGATTTTGTGGGTCCATTCCCAACCCCAAGGCATCGAATACTATTCCCTTAATTATATTAAAAGGGGGTCCCCTACGAGACAACCCAAAACTCGCACATGGGTTTAAGGGCACCCCTTCGAGTGCACCGAATAATTACAGTTTTGAACCGTTGAAGGACAAAGATAAATAAACATTATTATAAAATTAAGGTTAATTAAATTTTGAAAAAAAAGGAAGGGAGAGTGGAGAGTGGAGAGAGAGGAAATGGCAATGGAAAGGGGGGGTCCACCCCACTCAAAAAAAGCTCAGTGCGCATTGGTTTTGTACCATTAAGGAATTTCAAAGCGCCCATAATAATAATAATAATAATAGTAATAATAAAACCCCGCAACCATACAGAGATCTTAGCCAGCCTATAAGCCTGCCATGGCTCTGCACAATTCATAGCATAAAATGCCCTTCGCTTCATTTAAAATCTCTGAATTTCTTCTAAATTGAAATCCCTGCGCAATATTGATGCAAGATAATAATCACACCAAGAAGCCCAAATCAAGGTATGCGTCGTTGTTTTCTACCTGTGGTGATATTGTGTGTGTATATATGTTGCTGACGTATAGACAATGTGTATATGTCGTCGTTACAGGAAGGCTTGGTACCAGAAGGCTAAAATGCAGGTGGCGAATTTGTGGCGCGTCGTTCTGAAACCGCCGGCGCCTTCGGCCGATCACTGCACTGCGGCTTCCAAGTACGCAAAGCTCCGTAAATGCTTCAGCACTTCTTCCTCTGCCGCTTCAGGGAGGAACGGCGCCGCCGCCGCCGGGTTCCCCGCCGCAGGGTCCGGCTATTATTCCGTGACGCCGCCTCGGACGCCGCCGCGTACGCTCTCCTATCCTTCGTCGCTCACCAGGAGCTTCCTCTGCCCCCCGGTCGCCTACACCAGCGGCGTCATCGGCGGCGGCGATCACGCTATTCTCCCGCCCAGGAGGAGTAGCGCTTCCGCGGGGACGCCGCCGCTGCCGCCTGCGGCGCGGGAAGAGCCGCTGGGGTTTGTGAAGGGAAGGCTGTCGAATGGCGGCGGCGGCGGCACTCAGGCTGTGGTGGCGGGCGCCGTCGCCGCCGCCGCCGCCACCACGACGCGGAGGAGGGTTTTCAGAGGGAAATCCGTGATGGAAAATTCGCTGATGAGAAAAGCGGTAATCGAAGAAGAGGCGATGATGATGATGAAGAGGCGAAACGAGTTCGCTTTCATGCAGAGGAGGAATTCGTTGAAGAGGCGGCAGATTGGGCCGAGCCCCCTGAGTCGTGTTGCCTATAATAACATTGAGTGTGAATGAATGATAAGCAGTTGCAGGTTTTTTTTTCTCCATCGTTCGAAGGGTAAGCAATTGCAGGCTGTAACATCTAAATCTGTGGGGAGATTAATGTTAATTCACGTTTAAATCCTGTACGCGTATTGTTCTGTATTCTCCATATTTTACAGAAATCCCTTTCCGCCATGAATGGGAGGGCAAAGTGTTGTCGTGGCAAAAGTATAATATTCTGTTATATTTTCGTTATGAATATGTGCGGCTCAGTAAAAAAGGAAAATAATAATAATAATAATACATGTCAACGAAACAGGTTCAAGAAAAAATGACAAGTGAGGCACATTAATTTGCATACGTCTATTTACAACTTTTACGTGTGATATACGTCGAGGGTGCCTAGGTGAGCTCTTGATATGGAATGTCTCTCTGTTTTCTCTGATTTTAGGTTTGGTTGTGTCCTTTTCCAACCATAAATCCAATCCAAATGATAGGGAGCTTAGGATTGTTGAGCTTACAACTAGAAATAGAATATGACATTAGATGTATTCATTTGAGAGAAAAAAATATGCGAGTAATGTGTGTAAAAGATGGTTGGAAGGAAATATTCAAATTTTTACAATTATGAACGATAATATATTGATGGAAACTATCCGGACATAACAAAATCAAAGTTTACGTGATAGATGTCGATAACCATTGAGACCTAAACAACATACAATTTCTATTCAATCCCAAGTACAATATAATGAAGAGAAGAATGTCAATGAAGTAAAGTGAAATACATAATAATTAAGTCCTTAAATATGGTTATCAAAAAACAAAATTGTTTCTCACATTTACAGTTCTCTTCTTGAATGACCAAACAAATCGTCTAACAAATCAAATGGAACAATGCACACACCAAGATGTGATCTCTTAAAAGCAAATGCCCTTTATCAATATGAGGGATGTAGAGCATAAGTTGCCCCAAATTTATTATATTTAAGCCTCTGTGCATCCTAACATAACAATCCATATTAGATAAGAAATAACAACAAATCCTTGAAGTTAGATCTCCCATATTCCTTGAGGAGGTTCACATGATTCCACCCTACTCTATTACTTTACCTACAAAGCACTATTTTCCCGAGGATAACATTCCATATTAGATGGGAAATAACAATAAATCTTTGAAGTTAGATCTCCAATATTCTTTAAGGAGGCTCACATGATTCCACCCTACTTTGTTACCTTATCTACAAAGCACTAGTTCACTTCCATCCTTAAGGCACATTGTGTTTAGTTGTTTTCTCCCCCGGCCTGCACTCTTCAAAAAAAAAAAAGCGCTAATATACATTTCTACCATAACAATTGCTATAGTTTGGTGCCAATGTTTCATCTTATGAAAAATAAATAAAAATAATAAAAATTGTGGGTGCTTAGAAATTATTATATCCATAATACTTAAGAGGTTAGCTCTTATATCATGATGAAACAAATTCAAGTCGCGTCATAAGAGATCTAATTTAGTAGTGGAGGTGCCCCCTAAAGATTGTCATCGTAGTCACTAATGGTTTGATTATGTTAGTTACGCTCATCAAGAATACCACGTGAATCCTCTCATTCTAGTTTCTCCGCCAACGTGTCCACTTTGTTGTCATGTCCTTCTTTATACATTTGGTAGATGTAGAGGGACTATAGGGCATGAGTTTCGGTCATATTCTTGCATCACTTACTTTTGTGGATGCAATGACACTCAATATGAACTAAAATTAATGTTGCAACCATTACTAATTAATATGAGCTCAATATGGAACTAGAAAAACACTTTAATCAACCTCATGAAATGGGAAGATACTTGAAAGGACATCACTATATTCAATGATGGAAAATTCTCATATATTTAAAAAAATAGTAGGTTCTCCCAATATCAACAACAAAACAAAGAAAATCTAGCACATCAAATTCAAATACTATTAAAAATAAAATTTAGTGGAGACAAAAATAAACATAACTTCATATAGCAGTGAAACAAATGAAATAAAAAAATCCCATATATGAAATAAATAATATTGGAAATAAATAATATTGGATGATAGGTATTGTAGTATAAAATGAAAGTATAGCCACTTTGAGGGGGAAACCTCATAAATGCATCAAAATTAAGAGAAAGACACATAACATAATGCCTAAAAAATGACTACATATCCTCTCTATATAGCTTACATTAGAGTAGGGCAACCCCAAAGTCTTAATGAGGCAACGACTACCTAGAAATTGACATATAAATTATTCAACAATTATGCACGCCATACGTGGGTTGCTTTGTAACCCAAAAATATGTAAATGGTTAGGGTCGTAACATATACACTCTGAAAAAATGTTGCCATTAACTCTTTCCAAATGTGGATTCTCTTGCAAAAAGTGCTCATCCTTCCAAGTAGCATTTTTTTATCAAAGTGTAACTTGAGTCATTTGTGCACTATGCCTCTATTAGTACCAAAGTACAATGTCAGTCCTGAACTATCTCAAGACAAGTATTTCATGGACTCACTTTGACATGTTGTGTACTTATGGCAATGTTATGTGTTGGAGGTGCCATCATGCTTGGGGAAGATAAAACATCACATGCATATTCACGACCAAGACATTTAAAGGAAGATGAATCATCAACCATTTTTCACAGGTTTCATCATGCTTGGGGAAGATAAAACATCACATGCATATTCATGACCAAGACATTTCAAGGAATATGAATCATCAACCATTGGTCATCTGAAACAAAACCATTTTGTAGCTAACCTTAATTGTTACTATTTATTTTTTGCATATATACTCATATTGCACCTTGTGAAGGGAACCCATGGGGTTTCAGTCCTACTCAAGGTTCACCATAGTTACGCCATTCTTAGTTTATATTCATGGGAATTCAAATTTGTGGTCTTGTTGTTTATTATATACAAATGCACTATACATGTTCATAGTGAATAAGAGTATTATTATGCTAGTTTTTTTTTTTTAATGAATGTGTGATTTTTTTTCACATTGTATTATGTTGCGTGTCCATTATAGTATAGTAGATTACTAACTAGTTTATTCTATTGTCATCCACACGAAATACCCTAAGCACAGTGGTTTAGATAATTAACATTAGAGAACACTTTTTCATCCTTATGCAATCCTTCATAGATTCAAGGAATTGGTATCAACGTGATTTTTTTTAATGACTTAAATAACTTGTGCAAACAATGTAAAGAGCGAGTGAAATTTGGTCCCATCTCAAATTATTTGGATGAGCACCACCGTAAGAGAAAAAGTGTTGACTCTCAGAGGAAGAATGTCAAAACCTTTGCAAATGTTCAATACCTCATCATGGATGTTTAAAGGACTAGCACACTACACTATTTATCCAATTATGTGATTTCATGCTCTAGTTAGGGAATTTGACCTTTGCATCACACACTAGCACACCATTTAACCATCCAAAACCCTTCAGAATGCAAGTGAATATTGGCATACTTATTTTCCAAAAGAATTTTTACGCCAAAGCATTACATGATTGGGTTAGATAACTTGAGGAATATTTCTCTTCTTATTACTTCAATGATATGAAGTTCAACTTCACCACACTGAATATTCCCAACTTAGTTATGTATTGGTGGAACTCTTATTGTGCAAAGGCGCATAAGAATATGACCTTATCAACTCTTGGGAGAATTTTTTCTAACATATGAAGAATATTCCTACAAAAATGGAAGGATCAATCATTACAAGAATATACTGATAATTCTATGACCTACTTACACACTCGAAGATTCAAAAACTACGTGTTTTACAAGGTGTTAAAGTACATCCTAACATAAGTGGAATTTACCTTTACATTTGCACAAAGATGTAACAATGACTTTCTTAAGTTTCAAAGAAGGATACTTTTAAAATAAAAAAACATGACACTACTTGTTGTTACAAAGATGTACTAATTTAATTAGTTCATTCTGTTCCCAAAACTATTTTATCATAATGGGTGAATATTGATGAAGAAAAACTATTCAACCGTCATTACATGTATAATAATCTAATTGGACTACGACCAACTCTCAACAGTTCTCACATGTATTTGGACCAAGTTTTTACTTTTCCCCTATCATTCCCATGAATATTTTTATGTTTACCCTACTTATGCAATTGCAAGGTAAACATCTTCACCAATGCTTAGGACTCATGATGGTGCAATTAGGATAATCTTGATTACTTTATTTTCCTTCACATTTATCTTAGTGCAATGAAGTCTTTAGTTTGTTTCCCTATAATGTTTTCACTGTCTATAATTAAATCCAACCCTATTGAGAGAGGCATATGATGCTCATGAGCCAAAAGATAATATTATAAGGGTCTCTACAAGGAAAGGAAAGGAAAGGAGTTATAAGCATTCAACAGGTTAGTGATTTTGCCTCTCCCAACATTAATTTTCATGAAAGATTGTAGGACAATTTTAATATTTCAAACTTGAATAAAGTCAGGCCCAAGAAGGATCCTTTTTAAGGGGGATTATATAACATTATTTGTGAATAGGAATATGGAGAAACATATTGGTAAAGGAGAAGACATTTTAAACCATCAGTTTGGTAATGTTGTAAAAGAAGTTCATGGGCTGAGGAAGCCTCTCCATGTGCTTCCATGCCTTATGAAGAATATTAGAAGATTATAAAATGTGTTATCTAGGTTACATGTCAATTATTGTCTACAAATGGGAAGGATTTAGGGATTTTCTTCCCAATCTCTAAGGATGATAAAGTTCTATATCTTAGTAAGCATGGTCTAGTGACGGTATCCCAAGTTGATCCTATTGAAAAAAAGGAAGTGTTTTTATCAATAATGAAAATTGTTGCAAAGATTTAACTAAAAGGGAAGAATTTATTGCCCCCTTTTTCTACAAAGTTATACCCTTTTTGTCATAACCTCTTTAAGGTATGTGAGCTTCTTTAGTGGTTAAGTTTTTCTAATGTGCTCTCATAATTGGGATTCATAGTTTTTATTTAATGGGGTCATTAAGGTTGGTAGTCAATTTTGGGGTCTTTGTATTTGTGGAAGTGGAGTTTGAAGTCTGCACCCGTATAGTGAAAATTTTAATTAAATTTATAAGGTCTTGGTTATACTGTGGGATTATTTTTTCAAAAAATAATAAAAAATGGACTTCCTACTTTCATGGATTTTCTAAGACCATTATTTGAGACATAATGGTTTGATGTGGATGTTTTCTTATTGATGGGGACATGAAAATTCAATTATGGGATGGTTTTGGGCATGATTTTGTTATACCCTAGATATTTGCTAATGATCACAACCACCATTCTTTTATATTACTAAAAAATTATGACAACCTACGTGGGAAGTGATCATTTGATCATAAATTTGATGGTTTAGGATCTCATTGGTGAGATGTTTAAATACTGTATTTTTGGCATTCATTTTTTAAAGTTTTAAATTTTTCTCCACTGTTTACAATCTCAGAAGCAGAAATTTTCCATTTCAAATATGTTTGTGGTTTTTTTTAAACATTTTTATGATGGGAGGGGATGTGAAGAGAAGTTTTCCTAGTTCAAATTTTACTTTGAGAAACAATCATGAATATTATCAAATATTTAGGAATGTTAGTTGGATGTCTTTTTTTTAAAGCTTTACGGGTTTAATGCCACTATTGCTCTTGAATTTTATAACTCACTTAAGGATGTTGTTGCAATGGTCAAGGCCATCACCATTCATGTTGATGAAGAGTTTATTTATAGGGTTATGGACCCTATAGGGGAAAGGTGGTACAGTGAATTCAAAAGGTTGTAAGTATAGAGATTCCTTTCCCCAACTAGGTGAGACTATGCAGGGTACATCTAAGGGAATTCTTAGGTCATCCTTCCCTTCAATTTGGCCTTAAATTGTTGAATTTATAAAATAATACATAACATGTGAGGGAAGGTATTCCTTGATTTTTTCCTATCATTTCTTAACTTTATCACATTTACCCTATGTATATTTTTTAATATCACCCTTTTTATATTAAGACTATTAGATAAATCTGTTGATGAATTCTAGAAAAGCAATATCGAAGTGTTGGATCACCAAGGGTTGATAAACAAATTATTTTTAGATGCATTTGGGAAAAATTTCATGGAATTATTTATGTCAATGCTCACTTGCCCCTTTCATCAGGGTTAGAAAGAAAAAATTGAACTTGAGGGATGAGGACAATGAGGAAGGAGAACTGGGCACAAATAAAGAAGTTATGTTCGATAAACAAGAAATGGTATTTATTAAGGCTTCAAGCTCCTCTACCTCTTTGAATTTAGAACAATATTTACAGGGTATTCACTCTTAGTAGTACGAAATTGTGGCTTTTAAAAAATATCTAGATAATGCAGGGTCTCTAAGTATTACAAAGTTTAACGAGGGAAAGGGCATTTGTGTTAATGTAAGTGAAATTAAGAGGGTGACTATTCAGTGTTTACATGATTATATTTTAAAGTTTAAGGTATGAAATTGGGAAGGTTAAGGGTAAGGTTTCACAATTAAGTGAAGCTAAATATAAGGATATTTTTAATTCGAAGACATCCCTTTTTATGGCTGGTAATTTTTTTTCTAATAGTTTTTCCTGTAGACCCCCACTAATTATAGACACCTTGATCTTGAAGGAGAGGTGGTTAAAATATAGGTTTTAAAGATCTATAGCTAACACGAATCCTTGTATTACTTCACCTAATATTTTTTGTGAGGCATTATGGACTGTCCTTGAGCATGATAAGAATCTCCTATGTGAAGCTTATCTTCATAATTTGGTGCTACCTTGTTTTCCTTCTTGGAACTCAAATCCTGTGGTTGGTGATATTAATGCAAAGATTTTATGTCTTACATTTATAATTAGATCCAATGTGAGTAGGAAAGACAATTATGTTCTTAGATGAACATGAGAAATGATGTTCTCTTATGCTTTGGGAACATCCCATGCCATCTGAGATTGAAATGTCTCTATATAAGAATATGAAATAAAATATTCCTTCAAATCCTCAAAAAATAAGGCTAAAAGATAAGTGTCAGATTATGTTTTAGGGTATGATAAGGACTTCTTATTCAAGGTTTATAAATTTTTTTTCTAGCTATGAGATTTTTTTCCAATAATGTTGAAAATGAGAGAACCTCATTCTCCCTTTAATTTATTATATGTTCTTTCTCAAATTATTATTTATTATCACTCTGGATCCAAAGTTATGAAATATGGTTGTTAGACTGAAAAATCCCCTTTTGGACAACTTGTGACCCCTGAGCTTACCAATGCATTTCAATAGAAATCGCAAGAAGCTATGTCCATTATCTTGTGGAGTGTTAAGTATGAATTCATTTTCCACATTGGTAATCAAGAGTCTCCTAGTGATGTTTGTAAAATCCTTGAATCCATGCACGAGGGCACTCGCCTCTCAAAAATTATTAAGTTAATCCTTGAATTGCTAACTACACCTATGAAAGTTGATGGGTTGTGAATTTTCTTGATAAAAGTAAGAACATTAAAGCTCAATTAGATGGTTGTAACTATAATTTGATTCAGTATCAATTAATTTATTTTATCATTCAATTAAATATTTATGAAAATTTTAAAAAAATTATTTCAATTTTGAAATTTAAGTATCAAACTGAGCAAGATATCATTGACCTTACCACCTTGTCTACTCTCCTGATTCAAGAATAGTGAGTTATGACCAATTTTGATTCTAAAGAGAATGCCACTCAGTCACTTCTCACCTTAAATACTATTTTTGATAACATTAAAAACCATAAATCTAAACCTAAATTTGTGGGGAGATTAATGTTAATTCACATTTAGATCATGTACGCATATTGTTATGTATTCTCCATATTTTACAAAAATCCCCTTCGGAAATGAATGAGAAGGCAAAGTAGTGTCGTGGAAAAATTATAATTCTATTATATTTTTGTTATGAATATGGATGTCTTTTTAAAAAAGAAAAACAAAATAATATGTCAATGAAACAAGTTCAAGAAAAATGACAAGTGAGGCACATTAATTTACATACATATATTTACACTTTTACGTGTGGTATATATAGAAGGCATCTAGGTGATCTATTAATATGGACTCAAAACCTTAACAATGATAATGAGATATTGATGTTTGTCTCTCTTTTCTCTTTTTTTTAGGTTTGGTTGTGTCCTTTTCTATTCATAAATCCAATCTAAACAATGGAAGCTTAGGATTATTGAGATTACAACCATAAATAGAATATGACATTTATATCATAACAGTTGTCATAGTTTGGTGCCAACTTTTCATTTTATGAAAAGGAGAAAAAAATTGATGGTGTGTATCAAATATCATATCAATAATACCTAAGAGGTTTGATCTTATATCATGATGAAACAAATTCAATTCATGTCATAAGAGATCTAATTTAGTAGTGGAGGTGACCCCTAAAGGTTGTCATCGTAGTCACCAATTGTTGGACCATGTTAGTTATGCTCATCAAGAAGACCACATGAATCCTCTCATTCTAGTTTCTCCACCAACGTGTCCACTTTGTTGTCATCTCCTTTCCTATTGATACATTTGGTAGATGGACGGGAGTATAGGGAATGAGTTTTGGTCATATTTTTGCATCACTTACTTTTTTGGGTGCAATGTGTTAGGTTGTGGAGCTAAAAGCTTCACTGTATGCAAACATGGAGGAGGTTGTTGAGTTCCAGGGATATCGGCGTCGACAACGCAACCGACGTTGGTCAGGGGTGAACAGAAGGGCAACTGACATCGACAGGAGTCAGCCGACGTCGGTTATCTCCAGATAGACAGGGACCGACGTCGGTCGCCTGTGCAGTTCCAGAACTGCTCGTTGCACGAATAGTTAGTTTGTTGAACCGGTTGTTTGCATGTAAAGACTATTTTGAGTCTTGA
Organism: Torreya grandis; assembly: GCA_037957365.1. Taxonomy (NCBI): domain Eukaryota; kingdom Viridiplantae; phylum Streptophyta; class Pinopsida; order Cupressales; family Taxaceae; genus Torreya; species Torreya grandis. The sequence continues at coordinate 545,512 of JARHVA010003575.1, forward strand.
GCTGCATGTCTAATTATTGTAAATTAGAAGTCTAAGTTATTGTTTAGTATGGGATTTATTTATAGACTCATTGGCATGTATTTTAATTAAGGATTCAAGGCAAGGAAGAGATCCTTCCAATTGTAAGAATAGGTGATTTGCAGGTTGTTGCAAGATCAGGAAGAAGTTCTACATGGTAAGTAAGATCATTTGAGTTATAGGTTGTTGCAGGTTCATGGGAGATCTACTTGAAGTACTTTGAGTACTGGCAGGGTTATTACTGACTGGTTGGAGGTGAGCACCAACTCTGTGTTTGAGTTGTGTGTTGGGACTGTTTTTGGTAGGAGAGTGAACTCTTGAGGGAAAGAGATCTGTACATCTGAGAGGTGTGAAATATTGTGGCATCTTCATTGTATTTCCTTCTGGCATGAGTATTAATATAAGATTGTGTATTGTCTCTAATATTCTGTCATTTGTGAATTTTAGTTACTTGTTAATTCTGGTATAATTTCGTGTTTAGTTGCTTATACAAGGTAATCATATTGTGCTCTTATTAAGGAGCAAGATCCTGACAAGTTGGAATCAGAATCAGGTTTGTGGTTCTAGATTTTCATCCCTATCAAGTGGTATCAGAGATTTTGGTTGGGTTACTAACAGGTTGTATTAGATATGGTTAGTGTTTGTTGATTACAGGTCACTCACAGGGGTTTTTGTTTGAGTGGGAGTATAGCAATGGCAGAAGAAAGTAAGCTACGAATAGATAATTTTAATGGCAAGAACTATCAATTATGGAGGATACAGATAGAAGATTATATGTATCAGAAAGATTTGTACTTATTGTTGGGTGGGGTTGCATGCAAGCCCACGGATATGAAGGATGAAGAATGGAAGGTTCTTGATCGAAAGGCTCTGGGATCTATAAGGTTGAGCTTTGCATCGTCTGTGATTTCCAACTTATCACAGGCTAAGACAACGGTAGAGTTGATGGAATCTTTGGCAAATTTATATTGAAAACCCTCAACTTCGAATAAGGTATTTCTTATGAAGCAATTATTTAATTTGCAAATGTTGGAAGGTGGATCTGTACATAGTCATCTTAGTGATTTCCATGGTTTGATAAACCAGTTAAATTTAGTCAATATTGTTTTTTATGATGAAATTAAGGCTCTCTTAATCTTATGCTCATTACCTGAAAGTTGGGAGAGTTTGGTAATGGTAGTTAGTAATACTACATCTACTTCTAAAATCTTAAAAGTGGATGATGTTATGAGTGTAATCTTGAATGAAGAAATTTGCAAGAAAAGCACAGGTGAATCATCAGGGAATGCTTTGAGTGTTGAAAGTAGGGGAAGGCAAAAAGAGAAGATCGAGCATGGGAGATCAAGGTCCAAGATAGGCAGGAGATCCAAGTCCAGGTATGGCAGAATAACCTGCTACAAATGTGGAAAGCAAGGGCATGTAAAAAAAGATTGTTGGTTGGTTGAAGATCAGCAAGAAGGAACAAAAGAAGCAGATGTTGCAGGTATTGTTGCACAGGATGCTCTGGTATGTTCTTTGAATAAAGTAGAATCTTGGGTTTTAGATTTTGGTGCCTCTTTCCATGCATCCCCAAATAGGAAATTTTTTCATGAGTATGTCCAAGGCGACTTTGGAGAAATTTATTTAGGGGATGGTAAGCCTTGTCAAATGGTTGGCAAAGGGAAAGTGAAGCTGAAATTGTAGACGGGCAACACATGGGTATTGAAGGAGGTCATGCATATCCCAGTCCTGAAGTGGAATTTAATTTTTGTTGGAAAGTTGGGTGATGAGGGTTGCACAGTAACTCTCATAGAAGACTCTTGGAAGGTTACCAAGGGTGCACTTGTTGTAGCAAGAGGTAAGAAAGTAGGTACGCTTTATCTATCTACTTGTATTATTGATTCTCCTTCTGGTTTATCTACTTCAGTTGTAGATTCGAAGATGTGGCTTAATAGGCTTGGTCACATGAATAAGAAGGGGATGCATGTTCTTGAGTCAAAGGGTATGCTTTCAGATTTGAAAAGCATGGATCGAGATTTTTGTAAGCAAAAGAAGAAAGTGATGTTTCTTGAGAAATTCGATGTTCGTGACAAGAACAAGAAAGTCTTGGTTTTCAAGGAGAAGATGACAGACAGAGATCAGCGCAAGGGGCTGAAGAATTTTGAGCAGAGCAAGGTTGATATGGACAAGGGTATGATCCAAAAGGAGCTCGTGGGTAAAAGTCATCACTCACAAGCAAAACACAGAGACTGACGTCGGTTAGAAAATTGGCATCGACATCCAGATAGGGACCGACTTCGGCTATGTGTAGCCCAATGTTGGTGACTTCAGACAAATAAACACTGGCATCGGTCAGGGGAACTAACGTCGGCGATGAGGCAGTCGCATGGAATCGACGTCGATCGGGTGCAGACTGAGATGTGATCGGCATCGGTCACTGAGATGGATTTTGGACAGAAAGCAAGCTATCAAGGAGTCTCAACCGCCCATATGGAGGACTTAAAGGGTAAGTAAGCCTCAAATTCATTATTTCCCTTCTTTACACTACTTGTTGCTCACTGATGGTCAAGAACCAGGAAGTTATTAAAGAAGCAGAGCAGGTAGATCCAGTAAATAGTGGGAGCTTGGCATGGATGAAGGATGTGATTCCTTGGAGAAGAACCAAATGAGAGTTTTTGGTGGAGTTGCCGGCTGGAAGAAAGCACTGAGAGACGAATGGATGTTCAGGATAAAGAAGAGCGGGAATGGACACATGAGACGGAAGGCCAGGGTATATGGTCTTGAGTAAGCTACAGGACAATGGAGGTTTGACCATTATGTTTCTCTTTACCAGGTTGGATAATATTAGCTACATTATCATGTTACTGTATGATGTGCTTGTTGCAGGGTCACATATGCAGGGAGTTGCTAAACTAAAGGTAAAGTTAGTTTAGAGGTGTGTCTGATAGGACCGAAACTCCCCAAAGCTCTGACACAACTTGTCAGATTTAAGAGCACACATGATTACCAATGTATAAGAAACTAAACATGCAGAATCCAGAAGAACAAATAACTATCAATGAGAAGACACACAGAATATGAGAGGCAATATACAATTATATTCAACTCATTACAAAAGAATTTACAACAAAGAGGTGGCACTCTTTCTTTCACTTCGTGGGCTTACGGTAAACTTCCCTCCAGAGTAATCTTCTCTCATAGGTCACAACACACAGCTAACACAAGCTGTTGTTCACCTCATTGCACATCTGTACAATCGAGTACACAACTGTACTCCAAGTAGATCTCTACATGATCCTGCTGATGTATTGTTGTCACCTTGGATCTAGCTACCCCGTTGATCTCCTTTCTGACCCTCGCATCCATACACCCCTGCAAATCAAACCTGATCTTACTTATACCTACATGGGGAATCCTACTTGATTCCACCATGGGAAGAACTCTCCAAGGTTCACATAGCTCTTCTCCAAATTCTCCACTTAACAATACAGCCCATGAGTCTATTATATAGATCTCATGCATACACTGACTAGACTTGCAGCTCAAGGCTTCGAACAAGCCTTTAACATGCAAACTCTGCGTTCACTTAACTGACTGTTCGTAAACAACAGTTCAGACCGCTACAGGTGACCGATGTCGGTCCCTGCCCTCCTGGAGGTGACTGACACCGGCCGATCTCCTGCCGATGCCGGTTTCCCTTCTGCGTCCCCTGACCGACGTCGGTGTGGCCTGCCGACACCGGTGACTGCGTACACTGGAAACCCTCCTGTTTGCCTTAAGGTGTAGCTTTTAGCTCCACACCCTAACAATCTCCCACTTGGAGATAAAGAGCTGCACCTGTACTCAAAACTAGTACTCTGTCCAATCTGTATCCTGGCTTGTATTCCTCTTCAAGTTCCCACTCGAAGACAACCCACCACACTCCTTGTGGTGATAATCCTGTCCCTGATTTCCTTCATTCTCATCGTACCATCTTCTGCCTTGCTATACTCCCACTCAAACAGCAACCCCTGTGAGTAACCTGTAATCAACAAACACTTAACAGATCTGGGACATCTGTTAGTCAAGCTCGCTCTGAGAACGTCCAACCTCGCTCTGATACCAATTGATAGGACCGAAACTCCCCAAAGCTCTGACACAACTTGTCAGATTTAAGAGCACACATGATTACCAATGTATAAGCAACTAAACATGCGGAATCCAGAAGAACAAATAACTATCAATGAGAAGACACACAGAATATGAGAGGCAATATATAATTATATTCAACTCATTACAAAGGAATTTACAACAAAGAGGTGGCACTCCTTCTTCCACTTCGTGGGCTTACAGTAAACTTCCCTCCAAAGTAATCTTCTCTCATAGGTCACAACACACAGCTAACACAAGCTGTTGTTCACCTCATTGCACATCTGTACAATCGAGTACACAACCATACTCTAAGTAGATCTCTCCATGATCCTGCTGATGTATTGCTGTCACCTTGGATCTAGCTACCCCGTTGATCTCCTTTCTGACCCTCGCATCCATACACCCCTGCAAATCAAACCTGATCTTACTTATACCTACATGGGGAATCCTACTTGATTCCACCATGGGAAGAACTCTCCAAGCTTCACATAGCTCTTCTCCAAATTCTCCACTTAACAATACAGCCCATGAGTCTATTATATAGATCTCATGCATACACTGACTAGACTTGCGGCTCAAGGCTTCGAACAAGCTTTTAACATGCAAACTCTACGTTCACTTAACTGACTGTTTGTAAATAGCAGTTCAGACCGCTACAGGTGACCGACGTCGGTCCCTGCCCTCATGGAGGTGACCGACGCCGGCCGATCTCCTGCCAATGCCAGTTTCCCTTCTACGTCCCCTGACCGACGTCGGTGTGGCCTGCCGACGCCGGCGACTGCGTACACTGAAAACCCTCCTGTTTGCCTTAAGGTGTAGCTTTTAGCTCCACACCCTAACAGTGTCATGAGGAATCTAGGAGCAGCAAGATTCTTTGGCATGAGTGTGTTCTAGAGACATGAAAGGTCACAGGTTGATTTTGTCTCCAAATGATTGTGTGAAACCGGTTAGCACGTTGATGGTTAGACAGTTCTATGAACAGTGTCTTGATTCACATAATGAGGTTAAGTACATGGTATGTACTAGACCTGAGATTTCCCAAGCAGTGGGAGTTGTTAGCAAGTTTGGAGCCAATCTGAGAAAGAAGCACTGGAGGGTAGTTCAGTGGATTCTCAGGTATCTGAGAGGGACCAGCAGCAGGTGCACATGTTATGCAGGGTCAAGTTCTTTTCTACATGGTTTTGTAGATGCGGATGTGGCAGGTGATTTGGATGACAGAAGGTGCACCATAGGATTTGTGGTGGTTGGTCTTCAAGAGTGATCTTGAAGAGTGATACAAAGCTAGGGAATAAACTAGATGATGTACAGGTATAGGTATAGGTGCAGTTGTTTATCTCCAAGTGGGAGATTGTTAGGTTGTGGAGCTAAAAGCTTCAATGTATGTAAACATGGAGGACGTTACTAAGTTCCAGGGATACCGGCGTCAGTAGTGCAACCGACGTCGGTTAGGGGTGAACAGAAGGGCAACTGACATCAATAGGAGTCGGCCGACATCGGTCACCTCCAGACAGACAGAGACCGACGTCGGTCGCATGTGTGGTTCCAGAACTGCTTGTTGCATGAACAGTTAGTTTATTGAACTAATTGTTTGCATGTAAAGGCTATTTTGAGTCTTGAGCTGCATGTCTAATTATTGTAAATTAGAAGTCTAAGTTATTGTTTAGTATGGGATCTATTTATAGACTCATTGGCATGTATTGTAATTAAGGATTCAAGGCAAGGAAGAGAGCCTTCCAATTGTAAGAACAGGTGATCTGCAAGTTTTTTCAAGATCAAGAAGAAGTTCTACATGGTAGGTAAGATCATTTGAGTTGCAGGTTGTTGCAGGTTCATGGGAGATCTACTTGAAGTACTTTGAGTACTTGTGTACTGGCAGGGTTATTACTGACTGGTTGGAGGTGAACACCAACTCTGTGTTTGAGTTGTGTGTTGGGACCGTTTTTGGTAGGAGAGTGAACTCTTGAGGGAAAGAGATCTGTACATCTGAGAGGTGTGGAAGATTGTGGCATCTTCATTGTATTTCTTTCTGGCATGAGTATTAATACAAGATTGTGTATTGTCTCTCATATTCTGTGTCATTTGTGAATTCTAGTTACTTGTTAATTTTGGTATAATTACGTGTTTAGTTGCTTATACAAGGTAATCATATTGTGCTCTTATTAAGGAGCAAGATCCTGACAAGTTGGAATCAGAATCAGGTTTGTGGCTCTAGATTTCCATCCCTATCACAATGACACTACAAATTGATGTTTCAACCATTACTAATTAATATGAGCTCAATATGGAACTAGAAAACAACTTTAATCAACCTCATGAAATGGAAATATATTTGAGAGAACATCATTATATTCAATGATGTAAAATTCTCATATTTTAAAAAAATGGTAGGTTCTTCCCATATCAACAATAAAACAAAGAAAATCTAGCACATCAAATTCACATACTATCAAAAATAAAATCTAATAGAGATAAAAATAAGCATAACTTCATATAGCAGTGAAATAAATGAAATAAAAAAATCCATATATGAAATAAATAATATTGGATGATAAGTATATTAGTATAGAATGAAAGTAGATTCACTTTGAGGGGGAAACTTCATAAATGCATCAAATTAAGATAAAAACACACAACTTTATGCCTAAAAAATGGCTACTTATCCTCTCTATATAACTTACATTAGATTAGGGTAACCCCAAAGTCCTAATGAGGCAATGGCTACCTAGAAATTGACATATAAATTATTCAACAATTATACATGCCATATGTGAGTTGCTTTGCAACCCAACAATATGTAAAGGGTTAGGGTCGTAACATATACACTTTGAAAAAAATGTTGCCATTAATTCTTTCCAAATGTGGGTTCTCTTGCAAAAGGTGCTCATCCTTCCAAGTAACATATTTGATCAAAGTGTAACTTGAGTCATTAGTGCATTGTGCTTCTACTAGCACCAAAGTACAATGTTAGCCATGAACTATATCAACACAAGTATTTCAAGGACACACTTTGACATGTTGTGTACTTATGGAAATGCTATGTGTTGGAGGTATCATCATGCTTGGGGAAGATAAAACATAACATGCATATTTATGACCAAGTCATTTCAAGGAAGATGAATCATCAACCATCAATCATGTGAAACAAAACCATTTTGTAGATAACCTTGATTGTTACTAAATTTTTTTACATATATACTCATATTTCACCTTGTGAAGAGGACTTGTGTTTTTTCTATGTCCTACTCAAGGTTCACCATAGGTACTCCATTCGTAGTCTATATTCATAGGAATTCAAATTCGTGGTTTTTTGGTTCATTATATACATATGAAGTACACATGTTCATAATGAACAAGAGTAATATTCTGCTAGTTCTTTTCATTTTATGAATGTGTACTATCTTTTTGCATTGTATTATGTTGCATGTCTATTATAGTATAGTAGATTACTAACTAGTTTATTGTGTTATCCTCCACATGAAATAACCTGAGCTTGATGGTTTAGATAATTAGCGTTAGATAACACTTATTCATCCTTATGCAATCCTTCATAGTTTCAAGGAATTGGTATCAATGTGATTTTTTTAATGACTTAAATAACTTGTGCAAATAATGCAAAGAGGGAGTGCAATTTGGTCCCATCTTAAATTATTTGGATGAGCACCATCTGAAGATAAAAAATTTTGACTCTCATAAGAATAATGTCAACACCTTTGGAAATTTTCAATACCTCATCATGGATGTTTAAAGGAGTATCACAATGCACTCTTTAGACAAGTATGTGATTTAATGCTCTAGTTAGGGCATTTGACCTTTGCATCACACACTAACACACCATTTAACCATCCAAATCCCTTCAAAGTGCAAGTGAATATTGACATACTTATTTTCCAAATGAATTTTTATGCCAAAGCACTACATGATTGGGTTAGATAACTTGAGGAATATTTCTCTTCTTATTACTTCAATGATGTGAATAAGTTCACCTTCACCACACTGAATATGCCCAGCTTAGTTTTGTATTAATGTAAACTCGTATTATGCAGAGGCACACAAGAATATGACCTTATCAACTCTTGGGAGAGGTTTTTATAACATCCTCATGGAGAGTATTGACCCTTGAAGCTCTAAAAGGAAGAGTACATGAATTTCCATTAGCCACAAAAATGGAAGGATCAATCATTACAAGAGTATAATGGCAAATTCTATGACCTACATACACGCTCAAGGATTCAAAAAACCAAGTATTTTACAAGGTGTTAAAACACATCATAACATATGTGGAATTTACCTTTACATTTTCACAAAGATGTAACAATGGCTTTCCTAAGTTTCAAATTAGGATACATTTTTTTTTAAAAATCATAACACTCCTAACAAGGGTTAAAAAGATGCGTTAATTTATTTAATTCATTTTGTTCCCAAAATCATTTTATCATAATGCATAAATATTGATTAAGAAAAAATCTTCAACTATAATTACATGTATAATAATGAAATTGGACCACAACTAACTCTCAACATTCCTCACATTTATTTGGACCAAGTCGTTACTTTTTTCCTACCATTCCCATGAATATTTCTATGTTTACCCTACTTCCACAATTTCAAGGTAAACATCTTCACCAACCCTTAGGACTCATGATGGTGCAATTAGAATAATCTTGATAGCTTTATTTTCCTCCACATTTTTCTTAGTGCAATGAAGTCTTTAGTTTCTTTCCTATAATTTTTTCACTATCTATAATTATCTCCAACCCTATGAAGAAAGGCATACAATGCTCATGAGCCAAAAGATAAATTTTCAAAGGTTGAAAATATATCCAACCCTATGAATAAAGGCATATGATGCTCATGAGCCAAAAGATAAGTTTTCAAAGGTTGAAGAAGAAATTTTATGTTGATAAATTTCTCTATAAGGAAAGGAAAGGAGTTATAAGCAATCAACAAGTTATTGATTTTACCTTTCGCAACATTAATTTTCATGAAATATTGTAGTACAATTTTAATATTTCAAACTTGACTAAAGTTAGACCTACGAAGGATCCTTTTAAGGGGAATTATATATCATTCTTTGTGAAGAGGAATATGGAGAAACATATTGGTAAAGGATAAGACATTTTGAACCATTAGTTTGGTAATGTTTTAGAAGAAGTTCACGCGCTGAGGAAACCTCTCCATGTGCTTTCATGCTTTATGAAGAATATTAGGATATTCTAAAAGGTGTTAGCCAGGTTACATGTCAGTTATTGTCTACAAATAAGAAGGATTCAGGGTTTTTCTTCCCAATATTTAGGGATGATAAAGTTCTACATATTGGTAAACATAGTCTTTTGAAGGTAGCCCAAATTGCTCCTATTAAAAAAAAGGAAGTGATTTTAAAAATAATGAAAATTATTGCAAGGATTTAACTAAAAAGGGAGAATTTATTTCCCCCTTTTTCTGTAAAGTTATGCCCTTTTTATTACAACCTCTTTAAGGTGTGTGAGCTTCTTTAGTGGTTGGGTTTTTCTAATGTGCTCTCACAATTGCACTTCATAGTTTTTATTTAATGGGGTCACTAAGTTTGGTAATCAGTTGTGGGGTATTTGTATTTGTAGAAGTGGATTTTGAAGTCTGTATCCTTATAGTGAAATTTTTTATTAAATTTATAAGGTCTTGGTTATACTGTGAGATTCATTTTTTTTATTATTTCAAAAAATAATAAAAAATGATGGACTTCCTACTTTCATGGATTTTCTAGGACCATTGGTTGGGACATAATGGTTTGATGTGAGTGTTTTATTATTGATGGGACATGAAAATTCAATTATGGGATGGTTTCAGGCATGATCTTGTTATGCCATAGATATTTGCTAATGATCACAACCACCATTTCTTTTGCATTCCTAAAAACTTTATGACACTTTAACTGGAAAGTGATTATTTGATCATAAATCTAATGGTTTAGGATCTCATTGGTGAGTTGTTTAAATACTATACTTTTGGCATGCATTTTTTAAAGTTTCAATTTTTTCTCCACTGTTTACAATCTCAAAAGCATAAAATTTCCTTTTCAAAGATGTTTGTGTTTTTTTTTAATATTTTTATGATGGGAGGGGACGTGAAGAGAAGTGATCCCGATTCAAATTTTACTTTGAGAAACAATCATAAATGTTATCAAATATTTAGGGAGGTTGGTTGGATGTCTTTTTTTGAATCTTTGTGGGTTCAATGCCACTGTTGCTCTTGAATTTTATCGCTCACTCAAGGATGTTGTTGCAATGGTCAAGGGACTCAAGATTCATGTTGATGAAGAGGTTATTTTAAGGGTTGTGGGACTTATACAGGGGAAAAGTGGTATATAGAATTCAAAAGGTTGTTAGTATAGAGATTTCTTTCCCCAACTAGGTGAGACTATGCATGATACATGTCAGGGAATTCTTAGATCATCCTTCCCTTCAATTTGGCCTCAAATTGTTCAATTTATTAAATAATACATAACATGTAAGAGAAGGTATTCCTTTATTTTCGCCTATAATTTCTAAAATTTATCACATTTACCTACTATATATTTTTAATATCCCCCCTTTTATTCTAATACCATTATATAAATATGTTGTTGAAGTCTAGGAAAGCAATATCAAAGGCTTGTATCACTAGGGGTTGATAAACAAATTGTTTTTAGATGCATTTTGGAAAAATTTCAAAAATTTCATGGAATTATTTATGTCAATGTCCACTTGTCCCTTTCATCATGGTTAGAAAGATAAAATTGAACTTGAGGGATGAGGACAATGAGGAAGGAGAACTGGGCACAAATAAAGAAGTTATGTTGGATAAACAAGAAATGATATTTGTTAAGGTTTCAAGCTCCTTTTCCTCTTTGACTTTAGAATATTATTTACAGGTTATTCACTTTTAGTAGTAAGAAATTGTGGGCTTAAAAAAATATCTGGATAATGTAGGGTCTAAGTGTTAAAAAATTTGGCGAGGGAAAGGGCATTAGTGTTAATGAAAGTGAAATTAATAGGGTGATTATTCAAAGTTCGTAAGATTATATTTTAAAAATAAGGGATGAAAATTGGAATGTCAAGGAGGAGGCTTCACAATTAGGTGAAGCTAAAGATAAGGATATTTCTAATTCAAAGACATCCCTTTCTATGGCTGGTAGTTTTTATTCTAATAGTTATGCTTGTAGACCTCCTCTAAATATTTACACCTTGATATTGAAGGAGAGGTGGTTAAAATATAGGTTTTTGGGATCTATAGATAACATGAATACTTATATTACTTCGCCTAATCATTTTTGTGAGGCATTCTGGACTACCCCTGAGCATGAGAGGAATCTCCTATGTGAAACTTATCTTTATAAAATGGTGTTACTTCTTTTCTTTCTTGGAACTCAAATCCCACGGTTGGTGATATTAATGTAAAAGCTCTTATGTCTTACATTTATAATTAAATCATATGTGAGTAGGAAATACAAGTATGTTCTTAGTTTGATCAAGGATGTCTTCTTTTGCTTTGGGGAACATCACATGCCATCTGAGATTATATTGTCTCTAAAGAAGAGTATGGAAAAAAATCTTCCTTAAAATCCTCAAAAATTAAGGCTAGAAGAGAAGTGTAAGAGTATGTTTTATGGTATGATAAGGACTTCTTATTCAAGGTTTAGAAAAAAAAATCCAGAGATGAAAAAATTTTCCAGCCATGTTGAAAATGAGAGAACCTCATTCTCCCTTTAATTTGTTATATGTTCTTGCTCAAATTATTCTTTATTATCACTCTATTTTAGAGGTTGGTGAATATTGGGTTGGAATGAAATTTTAGCCTCCTCTTCTTTGGTTTCTAATTATAAAGTAGTGAAAATTTTATCTTTTGAATGAGGATCTTGAAGCTCAAAAATGGAAAGAGGTGGATTTAGCTAAAGGATTTCATCATCCCTAAGACTATCCCAGTGTTTCTCTTGTGGATTTAAAAACTTTTTTGAGGAGGATCTCATCAAAATTACCATGCCTAATTACACCAAGATTTAGAAATGGCTTAGGTGGGAACTTGTTGTCTATGAACTTTTGTACATTAGGATATCAATATTTTGAAGACAAGTTTTGTTTAAGTCCGGTTTATTCTTGTTACATGTGGATGTATGTTCATCTTGTTTGTTGAAGAATTTTTTCTTCTGCAATAACTATGTAACATCTTTTGCAGCTTTCATGTGATTTTTGTGAGGTGGGATCAGGTTGCCTATAAAATTTTGGTAGGTTTCAATGGATATTTTTGGAGTCAAAAAAATTATTTATAATTATATATAATCCTTGTACTACTAGATGTATGTTATTTTTTATTTGGAATTTATAATTTTACAATTTTTGTAGCCTTTTGGAGTTTTTTGGGTTTGAAGCATTTGATTTGCTTTTAAATACCTCACTTTTCTAGCATATCTCTTGTTAATTTGGTATTGTATTTTGGCAATTTAATGACCAAAGATAACTTTTTGTAAACTTTTTTTGGATATTAATGAAAAGGTTGAGGAACCCTTCAATTCTATTTTATCGATAAAAAAAAGTTTTAAAAGTGAGTCTTTAAATAAATCATTTCCTAACATCATCCTAATTTACATTCATCTAATAGAGGCTTAAAGTTGTGTACAATATAGTACCTCAAGTTCTTAAGTGTGGTTAACACTCATTTTTAAACCTCATTTGTAAGGGCTAATTTTTACCTTGGTTGTGTATTCTTGTTTGTACTATTTTTTTCACTATGTTAGAATTGGTTTTCACTAATTTGAGGGCATAGATTGTCGATCCTATATTAGTGACTCTCGGAGATTTGGTTCATGTGTGTATATGGCTAGTTAAGCTCGAATGTGTGCATCTTATTCTTTTTTACACAAATATTGTGTGAGCATGAGTTAATTGATCTAGGAGACTTATGTTAGTTTATTTTGGTATATGGGTAACATATTACTTGTGATGGAATTTTGATCCACTTTTACATGCATGGAATGCCAAAATTATTATTATATTGATTTGAGACATTATTGTTTTGTTATATAGTCACTTGGATGACTCTACTAGTGGAACTAACACACTAATATCATGTTATTTAAGTATATGGGTACTTAAATTTTTAAAATTTTGTATTTTCTCATATGATATACTGATTTATTATGATTTTGTTATATATATATATATATATATATATATATATATATATATATATATATATATATATATATATATATATGGGTAACATATTACTTGTGATGGAATTTTGATCCACTTTTACATGTATGGAATGCCAAAATTATTATTATATTGATTTGAGACATTATTGTTTTGTTATATAGTCACTTGGATGACTCTGCTAGTGGAACTAACACACTAATATCATGTTATTTAAGTATATGGGTACTTAAATTTTTAAAATTTTGTATTTTCTCATATGATATACTGATATATTATGATTTTGTGATATATATATATATATATATATATATATATATATATATATATATATATAGTGTGTGTGTGTGATTACACATATTGCTTGTGATTTTTTCATCTCTATTGCTTTGACTATCATAGTGTAGAATGTTTTCATGTGTGAAATAGATGTGAAATATTACATAAGCCAAAGGGAGGGATCTTGGACTACATTGGATATGATATTTGCAAAATATTAGTTATGTAGATTTATAAATTTTTACCTTGTATATTTTATTTTTTACTTTTGATCTAGTTGCTTAATTAGGATATTGACAACTTTTGGTTTACTAATTATATTCATATCCCATTTTCCCATACATTATAAATTCATATAACAATATAGGAAGTCAAGTGGGTCTAATAAAGGTTCAAAATGATGCGTAAACTTCAAAAAATTGAATGGATAAAGTAAATCATAAAGTAAAACACTTTTCGATTAGTGTAAAAAGCAATTTTGAGATATTTGGAGGTAGAATTAAAGGCCTTTGACCAAATGGTAAGACTAAGAGTAATTTTAGGAGTCTTAGAGCAATTTTTGGACAATCTATAGCCTTATTTATGACCTTGGATGGAGATGCATTATTTATTATAAGACAAGGCCATGCTTGCCCATATGCCCATGTAAGAGAGTGTAATGACTTTGTAAGAGGAGTAAATACATCGAAGACTTTTAGAGAAGAGACAAGAGAATGGGAAGGGACAAGTGTCACCTTCCCATTTTCCAAGGAATTAAGATCTTTCTATATAAGTTAAGGTAAATAAATTCTTGTGGACATTTTTTGGCCATTCTTAACATTTGAGGAGAGAACTAGAGCTTAGATGAAGACAAGAAACATGAAGGATAGAAAGTTTCTATGGAGAAAACCATAGTAGAGGACTTTTTTGCTAACACACAAGTAGAAGATACAAGGTAGAGATACCTTTATCACACTCATACATGTATTCATTTATTATTGTTGAATCTCTTGTTCTTTTTTGAATAACTTGAAATTTAAAGGATTATCAAGGCCTTTAGGCTTGCACCTTTGATTTATATTTTATTAATGATTAGGATTAAGGCCATCTTATTTTTGTGACCATCTAAAGTTATTTTTAGTGATGATTTACCTTCTGTATTTTTATTTTTTTAAACCCTTTTTAAGATTCAAAATTGTTAGATAATACTACCTAAATGGGCTTAGCATGCAAAAAATGTGTGTCAGTTTCATTGATAGGTATTGGGTAATGGGATTTAGTATCCCAAGTCACACCACCTAATTATTATAGTAAGAATTATTCAAAAGGAAACATTAATAATAAATTTCTCCTAATTACTTTGGGGAAGGGTTTGGGCAAAGGTGAGAAATTTTTCCAAAGTCCTCTTTTGTCACCCCAGTGATTGAAAAGTGATACTTTTACATTGGGGGTTTAAGATTATACTAAGATGGAACATATTTTACTTATTACCATTTTCATTATCCATGTTTGGAATTCTTATTTTATTTTATAGATTATTTGTGTCCATGTATTGGTGTTGAAAAGAGTCTCTTAGCTTGTAGGAGAGGTTGACTAAGAAAAGCACCTAAAAGTACCTAACCTCCTTAGTAAACCTATATATATGGCCTTATCCTTGGTTTTGGTAACCCCATTGGTCAAAATTTGGATTCCTTGGCTCAATATATGCCAAAGGTAGATGTATGATAATAACACAACAGATGGGAGGTGAGCCCTTCCATGGCTTGGCCTTACGGATACACTTAGAGTTTTCGGATCTTGGAGCTTGTAACTCAAGTTTTGAATTTATAGATATTGCTTTTAGTTGTTAGTAGTCTTGAAAATATGTATTTTTTAGTTGGAAAGAGAATGAGACAATGAATATGTTGAAAAGGCAAGTTTTAGGTGCTTGGACACCCTTACCACCTTGTACTATTTGCAAAAGGTTTTTTGTGATATGAGCTAATAATGGAATAAATGTAATTCTATTTAAGATTAATAATGTAAATTATAATCCTTTTATTTTAGTATTGAATTTTTTTGGAATATTCATGCATTTTCATTAAATAATTTAACTATGAATTGTATCTTTCAATTAACATATTATTTAAGGGTTTAAAAGACTCGTTATATTATCTGAAACTTTGGGTTAAAACAATCCACCTAAAATTCCTTAATTCATATTTGTAAAATTCTACATTCAACCATGATTTCATAACATCTTATAAAATCTAATTTGGGCTTATGAAAATCTCGTGACAAACTTTCAAAGTTAAGTGTTATTCTAGTCTTTCCCTTATAAATTAGGTTATTAATGAATGAGAAATTTTTAGAGATTGAAAAAGCCCAATAAAACTTCTCACAATAGAATCACTCTAATAACATACAAAATTATCTCTAAAATGAAAATAATAAATAATGGAATATCTAATGATCAATGAAATAATTATAAAAGTATGTTAGCTAAAATTATTTTTAAACAATGTACAAGCTTCTACATTTAGAACAAGGGATACTACTAAAAATAGCTAATAAGATCTGAAGTTTCAACATCAAAAAGTTGGGGTTACACACTATAAAAATTAGAGTTATAACATCACAAATATGATGTTACACACTATAACTTGTACATGAGCATATGCATGAATCATATGATTAATTGTCTTAAGATATTATTAGACATAATTTTATTACCAACACTTATTAATGATAATTAAATCTACCTAAGTGGGACTTAACCATTTTATAGTGATTACATGAATAATAAATAAACTAATGTATAAAGATAAATCTAGCTTAATATGAATAAATTAACAACATTAATACCCCTTAATTGCAACTTAGGAAGAGAAAAAAGAAATGAGAAGATCCTCTAAAAATGGGTCTTAGAAACTAGGCCTAATCAAGTACCCATATATACTAAATATTCTCTAAAAAAAAAAGATGCATCGGAAGGGGATAAGTGCATGAAATTGAACAGCCAAAAAGCAGTCTTAAGTGAATCTTTTTTTCCTAAAAATTGAGAAACCTCAACTTGTATGGATTATTTGAGATGGCTACACTCAAATTTTGAAGATGTTATAAGAACATGAATGATAGGATTTCAAGTCTAGTTTTTAAACTAATATTATTTTTTAAATGGTCAAGTATAGGTAGGTTAAATAATTGAAATTCAAAGAGGTAATATTATTTTTTAGAAAAACATGTAGATAGATGGTTGTGCGCCCCCACATTTTTTTAACGTCATTTAGTATTTTCTAAAACCCTTTTGTGTAAAGTTTGATAAGATCATCTAGTTTGGAACTTATATATTTTCAAAATTTTAATGAATATTAATAATTTTATAAGAAAATATACCCTAAAAATGATAAAAATTGGATAACTGACTCTGCACCCTCCCTAACTACTTCAATAAAAATTAAAAACTAGTTTTTCTAATGTGCATATAATTAGACCTAGTTTTCAACCCTATAATTATTTTCCAATTTAGATGAACCTATTGGGTTATTTTAGTCAATTACAACTCTAGCACTAAAGTCTATCCCAATGAGCAAGCGTGTCGGCCCTTTCACGTAAGATTTAGGTCTTGCGTGCTCACCCAAAGCGTATGGCAAAGGATCGATTCTCGTAGGTTTTATCGCATAGTTTGGATAACTTATTCATATTCTTCTATTTATATTAATTAAATGAATATTATATAAAATCATAAACATACTACCTTAATCCTATGAGTTCTAGGTTCGATTAATATCATCATGCAGATTATAGTCATCTTCTATTCGTATTAAGTACTTAGAAAAGAAAAGAAGATAAGGTATCTCTCACATAAAAGTCAACACTTAGTTCGTAACATCACTCATAGTAACACAAATTTATATAACCCACTATGTCATATGTTAAGATTAAAGTAAAGGTCTATCACAATATCATTTCATAAGTTATTCGTCCATCCATTTGTCACCACAATGCTTTACAATAGGGGTATTTATACTTGTTTTGCCCTGACCAAGTGTTTACAATCATTAATGGCAAGAAGAGTTGGCCAAGAAAATCTCAACAGACTGAGAGTCATGACACTTAATAATAAGTTCTTCTTAAATATCTGGGCCTCTATGCCCCCTATAGCCTCGCTCTATGCTATATCTCTTTTTCCATGTGTTCCTCTCTTTGCAGGTTAGTACAAAACCTCCTATCAATAAGGTCAAAGTGAACCATTTGAATTGTTCTTCCAACTAATCTTATTTCCCATATGCTCCCTTAGTCTTCTAATTTTTTTCTAAGTCTTACATCCTTGGGTTCCTTATGACTCATTCTTTTTTGACTGGGTCCTCTCGTGCTAGTTCCTTCACACCATTCTCCTTTTGTGCCCTATAGGTTATGTGCCATGGTGCTTCAACACCTATCAGATATGTGTCATGGTCCATTCACACTATGGTGCTTTCATGTCATACCAGTTCTGTTCTAAAATAGGACAATACTTAGTCAAAATTTTGGGGCCAACATCACCCCACACTACGCTCTTAGTCCATCCCAGACTAAGTCATGCTAGCGTCCTCTAAAAATTTAGGCCCCAACTACTCGAGTTCCTTCTTCAAATTGTCCCAATAGGGCAATGCCTTAATAACCTTTCCAGTTATTCCTTTTATGGCCTTCTTTGATTCTTTTATCTCCTTAGGTTGGTTGGGGGTCTCGTCAGCCTTCTTGACCTGTTCATCCAGGGATGCAGTGGCATCTTTCTAGACGTCTTCGAGTGTAGAGACCTCCTTGTTAACCTATCCTCAGAGGGATGCAAAATTCAAATTTAGTTGTTGATGATGTTTATTGATGGTTTCCTCCATTATCTCTACATCCTTGAAGGTTTTTATGCACTCAATGTAGTCTTTTATTAAGAGTACAACATCAGCCAACTATTGCTTATGTGCTTATGCAGCTTAGAATTAAGCCTATAAGACTTTAGTAGGGCATGTTATCCATGAAAAAATTCCATCCAAAATGGGGATAACCTCCCCAACTCTTTTTATAGTGTGTTTGTATATGTCGACATCCATATTGAACTATTTAGCTAACTCTAATCCCTCATCTCATGACATGGGTTGCTCCTTGCATCGCTATGGAGTTTCTATCAAGGGCTATGCCATCTGCTAGCACTGGGTCTTCATTAAAAATTGTTTTACAAAATTTTAAAACCCTTACTTTTACCTCTATGGCCTCTTAGAGATGTTATTTTAATGTGGCCACTTCCTTGATGAGTGCTTGTTTCTCTGTAACTTATTTATTGTATATGCCTACAACTATGACATGTTTCCTTTCAGTCGTGTGTGTATCAAAATTTGATAAAATATTTTGGTGTGTAATTTCCATTCCTAACTTCAAAATGTGATGCTTGTTATAAGAGGGGAGATCTTTTATGGATCTAAACATAATGGTTTCAGTAGCACTAGAGCATCTGGGCCCAAAGAAAGGCTATCCTTTAAGAGTTCAAACCCATTTTCCTTATTGTACATATCAAGTAGGAAGAACACTTGCTTATTTATTTCTAAATTTGCCTCTTTAGGGATGAAGTATGGCTAAAGATAGATCATCTTTTCTTGAACTTCAAAATGATAATGTTCATGTGTATTTCTCGTTGCACCTTCATCATGCTCTTCTGAGGTCCCAATTGGTCCCTTCCCCTTACTAAGGTCACACTCAAGCTCGGCCTCCTCGAGGCCACCAATGGTCATCTCACTTTCTTTTTCACCATCCCCCTCATCATACTGTATTTCAACATCAAGTATGGAGTCATCAAAGGTAGCTTTATCTCCCTGCACTAGGGAAGGAATTTTCTCAAATTCCAAATGCAAGCTATGGACCTGCACCTCAAGAACTTCATATTGGGGTGCTTACCTTGGGGGTTGTTATTGGGCAATTCTTGCAGTAGTATTTGGGGGAGATGGTGGAGGTAGAGAAGGTGGGGGTGGAGAATGTGGAGGTGGAGGTGGAGAAGGTGGTGGAGAAAGAGGGGGGAATAGGTTGTGGAGATGAAGGGCACAAAAGTGAAGAGTGTGGAGGCGTAAAGCATAGAGGAGATGGAGAAGTGTGGGGAGATGGAGATGAACATTGAGATGGTGAAGGATGAGGTGGAAGAGGTGAAGAGGGATGGATGACATGGGTCTATAGGATTGTGCTTCTACATTTTTTTGTCATTTTTGGGGGACCTGGTGCCCACTTGTGTTGGTGCCTATATCCAACCATTTCTTCTTCTTTAGAGGTGGTGCTGAATGAAGTTTTTCCTTAGGGTTTCCACCCTATGGGTTCTTCTATGGGTGTAGCATGTAGAATAGTTTATGAATTAGCTCCTTGACTAATGTTTGCTTGACCTATATGTTAGTCAGGTCTATCTCCATCTTCTCCATGTAGGACTTTTTTACCTAGATAAACATATAACTTATGGAGGGTATGAATCTCTAAGTCTATCCTTTCAACCTACAATATGATAGGTTGCACATTATATATCTGATTGTTGGAGTCTATGAAGTACCACACTAAAAAGACATATGGTAATTTAAGTGATGTTAAGAGCTCTTCAAATGGGTTCATTTAGATACACACGAGGGAGAAGTGTTACTTTACAACAAAA
Source organism: Torreya grandis (assembly GCA_037957365.1). Taxonomy (NCBI): domain Eukaryota; kingdom Viridiplantae; phylum Streptophyta; class Pinopsida; order Cupressales; family Taxaceae; genus Torreya; species Torreya grandis. The sequence goes on from JARHVA010003575.1 coordinate 565,699, forward strand.
TATGCATGTTCCACAGCTAAAGGGGGCAAGTCTTTGGGAATGTGCCATTCATCCCTGAATGTCACCTTCATCCCATAAAACTAGTACCTCAGCTTGATCTTGTATGAGGGGGTGATGTGGCCAAGGCAAGTGAACACATTATAGCATTCAGTGAGGGACTTATGCGTGGGAGGGTGCACCCACTTTAGCGCTCTAAAGCTATAGTCCATTACCCCAATTTCATCAAAAACCATTAAGAGGAGGAATACCCACCATGAAAATCAATACTTCAAATTTTGATGGGCCCTTTCCACATCTTCAAAAATCTTATAGGTAAAGTACATAGCCCAATTATACTTCAACCCTTATGAGACCTAATGAGCAATGTAGAGGTATGCCATGTCAACCTCTTTCGAATGATTGGTCCCTTTGATCTTGGTCATTATGATCCACACCACAACCCAAAGGGTGGGATATTGCAGGTTCTTGATATGCATGGCATGGCCATGATTTTAATACATTAGTGCCATGGTGGTCTTTTGTATCTCCACAATGTCAGCCAAGTCATCAATTATGCTCAATCCCAAGCACTATAGTCCTGTGGCCCTAATGATTCTTTCTAGAGTGATCTTCATGCTATGCCCAATAAAGTAGATATAATCCTCATGGATATGCAAAAGGAGGAATTGAACTACCTCTGTGGGATTACCAAAATAGTGTAAGTTGAATAGCTAGAACAATCTTGTAGCATCCAATTGGTTAAATATTATGAGGTCATACATCAGTTGGTTCCTGGTGTTGGTGGTCAATCATTTTGGAGCTCAACCTCATTCCCAAGTTGGTGCTAATTGTAATCAAATAAGGTGTAAGTAGAGACCTTGGAGACCTAGTTCTCCATATGTAACATTGAATCTAGATATTGCATCTCTTCAATTAATAGAGATGGGGGTGGGGACACTTGAGTTTTCTACATCGAAGATGATTGGGCCTACTTCACCTTACATACCATTCTTTCTTTTCCTTCTTTTGCATGTTTTTCCTATTTTCCCATGTTCTATACTTGTTCTTTTGGGTTTTGTGCTTGTCCTTTTGGGGTCTTTATCCTAATTGGTACCCAGTCTCCTCCACTCACCTCTTCTTCTTCACAAACTGTCAGCAAGGTTTAAAGTCTCTTAGCCTTTTTCATAGGCCGCATTACCCTTCAAGGAGCCTGAAGGTTAATGCATGGCTATCCAATGTTTCCAAATGAATACGTGGTTGTATATTTTTGCCTTGGATTTTTGAACTTAAGCACCCTTTAATGGCAGACCTATAATCTATAACTTTTGAAACTAAATATTTTCCTAACAAACTAGACTTGGAATATTTGTTCTCAACTTGGAAATGACCTGCATGGTTTGCTAAGGATATGAAAACTCTTTACTTTTCTCAAGATCTGATTGACTCAACTCTGGTAGTCACTTGATCTTCAACTCTAGTAGTCGCTTGATCTTTGGCTCTGTTAATTCAAAAATAAACTCAAAATAAAGTATGAAATGGGTGTAACTTGCCTATTTATAGGCTCCAAGAGGGTTTTACCCTCATTAATGCCTTTCCATCACCCATCAATTTGTGGCATTTTATGTATATTTTTAATGGTCATCGTATTTGGATACTTGCTTTTTGTAATTAATGTATTAATGATATTATCCCATCACGCCATTGGCATATTTTTTTCATGAGTATTATTTTTGTATTAATGGCATGTCCCATCTCATACCTTTCTTTGAAGTGGATAACAACTATATCCCATGTTTTTTATAAGGTGGGAGACAGTTGTCTCTTTTAAATTTCTAACTTATGGTGGGAACCTTACCCCTCTGTGCCTTAAATGACTCACATGCCTTTATCACCTTGTATGCCCTTAATAACTTACATGCCCATGTAACTCACATGCCTAAGTAACTTGCACGCTTTTCATCGTTGCCTTTTTAAACCTGACTTCTTACCCCACACTAAAACATGTCATGGTCCTCCATGAAAAGAACAAAAATTTAAAAAATAAAATTACAAAAATGTTAGGAATATAGAACACAAATCAATGTTAATGAATTAAAGATGGAAATAAAATGCAAAAAACATAACACAACAGAGACATAGATTTAACATGGTTCATCCAATATGGGCTACATCCACATAGAAATAATTAGTCCTTATTATTCAATCCAACAAATAAAGGGAAAAATCTGCAATATAACCATTGCAATATCCTCTTCACTCACATATAGCATGTCATCATAATTATAATGCCCTCATATCAAAAGAGAGTTATATATTAGGGCAAAAATGCACAAACATAATCTTTACCCCTAAATCTGTGACCTAATAGTGAAAGGTCTAGATTTACTATAAAATTATAATATTTTATAGTGCATTTTTAACAAAATTTTGATCCAAAGGCGTTGCCCTCAAACCCCCACTAGGAGGGCTCCAAAATAGGTCATCACCCCTCCTAGACCCTGATGTTAACCCTAGTGGGTGAGGCATTTCCCCCCACACCCCCTTATTAGGAACTAGGCATTAAAATAAGATCAGGCTCCACCATCTAATGATCTCACACTTAGAGACTGATTATTGCAACTCCACCGCTACAACTCTTGCTTGGAATTTTCTTTGAACTTTGACCCTGGCATGTTTCTCATCTTCGTCATTATCCTTGAAGAACTATTAAAGCTAAATAAATCTCCAGCTTCTCTTTAGCGACTACTTTTATTAACATATCTACAATATTTTGACTTGTATATATTTTTTCCAATTTCAGTTGACCATCCTCCAAAATTGAACGAATGAAGTGATACCTGATTTATATATGTTTAGTTCTTGATTGGAATATCAAGTTTTTTACTAAATGAATCACACTTTGGCTATCACTATATAACCTACAATCTTCCTGCTTATGCCTCAACTCTTCCATGAACCGTTGTATCAATATCATCTCCTTGCTAGCTTCTGTAGCTGCAACATATTTTACCTTTGTAGTTGACAAAGCAACTATCTTTTGTAATTTTGAAATCCAAATAATTGTTGTATCACCAATAGTGAAAAGATAACTTATGGTGCTCCTCCTACCATCTAAATCTCTAGTCATGTCTGCATCAACATATCCTTGTAAAGTAACATTTGAACCTTCATAGCATAATCATATATTAGTGGTCCCTCTCAAGCACTTTAGAATCCACTTGAGACTGTATCCCAGTGCTCTTTTCCTAGATTATTCATAAACCTACTGACAACTCCCACTGCATGAGCAATATCTGGTCTCATGCACACCACAACATACATTAAAATTCCAACTACTGAAGCATATCAAACTTTAGACATGTAATTAATTTCTTCCTAAATTTTAGGACATTGTTCCTTGCTTAATTTTAAGTGCCCTCCCAAAGTTGTACTTATAGATTTTGCATCTTGCATATTGAACTTGACTAACACCTTCTTTATGTATTCTCTTGAGATAATGTCAATTTTTTATGTTTCCTGTCTCTTGTTATTATCATACCAAGGATTTGCTTTGTAACACCCAAATCCTTCATTGCAAATATATTTTCTAATTTTCTTTTGAGATCATATATATCCTACATGATAGACCCTGCAGCAAGCATGTCATCTACATATAATAACAAGATAATATAGCTGCCATTATCTAATCTCTTAAAATAGACATAGTGGTAAGAATGACATCAACTATAACCTTTTTCTATCATAAACATGTCAAATTTAAAATACCACTACCTTGGGTCTTGTTTTAGACCATACAAACTCTTCTTCAACATGCACACTATTTTCTCTTTACCTTTTACTTCATATCCTTGTGGTTGATCCATATATATTTTCTCCACCAAATCACCATGAAATAATGTAGTCTTCACATCTAATTATTCAAGGTGAAAATATTCTACTCCTACCAAACTTAAAATAGTTCTTATGGAAGTCATTTTTACAACTAGAAAAAATATTTTATCAAAATAAATACCTTTATTTTGTGCAAACACCTTTCCAACAAGTTTGACCTTGTACCTCTTTTTGCCTCCATCATCTTCCTTCAGCGTATAAACCCATTTATTTTGAAATGCTCTTTTACTTATAGGCAACTGAACCAAATCCCAAGTTTGGTTATGTATCAAGGAGTCCATATCCTCTTTCATGCCTTGTTCCCACTTCTTTTTGGTTTCTACCTGTATTGCTTTTTCATAGCGTTATGGCTCACCACCATCAATCAATAATAAATAATAAATTGAAGGAGAGTATTTTTCAGGGAGTCTACTTAATCTGGTAGATCTTCTAACTACACTTCCAGGAGTTTGAGATACGTGTTGTTCTATTTGTTGCACATTCTAATTTTTTAGCACTTTTGAAATTTTGTTTCCTATAATTTCATTAAGTACTTCATATTCTGTATTTGGCTTTTCTTATTTCTTTCCCTGCAACTGATCTCTGTACATGAACTTCTAATTAAAGATCACATCTCTAATCCTAATGATTTTTTGATTTTCAAAATCCCATAAACGGTAACCAAAATCATTAACTCCATATCCAATAAAACTACATTTCTTGGATTTTGCTTCAAGCTTGGTTCTATTTTCTTTATCAATATGGATAAATGCTTCACAACCAAAAGTCTTTAAGAAGGAATAATCTACCTTTTTTCTAGATCCATGCTTCTTCTGGAAAGCCACCATCCAAAGGACTTGAAGGCCCTCTATTCATTAAGAAAACATCAATAGCCACAGCATCTGCCCAAAACCATAAAGGCAACCCTACATGTAATCCCATGCTCATTGCACGTTCCATGATTTTCCTATTCATCCTTTTTGACACTCCATTTTGTTATGGTGTTCTTGGAACTATCTTCTCTCTACGAATACCATGAGATGAACAATAATTATCAAATTCAATGCTGCAGTATTCACCTCCATTATCTGATCTAACACACTTCAACTTATTTCTTGTCTCATTCTCAACCAAAGCTTTTCATTTCTTAAAAGTATCAAAAACATCAATTTTTTTCTATATGCAATAAACCCAACTTTTTCTAGTTGCATCATCAATAAAAGTAATATAATAATAAGAGCCACCAAGGGATGGTACCTGAGCTGATATCCATACATATGTATGCACAAGATCTAACTTTTCATCCTTATTTATTTTTCAAACTTTGAGAAATTTGACTCTGTTTTATTTTCCATACACACAGTGCTCACAAAAATCCAAATCCACCTTCTTCAAATCTGGCAACAAATTCTTTGAGTGGAGAACTTGCATCCCCTTCTCACTCATGTGCCCAAGTTTGTGGTGCCATAATTTTGTATCTACTTCTGTATAAACTAAATAAATAGAATATTTAACATTAAAATTAGATAAATATAATGTACATACCTTCTCTCTGTTTGCTATTACCAATGATCCGTTAGTGACCTTCCACAATTTTTTTTCCAAATGTAACTGTGCAGCCCTCACTTCCCGACTGCCCTACTGAAATTAGATTTATTCTCAATTCAGGAACATGTCTCACCTTTTTCAACAACCATGTGTTTCCATTTTGTAATTTTATTTTTATTTTACCCTTTCCTACAATTTTACAAGGTTTACCATCACCCAAATAAAACTATACAAATCACCTTGAACATAGTCTTAAAATTATTTATTATGGGGTGTAGCATGGAATGAAGCCCTTGAATCTAAGACCCAGGAATCATTAATGTTATCTAAAGAAAAGATTAAAAAATCTTATAACACATCACCTGTTACATTTACTTACCGATTTTTTTCTTGTTGTCTATCTCCTTATTTTCCTTTTTGAAACCAACAATCTTTCTTTAAGTGTCCTTTCTTGCCACAAATCCATCACACCAATGTTTCTCTATATTTGGATATGTCCTTGTTAGACTTAACATGATTCTTTAGGCCATTTCCTCTATCTTTTTGTCTTACCCTATTCTCTATATTCAAATCATTACCTGATGTCTCACCTGTGCTTTTCCATCGCATTTCCTCACTAAGAATAACACCATTTCCATCATCAAACTTTAAAGTGTTTGAACTAGAGACAAAATTATTCACAGCCATGACTAAGCCATTCCATCTTTTTGACAATGAGTATAGAATCAAAAGAGCCCTAACTTCATCATCAAAATTTACTCATATAGAGCTTAACTGATTTGTGACCATGTTAAATTCATTTAAATGATCAACAATAGACCCACCTTCTAAAAAATTTAGATTAAATAAATGCTTCATAATAAATACCTTGTTGGAGGTTGAGGGTTTTTTATATACTTTATCAAATGTCCTTATCACATCCTCTATTGTCTTTTATTTTGAAATATTGAAGGCCACTGATGCTGCCAGGAACAACCATATTGTTCTTAGTGCCTTTCTATCAAGAACCTCCCAATCATCATCCTTTATAGTTGTCAGCTTCTTTGTTATTTTGCCTACTAGTAGGAAAAGATCCTTCTGATATAGATAGTCCTTCATTTTCATCTTTTATAGCTAGTAGTTTTGGCCACTAGACTTTTCGACCTTAAACTTGCCTTTTTTTGCCATTACTCCCACTCGAACTAAGAACCCTCTTTTCCTATGAGTTTATCTGCCAAATAAAACTTCAGCTTTGATACCAGTTGTTAGGAATACATAACATAGAGAAATATTAATGAATTAAAGATGGAAATAAAATGTTAAAAACACAACATAATAGAGAGACAAATTTAAAGTGGTTCACCCAATATGGGTACATCCATACAGATACAACTAGTCCTTATTATTTAATCCAACAAATGAAGGGAAAATTTTGTAATAAAACCACTACAATATCCTCTTTACTCACATATAGTTTTCCATCATAATTACAATGACCTCATATCAAAGGAGGGTTACATATTAGGGCAAAAATGCACAAACATAATTTTGACTATTAGATCTGTGACCTAATAGTGAACAGTCCAAATTTACTACAAAATTACAATATTTTATCCCCCATGGTGACCCTAGTCGGGTGCATTTCCCCTCCCCACAACCCCCTTGTCGAGAACTAGGCATTAAAATAAGATCAAGCTCCACCATCTAATAATAAAGGAAAATTTGCATGCAACAAAGGTAGCGCTTTTATTGAAAGCAATAACTTCTAAACTAATGGCATAAACCTTATTTATTACAAAAATGTCAACTATTCTGAATTGAAATACATCCAAATTTGGCTTCCATTATAGTGTCTAGGAAATAATTGACCATCCATCCTTTGTAAATAACATGCTCTGATAGGTCTAATGATATATATTATAAAAGTGCCATCCCAATGTATGCAAAGCTTTCCTAGGTGGCACGTGAACTTAGAGTCATACAACAAGACCTTTATTCTTGGAGAAAATATTTTTTTCTTTATATGGTGATCACGCCATGCCTTTTGCTTGTATTTTTCTACATCTTGGCTTCGATGAGCAAGGAATCAAGCCTCATCAAGTAGCAATAAACTGTCTAAGCATGCCTTTAAAGATGATTCTTTATCTAGTTGTCATATGCATGTGATACGTAGAGATGGTACCAAGAACTCTACTGGTAGGACTAATTCCTTGCCATACACCCAGTTGAATGGTGTGTTTTTGTTTAGGCACTCGTAGGTTGTTTGGTAAGCCCATATAACAACAAACACCCTATCATCCTAATCCATTTGTCTAATGTTATAGATCTTTATCAAAGTGGTACCAAGGATTTTGTTAAAAGGTTTAGTAGTTTCATTGTCTTGTGTGAGATATGGGGTTATTTTGTGGTGTGCAATCATGAAATCAACCAACACGATGCGAAATGTTTCATTTAAAAATTTGGTTCCATGATCACTAGTGAAACTCAAAGGGCATCCAAACCAAGTTATGACATTTTACCAGATGAACCTGATAGAATTAGTAGCAGTAAAATCCTTTATTGGTGTGGCTTCATCCCAGTGCATAAGATAGTTAATTGCTACAATGATGTACTACGAACCTGTTCATCATCCTGCTAGAGTGATGGGACCAACAAAATCAATAGCCCATTTTTCAAAGGGTTTCTGAGAAGAGATGGGTCATACAGGCATAACATATCTCTAATTAGGTTTGCATATGCGTTGACATATATCACATTGACTAATATATGTTTTAACATCTTGGAAGAGAGTTGGCCATCGTAATCTAGCTAGCAGAACCTTCCATGAGGTAGCCTTTCCAGAGTAGTGTCCACCAATAATACTTTTATAAACTTCATAAAGTACCTTGAGGTACTCATGTTGCATTACACAATATTGAAAAACTTTGTCATGACCCATATTTCAAATATCACCTGCTATAAGCTTAAAGGGTATGGTGCAAGCCATGATTTATTTCTTGACTTACAAGGTGAGATAGTTAGGCACAGAACTAGTTTTCGAGAATGCCACAATGTCTTCCAATTTTTTAGGCACCCATGTAATAGAAAAAATTTGTACATCAAGAAGATTGTCCTCTATGGTGCATGGTGGTTCTCCATTTTCAATTCATGAAAGGTGGTCAAGTCCAAAATTGGCTTTCTAAGGTTTCACCATTACCAAAAACAAGAATTCTTGGAACAAAACAATCCAGTGACAAATCTGTCCATGTAGTATAGGTTTATTGATAAGGTACTTCAAAGCCTCATGATATATATAGAAAATAAAAGGAGTGACTAATAGGTATTGTCTGAGCTTTTGTAAAGCATAGACCATTTACAGTGCTTCATGCTCCGTAGTGGTATAGTTTCTTTCAATTGGTGTGAGCTTCCTACTGGCAAAGTAGATTGGGTGACCCAGGTGACCTTCACTTGGTTGTGTAAGAATCACACCCATGGCCATGCTATATGCATTAACACAGACATGAAATGGCTTTGATAAATCAGAGAATTAGAGTATAAGAGCAATGACCATCTTTTATTTGAGTGTTTCAAATGCCTCCTTACAAGAAAAAGTCCATATGAAATGCTCAATATGCTTTAGAAGTTCTTCTAGGGGTGTGGTAATCTTTACATAACCATGAATGAACTTTCTGTAATAACCCATGTGGCCCAAGAAGGCACGGACCTCACACTGAGTTTTAGGTGTTAGAAGGTGAAGAATAAAAAATACCTTCATTGGGTCTACTAGCAGTCCTTCCTTACAAATAATATGCCCTAGGAGCACACCAAAAGGTGTCACAAATAGACACTTTTTAAGTTTAATGAGATTTATAATACCCAAAAATGCTCAAGCATAAGTGTGAGGTTATTGCAATGGTCCTTGACCAAACCATATACTATCCACTCATCCAAATAGACCTAGAGGAACTTGTGGATGAAGTTTTTAAAGGCTTCAACTGCTATCTATGAAAACACTGTTAGGGCATTTTTCAACCCCAAGGTTATAACAATATAAGCAAATGATCCCCATTCAATGGTGAATGTTATCTTGTGTTGGTCTTCTTTATCTATTTGCACCTGACAGTACCCCAAGAATCCAATTGTGAAGGAGTACACTTCACAACCAACATCACCTTCAAGGACTTCCTCTATGAATGGTGTTGGAAAGGGATCTGTTACATAAGATGCATTGAGCACTCAATAGTTCATAGATATATGGATGCATCCATCCTTTTTGATATTAATCACCATGAGACTGACCCACTCAAATTAAATAATGGGCGTGATTACTCTGATGTGTAGCATACTATCAATCTCTTCTTTAGCGCATGCTTAGAGATTAGGATTCATCCTAAATAGGTGTTTTTTCACTAGTCGAGTGTTATTAACTAGCTTGATATGCATCTTCCCCAAGGATAGGTGGACTCCCTTCATTTCACTATATCTATTTGGGAAGGCATCCTTATATTCTTTTAGCAATTCAAATATTTTTTTAATCTTTGTGTCGGTCATATAGTTTCCTAACGTAGCTAGCTTAAGTTTGTGTTTCGAGTCGATGTTACACTAAATAATCTGAATAGGCCCATGGTAGGGGTTTTGAATATCATCACCTATGTCCTAAATAATTATTATTCCAACATATATAGGAATATATAAATGGTTATACAATGGGTTGAGTGGAGTGGATCCTTCTCCTTCTTTCACTTATAATACAAGCTTTTATTTTCCCAGACAAATTTCTTCACATCGGTTCAGATCGAGGACAAGCATGGGTGCAGGTAGTTGGTGTGGCAATGGATCATGGAATAAGTATAAGGACTCCTCAGGGTCTTCATGGAAATTTTACTCCATAGGACTGAGTTACCTACTACTATTTCATGCATGGATTGGAGGGTTAGGCATAATTCCATTCTTGGTGAAGAATATGACAATGTCGACTTCATGTTCTCTTTCAGTAAATGTCAAAACTTGGTACCCATGTGTTACTCTTCATGAACATACCATGTTCATGCCCAAGCACATAAATTTCCATAAAATGAATGCACCCATAACTATTTTGGTAAGTAGGACTCATCATTTTTCCACATTATTTCATAAGCTTCAATGTGGGGCTCAAGGGCTTGTATTTCACTTTAGCTGACTGTTCCATTTAATTTTTTATCATGATGGAACTGATGATGTAAGGCTAAGCATACTAATCCCACTAGAGGAGTCATTCATAATGGGTTTGCCACCATCATGTAGTTGTGCCATCAAAGAGATGAACTATAGATTGAAGATGATCTTCATCAGTGTGGTAAAAATTTTCAAGGCACTGGATGAAGTCTCGAACTTCTATCTACCGTGGAACTTTGGAGCGTCATCAAGTATTTAAAATGGTATCTCTATGATAGGTCCCCTCATGACTTGTCTAGTGATAAGGTGAACAAACCAATGTCATTTATTAAACTAGTGTGGTACATTCTCTCGATTGTTGATGGTATTGCATACTCTACTAGTTAGGTCGTAGTCACCATGAGCCCAATAATTACATGTATTGCTTGTAGTGTTAGAGATGGATTTAGTATCTAACCATCAAATAATGCCATCTAGAGTGGGATCTCATTGCTCATCATTCCTTGTGGTAACATTATAGATATGGTTTATATCTTCATCAACATGGATAGGTTTTATGTAAGGGGAGCCCTGTACTTGATCTAGTGGTATTACAACATGTTGATCAATGTTTTCAAAACTAATGTAGCAATTATTGAAGCTTAAATATACATTATTATCATAGCACTAAGGTCTTCCCGATAGATATGGGTAATTATTAGCTTCAGCTAGCTTTAAAACCTCAAAATCTATTTTGAATGGTACTCCAAGTATGTCAACTATTGCATTCTTGAGGACCCCAACAGGGTGCACGTTGTTGGGAGAGGGGTGGAGGTAAATCCAAGAACAAACACCCCTGTTCTAATTCCACCCGTTAGGATCTTGCTCCTCAGAAAGAGCACAGTATGATTACCAAATATAAGCAATTGAATATGCGGAAATAACCAGAAACACAAGTAACTAGAATTCACCAATAGCACAGAATATGAGAGACAATACACTAACTTGTATTAACACTATACAGAAAAGAATACATCAAAGAGCCGCCACACTCTTTCACCTTACAGAGATTCGCCACACCTCAAGTGTACAGTAATTCTTCTCACACACACTCTCCTACACAAAAAACGGTCCCAACAACCAACTCACACACAGAATTGGTGTTCACCTCACCAACCAGTCAGTAATAACCCTGCCGGTACACCAAGCACTCTATAGCACTTCAAGCTGATCTCTCATGAACCTGCAACCTGTAATTCAAAGACCAAACTTACATGTAGATCCCCAATGAGCTTGCAACAACCTGCAACTCACAGATCTTACAACTAGAAGGAACTCTTCCTTTCTATCTCATGCCTTATACAATACATGCCAATGGGTCTATAAATAGATCCCTAACTCAAACAATAACTTAGACTCTTAATTTAGACAATTATCCTCGCAGCCCAAGACTCTAACTGGTCTCAACATGCAAACTCATCCTTCACTTAACTAACTGTCCGTGAAACAAACACTTCTGGAACACACAAGCGACCGACGTCGGTCCCTGCTTGTCTGGTTCTACCGACGTCGACCGACTTCCTGCCGTCGCCGGTGGCCTTCTGCACTGGTCTCTGCCGACGTCGGTCCTGCTACCGATGCCGGTTCCTGTAGAACTCAGCAACCATCTGTTCCTTAGTTTGCAAAGGTTGAAGCTTTTAGCTCCACAACCTAACACACGTGTGTCTTATTTACCATGAATAAGACATGAGGTGAAGGATATAATGATGGACTAGAAATTTTGTGCCAAGTGTATCTGGTGAGGATATTGACTTCTACACTAGTATCTACTAGTATGCCCCAGATTACTCATTCATCAATGGCAACATTAACTAATATTTCTTTATCTTTCAGAGGAGTAGAGGAACTAGGAGTGTCCTATCACCAAATATGATTTAAACAACAATCTTCACTTTGCCTAATGATGTGAGGGTGAACCTTATTTGGTATTTGAGCTTAACTCCTAATCCAACACTGAATTTTGGGATAATATATACATCCAACATACACTTGCATAGTTCTTAGAAGTCATCCTGTGTTATAGGTCGAGGTCAAATTCCTTTTACATAGCAACATGTTGGATTACATCCTTGTCTTTGAGGGAACTGAATATCTCCCTAAATTTTTTTATGAGTGCCATCATATCTTGGAGGACATCCTTTTATTGTCGAGCATCGGGATACTTTCTATCTTGTGGTTCTTCCCATTGCACTTTCTCGATAGGATTAGTTGTTGACTGGGTCTATTCCCCACTGCGAGTGGTAATATTTACCTATTGAACTATAAGGATGGCTGGGTATATGTGCCACTATGTTTTATCAATTTAAATCATACTAGTACCCTTTTCAATTTTGCTCCTTAATGATAGCTGCATATAACTCAGGATACTTTTCCAGTCGATGGCCCTTTTTTTAGAAAGTGCACGTTGGGTAATTTGGGTAATCCCTTTGATAGTGGTCTAGAGATCCACATTTATAATAGGTTCCAGGTGGGAAACAACCAACTTCTCATCCTTGCCCTCTTCTTTGTCCATGGTATCCACCATTATCTTGAGTATTTATTATTGAGGTTTGGCACATGTCACATGCTCGAGCTTCATGGATGTCACTGATCAAATGACAATCATTAGTGTCATGAATGTAGGCATCATAAATCTTACAATAGTTAGACACCTTAGTGTGCATATCTCATTGTAGAAGAGGACAAAAATGAACATCATGTTCCTCATGATAGATTTTAAATTTTTGTTTCAGTACCATGTGGATGTTCTTGCATGGATAATTTCTCCTTGTATGCCTGTTAGATTCATAGTCAGTGAAGCAAACACCACTACATGTTTCATGTGCATTACTAGCCATCAACTTCTCAAGTTGTGATGTCATAAAATCTATTTATGCTTTCATAAAAGGATTGATCCTAGTGTTAATGCTTCTAACCACCTCAACATGGAGAGCAGCTTTCAAAGCCTCTTGTGGGCTAGTGAATGTTCATTGAGACAAGGTTTGTCAGAAGGGTAGTAATAATCTGGCAACAAACCATTGTGCATGTTGAGCAATGTTAATTTTAGATGATAGTTTATATAGCAATGTTTTGAACCTTGCACCATATTCACACACACTTTTGGTAAATCCTTACTTTATGTCCTTCAGTTTTGTTATGTTTGTTGGTCAAATTTAGGAATGTCAAACTCCTACAGGAAGGTTGTTTTGAGCTGATCAAAGTTAACCATTGCTTGCTAAGGCTCAAACTTTTGGTACCACTTGTGTGTGCACTATAAAAGTGTAGTTTTAAATTATGTGGCCTTATGTTCAGAGGAGGTAATGCCTTACACCCTCTATATTAGTTTGCATTTGTAGAGATGCTTTGTTTCATTCTCCACTCTTTGGTATTCAGGTAAGTGTAGTGTCATCTCATAATAAACCATCCTTGGTGGAGGCACTTGAATGGGTGGTTGATGGGAAGCTCCAGCACCTATCCCATGAGGAGGAATTCTACTTCCTCTTGCACCACCTCCTAGTTCTCCTCTAGTGCCTTCATTAGTAATGTTTGTTGTGTGAGGCATGGTAGATGGTTGATTACTCAAATTAGGGCTTGCATTTTGTCCTTGTAGGCCTGGTCCACCAGGAATCCCAAGTTGTGCCATAGAATTCCCTTGAAGAGGGAAAGAGAGTGATAAGTGTAAATAACTACTAAAAGGCATAATATTAGTATCCCTTACCATTTTAGTTTCTAAATCCAAACTATCTGTATCCCAATTTTGAATGAGTACTTCATTTGACTCAAAAGTATGAGTGCACATGATGGTGGGGGAGCCAGGTTGGTTTAAACTTAGTTTCTCAGTTCCTATCATCCAGCTTGTTTCTCCTTCATAAGATAGAAGTGGTATAGATCATGGCTCAAAAGTGATGGGGTCCTTATGTGTTTTTGTTTCCCTACAGTTCCTAACATCACTCGAGTTTTCTTGGTCTTGTGCCATAGAATTCCCTTGAAGAGGGAAAGAGAGTGGTAAGTCTAAATAACTGCTAAAAGGCATAGTATTAGTATCCCTTACCATTTCAGTTTCTAAATCCAAACTATCTGTATCCCAATTTTGAATGAGTACTTCATCTGACTCAAAAGTATGTGCGCACATGATGGTGGGGGAGCCAGGTTGGTTTAAACTTGGTTTCTCAGTTCCTATCATCCAGCTTGTTTCTCCTTCATAAGATAGAAGTGGTATAGATCATGGCTCAAAATTGATGGGGTCCTTATGTGTTTTTGCTTCCCTACAGTTCCTAACATCACTCCTTGAGTTTTCTCGGTCTCTTCTCGTAACGCTAACTCCTATAATCCTTTATCAAACTTCATCATACTTCCATTTCCATAGTGCATGTTGGTTGGCTACCATTTTGAACCCATAATCTTCTACCAACTCTTATTCTCCCCTTCCAAATGTGTGTCTCATGCACAAGAGGAGTTAGTTCTCCATTTCTATAGTTTCTAGTCCAAGATCAACAAATAACTTCTTAAATTCAAAAGCAAAAATCTTAAGATAGAGACTACATGGTTTTTAAAGGAACTAAAACTTAGATTCTTTGGGTCATGAATAAGAGGTTATGGTGTACTCCAAAATGTAGCTATTCATAACTCCTTTCCACTAAAATTTGACTGCTTGCATCCATGAGGCTCCGAGTTGTGTTAAATCCCTTTACCATTATAGCATCCAAGACTACCTCCTTCTAAGATTCCTTGATCATCCTTGAGCATATGCTATCAACCAAGCATGTAAATAAACTAGGACCTCCAAAAAGAAGGTTTCATACAATGTATTATAGAGATTGTATTCTAACCACTGTTGTGTAGAGATTCTTGGCCCAAGATGAGGAACTACAAAATTATCTTTAACACTAGTAACCCATTCTTCTATATTCTCTAGCATAATATGCTCAAACATTTTTCCATGACTGTGCTTCAAGTGATTTGGGTCCCAAATACGAAACCAAACTTTTGGGTTATTTTAGTTAATTCCAACTCTGACGTTGAAGTCTAACCCAATGAGCTAATGCACTAGCCCTTTCATGTAAGATTTAGGTCTTGTACGCTCACCCGAAGTGCATGATAGTGGACCAATTCCCTTAGGTTTTGTCATACCGTTTGGATAACTTGTTTATATTCTTCTCTTTATATAAATTAAATAAAGATTATATAAAATCATAAACATACTATCTTAATCCTATGAGTTCTAGGTTTGATTAATATCATCACGTAGATTATATTCATTTCTATTATTAATAAGTGCCTAGAAAAGAAAACAAGATAAGGTATGTCTCACATAACAGTCAAAACTTAGTTCATAACATCACTCATAGTAACATAAATTGAAACAACCTACTATGTCATATTTAAGCTTAAAGTAAAGGTTTATCACAATATCATTTTAGAATTCATTCATCCATCCATCTGTCATTGCAATGCTTTACAACAGGGGTATTTATATTGATTTTGCCTTGACCATGTGTTTACAATCATTAAAGGCAAGAAAAGTTGGCCAATGAACTCACAATAGATTGAGAGTCATGGCACTTAAAAATAAGTTCTTCCTAAAGATCCAAGCCTCTGCACCCCCTATATCTTCACTTTATGTTATATCTCTACTACTATGTATTCCTCTCTTAATGAGCTGGTACAAAACTTCCAATCAATAAGGTTGGAATGACCCATTTGAACCATTATTCTAACTATTCACAGTTCTCGTGTGCTCCCCTAGTCTTTTATTTTTTATCCAAGTCCTATGTCATCTGGTTTTTCATGACTCATTCTCTTCTGACTAGGTCCTCTCGCATTGGTTCCTTCACATCGTTGTCCTCTTTTACCCCATAGGTTCTATGCCATGGTA
Organism: Torreya grandis; assembly: GCA_037957365.1. Classification (NCBI taxonomy): domain Eukaryota; kingdom Viridiplantae; phylum Streptophyta; class Pinopsida; order Cupressales; family Taxaceae; genus Torreya; species Torreya grandis. The sequence goes on from JARHVA010003575.1 coordinate 582,101, forward strand.
TTTATGTGCCTTTCAAATATACACCATTGTCCTTCCATACCATGGTCCTTTTTTGCCATGTTGATTTCACACCAAAATGGGACAACACTTAGTCAAAATTATGGGGCCAACAACCAAACGAAAGATACATTAACAAAGATAGACACACACACACACACACACACACACACACACACACACACAGATGTGTGTGTGTGTGTGTGTGTGTGTGTGTGTGTGTGTGTGTGTGTGTGTGTGTGTGTGTGTGTGTGTGTGTGTGTGTGTGTGTATTTTTAAAAATATGAGTGTACTTGACATTGCAGTAATAATTTTAGGAAATGTCTCGATGAAATTCATAGTGTTCATCATAATAGAAATTGGATTTTGTTATTTTCAGTCAAAAACATGCAATCAGATACGTGTGTGTAGGTATAGGCCTTAGGCTTGAGAATTCAAGACATTTTCGAGCCAAGAGGCATGTGCTTGAAATTTTACACAAAAAAGTATGTGTTAAAAAACACTTACATGAAATAGTGTATGCGCATTATTGTTTGCATTTAATTCATTAGTGTATTGGCATGGAATGTAATTTTATTAAAAAAATTAAAGTGGGACATTTGTCATGCATAGTAAGTGATGAAATTTGTTATTGTTTTTTGTTTTTTAGTCCTTGATAACATATAATTTTATTGAGAAAACCCATAATTAAGTGCATGATCAGAAAGATAGTTAATTTTAGGGGAAGAATACATAAATGACATTAAAATTCAATTGGATGTCATTGAAAACATTAAGGTTTTTTAAATAAAACTAGTAACTATTTGAGCAACATTCTTTATTTTTATGTAATTGAATGTCATTATTTTTGCAAATAAAATTGAATTATAGATAATAAAGTGTTATTTGATAGTTTAATGGGAAATTGCACATATTTGAGAACCATATATGGCATTATTTATTGATGTAATGTGATTTGGGGCTTAATTATCCCCTTAAACCTAATTTTAACTATAGGAAGTGATTTGAGGCTAAATTAGCCCCAATTTCAATGCAAATTGAGTCAATCACTTCATTGGTGGAATCAGTTATGTAATTTGGGTCAAGTTGAGTCATGTGAACCAAATTTTGACGTGTAGGATGTGATTTGGGACTTGATTGACCCCAATTTCATCATAGAATGAACCAAAGAGTCTATTTTTTATTCATGAAGGAAATTGGGGCCAATTTGAGCCTCTTAAACCTAACTATGACTATAAGATGTGATTTAGGGCTAAATTAACCCTAATTTCATCATGGATTGAGCCAATTAGTCAATTGGTGCAATCAGTGATGTGATTTGAGATAAATTGAGCCTAATGTGTTGAGCCTATTTTCGACACCCCTCCTTTTCTTTTCTAAAATAGGTACTTTGAAATGATTATGTCATATTGATGACATTGTCGTAACATCTAAAACTGCATGTTGGGGGTCTTAGTTCATTATGTCATTTGAATATGCATTTTATGTTTAAATGCTTATTATGACTTTGTATTTGGTAAAATTATTATTTTGCATTACAAAGTGGTTTCAAAAGCATTTAATGGATTCAATGAAAAAATTTGGTATAACCATATTAGCATAATTCATTCTTCATGAGTATCAGTTAATGATCAAATTCAAAATCCTATGTGATACATAGGTTCATCAAGCAAGTAACATTTTTTATTAGAGATTAAGGGTAAATGTACTTAGTTGGTTTCACTTGATCATTGTTGAATAGATGATATTTATAGATCATATATTAAAATAGCTATTGTTAAATCTAATGGTTTATTCAAAGCAATATCTATAAGTGTTATTGATTTTTTTTTTAACTTAAAAATTTCTAAGGGTCTCGAAATAAACTTCAAATACTTTGACATAAGTATTATTGCATCATGACATAAGGGTCAAAGGTCATAAATCTTTGAAAAAAAAGGTGGTCTTTAATTCTTATAAGGGTCAGATGTTCATTAAATTGATGGTGGTTATGTTGAGATGATTGAGTTATGTGGCTATTTTGATAAATGTGAAGGAGGTTGAATGTTTACTTGAGTTGGTTTTGAGTTCGAAGTGTGGTTAAGTGATCTTTAAGAAGAAATTTATGTGGTTTTAATGCGCTCAAGATTTTGCATATATATTGGGATCTGTTTTATGCACCCATAATATTTTGCATTTAAATCTTGTGTACTATGCATTGAATCAAGATGTTTAGGTAGTAGATTAGTGGCAACTTTGATCATGACTAATTTTGTCAAAATTCTTAAAAAATTGACTGAGTCAAAGATACGTACTGACAAGTTATCATCCAATCTTTGTTAAACACATAGTTGTTTTAGTACTTTGAGATTGAAAGAATACAAAAGGCAAATCTCATTATGTTAGTTATCATTCTTTGGCAAGCTCACTGCAGAAGCGAAGCTTTGGAGCCGATGAGAAAAAGATGGAAGTTTATCAAACAATCTGTGGGTGAGGTATGGATTTCATTTCATTTTCAAGAGCAAAAGAAATTATAAGGTATTATGGAAGCTTATCTAGAATTGGTTATGAAATTTATGAGTTTGATAGAGGTTGTTTAATGGTTTACCTTCATTATAGAATGTATAGATAAACTTTAGTTGGTTTTGCATGCAAGTGTTTATTTTTAATTTTGAAGAATAGTATAGATCATACTATACATAATTATAAAAATATTCATTAAAGAATGATATTTGAAGCATGCAATATATAGAGGTGTTATTATGTCGAATGAAATTGATGAATTTGTATTTCATGTTATTTATTCTTGACAAATTATTTGAAATAGTTGATTATGAGATGATTTTAGAAGATGCAAATTATTTGATGTTGGTCTGAGCAGAACATTTGAGAGTTTTGTTTATGAATAATAATTGGAAATTTTGCATGCAGTTCATCATATAATGGTTTTGGTCTATGTTGACGTCTTTAAATTGTGCTAGATCTTAATCAACAACAATGGGAAGTTTCAAGCTGTGGGACAATGCGGCTTGAAAACAACCTCCAGATTTTAAAGAAGCTAGTCTCTTCTTTTGTATTGGGTGTTGGGGAAAAGGGATAGGAGACTAAACAGAAACACAAAATGCAGGAATTGAAACCTAACTATGGCGATGCGCCTGAGAGTAATCCTAATCCTAACCTAAGCACAGTGAAACTATTATGTGATTCTATTACATTTAAGAGCAGACAAGTGCATGATCAATGTAAAAGATTGGAATAACAGAAATAGAGGCTCACAACAGGGGAGTCTTTTGATGAGATACAGGAATTGTCAACAAAGGCATAGTGTTCAATCTTCTTAATAGAATCTTCCAATCACATAGGAGGCACAGAAGTCACGCACAGTCATGTAAATCTTCCGAATCAATAAAATGAGACAAAAGCAAATAACATTTCCAATCACCGCACTAGAAAATCTACAGTATAGACTACTTTGCAAACAACACAGATAACATCAACAAAGGCATGGAGCTCAAATTTTCTTAATTCATTCAGCCACATAAAGGGCACAGAAACATGCACGATTACATAAACTTTACAACTCAATAAAATTGAGACAAGAGCAAATGATATTATTGGCCAAAAACTTTAGATAGTTTAAAACTATGAGAATTTCCCCCCTAGAAATGATTTTACAATTACTTATATAGACTCAGATGTCTCCCTACATCGCTCTTATTTTTGCGTAATTTCAAATTCTGACCTAACTCGTAGGAGACAAACAAACGGCCCATTAATGCCTTGGGAAGGCCATGCTGGAGAAGAGCGACTGCCATCATTGCGGCATGGTGATTTTTGATTGGTACCTTCTTCTGCGCCTGAAATTCAAATTTTATCACCTACTGGGCCGTTCAACTATCTATTCTACCTCCGTTATTAGGGGAAAAACAGACGGTGCCTTTAATGTTGTGGGGGGCTCCAAAAATCTACCCGATGAACTGTTTCATCTACTCAAATTAACTTCAGCTGATTTTCCCTCCATTTAGCTCTAACAAGTAGGTGGGCACTTTGAAATAGAAGAGGACACTTAGCTGATTTATGAAAACTCTCTTTATGGTCTAGGAGGTGTCGGAGAACAACACTTGGCACCCTCCGCTTGATTCATCGAAGACACGCAGCTTTCTCTGCTTCCCTTTGGCTGTGTTGTAGTATCACTAGGGCATATATTAGACTTTTACGGCTGGTGACACTTGGCAGCTTTCGTAGACTTTTGAAGTAACACCTAGGACCCACAATCATTTTATATTTGTCAACAGAGCTTGATGATGATTCTCTCAGGTGTTGACACGTGGAGGCTTCTGTGGCTTTGAGGAAGATAAGTGGCATCTTTTGCTTCTTTGTCTAGGGGTATGTGGTGCTTTTCACTTCTCTTTTGGGGATGGAGTAGAAAGGAACCAAAGAGTGACACTTGGTAGCCTCCACTGCCTCTGCTGCTTTATGTTGAAAGTCTTTGAATGAAGTGCAGATGCTGATATGAGATGCGAATGCTGACATGTGGCATATTTTGCTTGACTGTGACTGGGTACGTGACATGGTCCGTAGTTCTCTGGAAAGTTGCAAAAGGGGCTTCAAAAATTGCCAGCTGGCTTACTTTATTTCGAAAGCTGACACATGGTGGCTTCTGCTCGAATGTGATACATAAGCAAATGAATGAAAGAAATAAAAGGGGGAAAATGTCCCACGGTCGGAGGACGACACTTGGCAGCTTCCATTGCATTATGACACATAGTCAAAACAAATTGGCCCTCTCCATCAAAACTTCTGCAGCTACGTCCAAGGCGTGCAGGAATAAAAATTGCAGCACTCAGATCAAAGAATAAATTAAATGTGATGTAGATTAAAAATTACTCTACAGTTATTGATGACCACCAGGACTTTTGAGCCTACTCAAAAAGAACCCGACTCCCACTACGCTGCCACGTGCTCAATGAACACTTATTTAAAGAATAGAGCAAGAAAGAATGGGAAAATAGAGCAACAAAACTGAAAGCAAACTACTATATACAGCTAACCGGGTATATTTGTCTCCCTCCTAGATCAAAAGGAACATTTTTGAAGTCTCCTTTATGGTGAGAAGACTTATGGTGCCAAACAAATAGTTGAATGGGAGGGAGATTTTGTGACCTACTCCTCTTGCCTGTCACCTTGCTTGGCTTGTATCTGAGTGGATCAAAATTGAACATGCTTCTGACATATACGTACTCTGTTTGTCCTTGGAAGCTTGTTGAATGTTGATCCCTCAGACTGGTGCTCTTCACCAAGAAATTAGTGGTTGTTGGTTTATCACCGTTAGCCCTTTGTTTTGGACACTCCCTCTGCAGTGCATCATGGCTTGACCCGTTTCCTTCTGCTTCATGGCGGACCACGTCAAACTCATCCTTTGTTGCATTATCCTCCTCTTTCATGACTTTATCCTCTTGAAAGGATAATCTTGAAAGAGCACAATAATTTTGCACATATAACTGAGGCTTAATGTTATTTTGTTCATCTGTAACCAATTCATAGCTATCTTGCAAAGTGAGAAGAAAGTCTGAAATTATTTCCTCTTCATCAGCATTCCAGCTTGCATAATTTCTTGGGGTTATAGGGGCTCCCATACTTGGTACAGGTACAACTACGACTCCTTGTAGCTCTCTGGTTCATGCAGCCTTGAAAGAGACTTCAAGACTGGTCCCACTGGGCGTGCCAAAAACTGTTGATGCCTTAAAATTGCGCTAGATCTTAATCAACAACAATGGGAAGTTTCAAGCTGTGGGACAATGCGGCTTGAAAACAACCTCCAGATTTTAAAGAAGCTAGTCTCTTCTTTTGTATTGGGTGTTGGGGAAAAGGGATAGGAGACTAAACAGAAACACAAAATGCAGGAATTGAAACCTAACTATGGCGATGCGCATGAGAGTAATCCTAATCCTAACCTGAGCATAGTGAAACTATTATGTGATTCTATTACATTTAAGAGAAGATAAGTGCATGATCAATGTAAAAGATTGGAATAACAGAAATAGAGGCTCACAACAGGGGAGTCTTTTGCTGAGATACAGGAATTGTCAACAAAGGCATAGTGTTCAATCTTCTTAATAGAATATTCCAATCACATAGGAGGCACAGAAGTCACGCACAGTCATGTAAATCTTTAGAATCAAGAAAATGAGACAAAAGCAAATAACATTTCCAATCACCATACTAGAAAATCTACAGTATAGACTACTTTGCAAACAACACAGATAACATCAACAAAAGCATGGAGCTCAAATTTTCTTAATTCATTTAGCCACATAAAGGGCACAAAAACATGCACGATTACATAAAATTTACAACTCAAGAAAATAGGGTGGGAGAATCTAAGAACAAACACACCTGTTCTGATTCCTCCTGTTAGGATCTTGCTCCTCAGAAAGAGCACAGTAAGATTACCAAATATAAGCAATTAAATATGCAGAAATAACCAAAAACACAAGTAACTAGAATTCACCAATAGCACAGAATATGAGAGACAATACACTAACTTGTATTAACACTTTACAGAAAAGAATACTACAAAAAGCTGCCACACTCTTCCACCTTACAGAGGTTTCCCACACCTCAAGTGTACAGTAATTCTTCCACACACACTCTCCTACACAAAAAACGGTCCCAACAACCAACTCACACACAGAATTGGTGTTCACCTCACCAACCAGTCAGTAATAACCCTGCCGGTACACCAAGCACTCTATAGCACTTCAAGTTGATCTCCCATGAACCTGCAACCTGCAATTCAACAGACCAAACTTACATGTAGATCCCCTATGAGCTTGCAACAACCTGCAACTCACTGATCTTACAACAAGAAGGAACTCTTCCTTTCTATCTCATACTTATACAATACATGCCAATGGGTCTATAAATAGATCCCTAACTTAAACAATAACTTAGACTCTTAATTTAGATAATTATCCTCGCAGCCCAAGACTCTAACTGGTCTTAACATGCAAACTCTTCGTTCACTTAACTAACTGTCTGTGAAACGAGCAGTTCTGGAACACACAGGCGACCGACGCCGGTCCCTGCTTGCCTGGTCTTGCCGACGTCAGCCGACTCCCTGCCGTCATCGATGGCCTTCTGCACTGGTCACGATCGACGTCGGTCCTGCTGCCAACGCCGGTGCTCCTGGATCTCAGCAACCTTTGTTCCTTAGTATGCAAAGGGTTGAAGCTTTTAGCTCCACAACCTAACAGTATAGACTACTTTGCAAACAACACATATAACATCAACAAAGGCATGGAGCTCAAATTTTCTTAATTCATTTAGCCACATAAAGGGCACAGAAACATGCACGATTACATAAAATTTACAACTCAAGAAAATTGAGACAAGAGCAAATGATATTATTGGCCACAAACTTCGGATAGTCTAAAACTATGAGAATTCCCCCCTAGAAATGATTTTACAATTACTTATATAGACTCAGATGTCTCCCTACATCGCTCTTCTTTTAGCGCAATTTCAAATTCTAACCTAAATTGTAGGAGACAAACAGACGGCCCATTAATGCCTTGCGAAGGCCATGCTGGAGAAGAGCAGCTGCCCATCACTGTAGCATGGTGATTTTTGATTGGTACCTTCTTTCGCGCCTGAAATTCAAATTCTATCACCTATTGGGTCGTTCAACTATCTATTTTGCTTCCGTTGTTAGGGGACAAACAGATAGTGCCTTCAATGTTGTGGGGGGCTCCAAAAATCTACCTGATGAACTGTTTCATCTACTCAAATTAACTCTGGCCGATTTTCCCTCCATTTAGCTCTAACAGGTAGGCGGACACTTTGAAACAGAAGAGGACACTTAGCTAATTTATGAAAACTCTCTTTATGGTCTAGGAGGTGCCGGAGAACAACACTTGGCACCCTTCACCTGATTCATCGAAGATACGCGGCTTTCTCCGCTTCCCTTTGGCTATGTTTTAGTATCACTAGGGCATATATTAGACTTTTATGGCTGGTGACACTTGGCAGTTTCCATAGACTTTTGAAGTAACACCCGAGACCCACCATCATTTTATATTTGTCAATAGAGCTTGACGATGATTCTCTCGGGTGTTGACACGTGGAGGCTTCCATGGCTTTGAGGAAGATAAGTGGCATCTCCGCTTCTTCATCTAGGGGTACGTGGCGCTTTCTGCTTCTCTTTTGGGGATGGAGTAGAAAAGGACCAGAGAGTGACACTTGGCAGCCTCCACTACCTCTGTTGCTTTGTGTTGAAAGTCTTTGAATGAAGTGTGGATGTTGATATGAGACGCAGATGCTGACATGTGGTGCATTCCGCTTGACTGTGACTGGGTACGTGACATGGTCCGCAGTTCTTTGAAAAGTTGCGAAAGGGGCTTCAGAAATTGCCAGCTGGCTTACTTTATTTCGGAAGGTGACACATGGTGGCTTCTGCTCGAATGTGATACATAGGCAAATTAATGAAAGAAACAAAAGGGGGAAAATGTCTCATGGTTAGAGGACGACATTTGGCAGCTTCCGCTGCATTCTGACACTTAGTCAAAACAAACCGGCCCTCTGCATCAAAACTTTTGCAGCTACGTCCAAGGCGTGCAGGAATAAAAATTGCAGCGCTCAAATCAAAGAATAAATTAAATGTGACGTAGAGTAAAAATTACTCTACAGTCTGAGCACAAGATGTTTCAAAATCACAAGATATGATTAATACATAATTTCTTGGTATATTTTGCATTTGAGCTTCATTAAATTTTTTATTTTATGTATGACAAAATAATAATAGAATGCCTTCAAAGTACATATGACTTTTGTCATAATTTGTTGATAAGAATGTTGGATCTAGTTGGCATCGAATATGAATTATGCACAAAGTGTTGGTTTGTCATTTTATTTTATTTGGATTTGAAGTAAGATACAAATCTTTGATTTTTTGTTGAAGATAATCTTTGTTGAAAGTTTAGATATATGAAGTATACATAAGGTTTGGTGTCAAGTTTCATAAATATTTTTATCTTCATGGTTTTAAAAAAATGATATTTGGTAATATCATTCTGATCTCGAGCAATTTTATTGTTTTATCTATCATTGATACACAAGTTGTGTTAAGAAAATTTAGACCGCAGTGTATGGAAGTGAAATTTTTATATTTATTTGAAATATGAGAAAACTGTGTTTAGAGGTTTTGAAATTTTTTAAAGAGAGTCAGTTTTATAAATTCATAAACTAAGTTTATATTTTTATGAGTTTATCTTTTGTTAATAGTGGATGGAGTTTTGTGAGTGATTGATTTTAGTTCTTATCAGATTGTGCTTTGTCTTGATGACATATTGTTTTTCAAATTTCAATATTTATTGAATTATATATATTTATTTTCAAACATTGAATATATGGGGTTATAGATTTTGGTATGTGGTCTCTAAAGAGATTTGGTTGATTTTTTTATCTCTCAGAATGTCAGGGTGGACACCCCCAAATTCAAATAAAGATCAAATAAATGCATGAAGAATAGATCAACCTGAGAATATGTAAAATTTATTTTTCTATAGTTTTATGTCTATAGGTCATTTCTTTATTGGTAGGAGGTCAGGTAGGAATTTTTCAAGACCTTTCAATAGGGGATCTCATATGTCAATCCACTTTGATGCCGCTGATCTTGCTTTCTATAATGTTCTTGAAGCCTTGTCATTTAACCCTGTAAATGCTAGAGAAAATCGAGGTTTGAGGACTTATTAGATAAATTGTCTATATGGACGTGGAAATTCAAGTGGTTCTTAGAGAATACAAACTAATTTACAATCAGAAGACAAATTAGTTTTCTGTCATTCTCCTCATCAGAATGATCAATTTTCTAAAAATGATTTGCAACAAGTTGCTAAGTTACACTCTCATGCTTTAGTGCCTTTAAATCAAAAAATTCCATGCACTGAACGTGTTAGTCTATATGCAACTTGCTATAGGCTTAACCTTGCATATTTTCCTTATCATCTACTTAAGGAAGAGAGAACAATACCCCTAAACTAAAAAAGAAAATAAATCAATGCTTTAACATCACCAACAGTCACTAGGATGGTAAAAAAGTTAAGCTGGAGGTAGATGATGAAGAAGATAAAAAATTATTTAATTTGATCAAGTTCCTAGCAACTACTATGAGTTACATTGAATACATAACTGATAAGGGTTATCCACTTAATGAAATGTTGATAGATTCAAATGATGAGAAGAAGTATTCAGGGGTATTATGCTACTATTTGATACTTTTGAAATACATTGTTTTAATTCTTGTTTGACAGTGGTTTCATGGTTTAAGAAATTTGTAGATGGTACATTTTGATATGGATATTTAAACTTATATATAATGCATATGGATAAAATGTTAGATGTGATATTTTTCATTTAATAATTTATGTTGTTTTATATATTTTACATAAATTATTTTATTTAAGTGATTATAATGTCTAAGGGCCTCCACCCGATTAGAGTTAGTCTCTTTGATTTATTATTTTTAATTTTGATCTTAAGACTTATTTTAAAAGTCTAAATGAGTTAAGTGATAACTCAAATCTAATTAACTTAATTAAAGTCAATTAAGTCATAACTAATAACTAACTAAAGTCAATTATAACTTATTCCTCAACCATCTTTGGATGAATTGATTTTAAAAGAAGATCAAAGTGACATAGAAAAGTGAGAAACATTACACAGGTATTTTTGAAGACTTTGATTTGCTTCGAGTTCATCTTCATACTTATTTTTGTGTAATATCTCTAAGATAAACAAGTCTCTTAGATAGATCAATGACTCTTTCTCTGATGGTTAAGTAACCTACTTAACAAGCACAAGTATATCCAAGTTTCTTTATTCAATTTATAAATTAATTATCTGAAAAATGTTAGGTTGAATATCTTATGATGATTGTAGATTTAGAATCATATGAGAAGAATCTGACTAGTTGACCTAAATATTGATGAACACTTCATTGTGTGTGACATGTTTCTTTTAATCAATTCATATTGTATTGGTTGTTATGCTAAAGACTTTTTGTATCAGATATGATGTTTCTCAATAAAATTTAATTTAATTATTAAGATGACTCTTTTTGTAAAAACTCATAAAATATTTGTTTAATTTTCAATTTATTTTCTTGTTTGTTTATTTTTAATTCAGGTTTTAGTTTAATCAATTTGTTTAATTTAAAAATGTTTGAATATTAGTTTCTTTGATAAATTTTTAGACTTAGATAATTTTACTTTCTTTAATTTTAGTTACTAGTGTTAATTATCTGACTTAAATTAACTTAAGTTATTTAATTAATATCTTTGTTTTCTTAAACAACCTTTAATCTTTGGAATAAACCTAGTTTTTCCTTCTTTTATTACGTTTTTAGTTTAAATTAAGTTTATTAGATTTTTTATTCAATTTTATTGTGACTCGCTCTTAATCATAGATTTATTTCATGCATTAGATTAATTATGTTTTTCCATTTCATTTGTTTTTATTTTCTTTCTTAGTTTTAGTTTATTAGATTTATCTTAATAATGTTGTTATATCTGTCTCTTTCTTTGGTTTTCATTGTAATATTTTATTCTTTTTTGTTCAATCTTTTTGTTTATTTTCAATGGATCTCTTTTGAGTCAAGCAAAAACATATTATATCAGTTGTTAAGTCATAAATATTCATAAGAAACAAAAATATTTCCTTCAAGAGTTTATCTAATTCATAGGTCTTCTCTATCAAATAGGATTGATTACATAATCACATATATTTCCTTCTTTCAAAGAGAACATTTGATTTCTAAATTAATAATAGAGTATTGTTGAGTATTTGACATGCTTGTTATTATCCCAGATCATTTAAAAACCCTTTTATGCATCTTTTAGATTCCTTATGATCTTTTAGACCAAAAATTATTAAATTTCTATGATTTTATTTTAACCTTCATGATAAGTGAAAGGGATGATTCGTTGATGTAACAATTTTAATCGTCAACACAGTGAACCTAATTTTGACTATACAAGATGTAATTTAAGGCTCAATCAGCCCCAATGTCATCCCAAATTGAACCAAAGAGTTGATTAGTTCAGTCATGGAGGTAATTGGGGCCAATTTGATCTCATTTAACCTAACTATGATTATAGGATGTGATTGGGGGCTCAATTAACCCTAATTTTATCATAAACTGAGCTAATTAGTCAAATGATTCAATCAAAGACATGATTTAGGCTCAATAGAGCCCCTTTCAAACTTAATTTTGAATGTATAGGATGTGATTTGGGGCTCAATTGACTCCAGTTGCATCACACAATGAACCAAAAAATTGATTGGTTTAATCACAGACATAATTTGGGTCAATTTGTCCCCTTTAAACGTAATTATGACTATAAGATGTGATTTGGGCTCAATAGGCCCAATTTCATCACAGAATGAACCAAAGAATCAATTAGTTCAATCACAGATGCAATTGAGGCTAATTTGAGCCCCTTGAATCTAACTATGACTATAGGATGTGATTTTGGACTCAATTATCCCTAATTTCATCACAAATTGAGCCATTTAATTAATTAGTGTCATGATTTAGATAAAATTGATCCCCATTAATTTAATTATGACTGTATAAGATGTGATTTGGGGCCAATTCATCATAAAATGAACCATAGATTAGATTGGTTCAATCACTAATGCAAATAAGAATAATTTGACACTCCTGAACCTAACTATGAAACTAATATGTGATTTGGGGTTAAATTGGCTTTGATTCCATCACAAAAATGAGCAAACTAGTTAATTGTTACAATTGGTGATGTGATTTGGCCAAATTGAGTCCCATTAACTAAATTTTAAATGTATAAGATGTGATTTGGGACTCAATCGGCTCTAATTTCTTCACATAATGAACTAAAGAGTTGATTACTCAATCACAGAGGCAATTGGGTCCATTTGAGCCCATTCAATCTAACCACGACTCTAATATATGATTTAGGGATATATTAGCCCATATTTTATCATAGATTGAGCCAATTAGCCAATTGGTGTAATTAGAGATCTGATTTGAGCCACATTTATATGATCTTATTTTTGACTATATAGGATGTGATTTGTGCTCAATCGACTCAAATGTCATCACATAATTAACCAAAGATTTTTAGATACTAAAATATGATCTTTCGTACTTGATAATGATAAGTTTGACACACATTTACCCCACATGAATTGAGCACTTAAACAAGATTCTAATCCATCATTCTCTCACACTTTCATGTTATCTTATGATTCAACCCTTCCATTTTGTTATTATACACCTAAAATAACCTCATTGTATGTTTAAAACCTTCTAAATATTCTACATAGATATTTCCATACTCTCAATTTGGTCTACCTATACACAAGTCAATTTTTCTAAATTTTGGTCAGTATTGCAAGTCGATACTGACCTGCCTTGATCTAGTCAGTATCGACCTACTCCCAATAATGGTTATTTTATAAAATAAAACTTCTCCTTAGGCTTGACACATTTACCTAGCATATCAATGTCATGATAAATTACCCAATTGAATCCATATATAAACAAATCAAAGTCTCTTTTAAAAGGGACTTGGCACTTATCTGGAACACATCTATAAATCATTTCACATTGAGAAAATATAATATTTTCTTCTCAAAATTGAAAACTATCACTAGGATTAGTCACAATCCAAGTCTGAAGCACTCAAAAATGAAGTCAAAGCAAGCATTATCAAGTATCAACACTGAATCATTGGATGTATACATATAACAAAAGAACACAATTACACAATACATTAGGTGGGAAAACTAATCGTGGATTAATTTTCGTCCTTAAAGTATTAGATATTTAGGCAATGTTTAATCATAAAACAAGATTGATTTGGATCAACTCAATCAATTTCACTTTCTAGGTTTTTATCCCTCACAAGTACATCTAGGGTTCTGAGGTGAAGGAGAATAGATTTTTAAGTTGTGCACACCATCACAGTTTGACATCATACATAAGATATTTCAAAGATAAGTGAAAAAAATGTTATGGTCACATATCAATATTTTGGTTTTGGTCACTATTGACTACTATAGGTCAATATCAACAGTCAATATTGATTCAAAATTGATAGAATTGACCCTGCACAGATAGAAACATGGTTCCTAAAATGGACAAATCATAGCACTGCTTCATGCTATTTTCCAATGCGTAAATACAGTAATAGTTAGATAGTCAATCAAAAAATCTAAGTACTTATCTTTTTTTGTACTTTTAGCATATGTCACTTATCAAATCATTGTAATCAATTTCAATATTTTACATTTAAATGTATGCTTGAATGATGTATCTATCAATCTAAATTCATATACTATTTTTTGTCGGTATGCTTGAATGTTATATCTATCAATCTAAATTCATATACTAGATTTTGTCGTATTAGGGTTTATAAATCCAAATTAGGATAAAACATATTAGTGAGCCCATACATTGATCAAATTGTGTGAAATCCTAGGTCTCCATTAGGGTTTTATCCTTCTAAGGTTTCATATTTCAGCCTTAGGGTCTCTATTTTAGACTTGTTTTTTATTATTACCTAATAATACACAATCATAACTATGTTGAAAGAACATTATTGATTAACACAAGTAATGAATTTACTCCTTTAATAATATTATACCTGGATATTGTATCTTATTTTGATCAATTATGTAAGCAAATGCGTAAAAAGGATAAAATCTAAATTCACTAAAAATGATATATCTACCAATGAACTATCCCAAACCTTACTCCAATCTTATTGTTGTGATATCCAATCTGAGATACCTATTGTTACTATTAAATGGGGAAGGGCATGTATGACCTCCTTTGTTCCTCTTATTACAGATTATACATCATATCCTATCCACCATATTAATGGAATTATCATGAATTTGATACTGATAATACAATTACTAAAGATCAACTAATTGCCATGAAAGATAAATAGTTAATTGAATATATTAACATAAATCCACATCGTATTGATGCAATGTTATTTATAATAAGAGATGATCATAAAATTTTGGCCCAAGCTTCCACATCAGGTATTGAAACTACTATTAGTGGTATTATCCTTACACCTACACCTCGAGTGACCTATGTGACATCCACCCAAAGTTTGGGGGAAATGCACAGACTCTAATATATTTTGACACCTATTCGTAAAAATAAACCTTTACCTCTCCAATGATGAATACACATGTTCCATCACCAACTTTGCCCATTGTGTGTTCTTTTGAGTGGTGTGTTACAACTCTGCATGCTAAGGTGTTTCAACTCAAGCAAGGTGCATCGAGAGCTAGTCATTCCATAGATTCACATGCTTTGCTACATGACACATTAGACACTGAGATAGGAGCCTACCATTTCCCAATGGGATTAATAGATCATAAAATTCCATTATATGAAGGTAGAGGTGATCTCGAGTAACATATTATATCATTCCATGTAACATGATTGGACTATGCATACAGTGATAAAGTATTGACCAAATTATTTCTAAGAAGTCTTAGGGAATATGCATTGTGATTGTTCTATGATCTCCCTATCTAATCTGTAAGATATTTCAACCATTTGGATGACCAATTTATAGAGCATTTTAACATCAACATCAATGAGAAGTTATCCTACACATAAATTTCTAAGCTTAAATAATGGTCCAATTAACCAATTAGTCCTCAAGTGTGCCATACATGTGATATATGTGGTCTTCAGTGCTTGATCTCCTAAAACTACCTGATGGATTACTTACAATGACAAATGCAAATCTATTTGTGGAGAATAAAATGAAAATGTTTTAAGCAAACCATGTGTGATTCACTACCAAGTATCCATCTCCCTACAATTTTATTAATGGATGTACCACACACTAGCACAAGCACAAGAATACCATAAAATGCATGAATACATAAGGATTATGGTAAAATCATGTCTTTGATAGTCCAAATTATTTCACAAGTTGTTATATGTCTTATGGAGAATCAATACCATCATAACTTAGGGTGGTGAAAATGTAGTTGTCATGGTGAAATCAATAATGCATGGTTGTGTGTACTTGTTCCCATGTGCGCAGTTGGTATTGATGAGTTGACCACCATTGAACAGCGGTTACTTGAAACAAAAATTTGAGTATGCACAAAATTTCATCCTCATTAACATAATTGTCTTCCAACTATTTCAATTATTCCCTAACCTCAAGTTGACCAAGGAATTAAGGTGCATGGTCCAACCTCAAGGGTGGTAGACCAATGAGGTGAACATTATTGTGGTGCTAAGATAACCTTGGGGGAAGAACTTAGATGGATATCAAGGATATCACAAACATTCCTTGTAATATCATATACACCCTGAGCCCATTGGTCATAAGAAATATTGGTAGTGTTGAAAATGGATTGCGCGTCTTCCCATTGCACAATGTCATCAAAATTAGGATCCACATTTTCATATCCTTGGGCAATGATGTTATAGATTGCGTTGAGATCCTCATCAACATCAACAGTTTCCATAAAGGGAGGTCCTTGGTTGTTATTTAGAGGAATAACCATGCTCTGAGTGTCATTTTTAAAGCTGATATAATGCTTTTTAAAATGTAAGTCAGCAGTGTTTCCATGGCACCAAGGTCTACTCAAGAGATCAAAGAAGCCATCAGCTCCAACAAGCTCGATCACTTCAAAATCACCCTTGAACATGACACCAATATGTTGGTGGTGGCATCTTTAAGAATGCCTATGGGCAATGCACGAGTATTATTGGCCATGAACAAAACATGTGGGGAGAAAAGCAAAGTGGGGCTCTCCATATTTTTCCATGAATCTTTTGTTAGAACATTAACCTCCATGCCAGTGTCCACAAGGATATCATGGATCATCCATCCATCAATGAATGCATTGACAAAGACCTCTTTGTCCCATTCTGGAATTGGTTGGATATGAGTCTCTTATCGCCACACATGGTGCAAATGATGATCCTCTAAAGGTTTTGTCGTTTGTTTTCATAACCAATTATTCAGGAGGGGAATGATGTCTTCACTAAGGAATAGCTTGCATAGCTCTCAAAATTCATCATGTCCTGAGTCTGTGGTACCATATCTTTTTACATCTCGACATGCATGGTAGCATCCTTGTCCCTCAAGAACTCAATTTCACATTACAACTTGCGTACCAAGGCTATTGTGTCATGCAACACTTCTTTTTGACGTTGGGCATATGGATAGTGTTGTGCACGAGGTTCTTCATGTTGAACCTTTTCAACAGGTGGGTTTGAAATAATTGGTTGGGAATGAACACCATTTTGAGTAGTAATATTTACCTTGGGTTCGATTGGTGGAGTGGTAGGGCATGGTCTCCATTGAGCATTTTGATTTTTTTGAAACATGTATCATCCTAGAATTCTTCTCATTTTGTTCTTTGGTAATGGCAACATATAATTCTAATCATTCATCTAGTCGATTCTCATTTTTACAAAAGGCGCAGATTAGGTAGACCATGCAATCATGTTGGTAGTTGTCCAGAGATCCACACTTGTAAATGTCTTGAGTGGAAAGTGACCACCTCCTCATCCATTTCCACAACCTCGACCTTTGAACGAATTACTCCCACCAATATCTTGTGTATTATCTATAAAAGCTTGGCATGTACCTCATGCTCATGCTTTATAAATTTCATTGATGACCCGATAGTCATTAGTATCATGTGTATATGCATCACATATTTTATAGTATAGTGACACTTTGACTTGGGTAGCATGTTGAATTAAGGGACAACTCTATACATCATGGTCTGCTTTTTAGATCTTACAGGATTGTTTAAATACAACACGAACATTCCTCTATGGGTAATTTTTATTGTTATGAACCTCCACTTCGCAGTTAACACAC